>JAWZYV010018564.1:0-600000 GCA_038373885.1 Cheiracanthium punctorium
AGACGAAAAGGAGAGGCTATAGCACTGAAATATCACGTGATCATTCGTATGCGAATTTCGAATTCGTAGAGGCGGCAGTTATTCTGAAATGTAGCGTACCGCAGTTATTTTCCTTTTGGTGTAGACGAAGTTTGACGTTCTATGTGTTATTATCTGTTACAGATAAGCTCTAAATAGTTGTTTTATTGTGATTCCTGCATCTTATATTTGAAAGTTGAGTTTATTTAAAATATGTAACTATTTTAAAAGTGCCTCGCATGTGCAGTTTTTATGAATGTTCCGATGAAGTAAAATAAAAATGTATTGAATCTTTAATAGGTCTTTCAGATGTAGAATTTAATACTGGTAAAATCTCTGAAGATATTTAAACGTCGTTGTTATAGGTAACTATGCAGGTACGGAAAAGGGAAGGGGACTACTTCAAACCCAGGTCGCGTCCGACGACTTAACCGTTAGGAGAGCATAAATACAGGTTAGGTTACCTTAGAAATACCACCACGCAAAAGCAAACTCCCCTCGGCCTAGATCCCTAGTGCAGATAATCGGCCGTAATCTAACAATCAAACAAACAAACAAAAGTACGTATAAAAGTTTTAGAACACAAAAATTGTTTTGAATGTAAATCTTGTCGACAAATAAATAAAGTAACAGTTAATATTGACTTATCATATGATTTCGTAAGGTATTTATTAAGAGAAAATTTAGTCTTTGTACTGAATATATATTTCTACAGTTTCTGTAGCTTAGTGCCTGATGAATGAAATTTGTAATAGTCATGAAGATATTTTTTTAAGCATGGGACATTAGGCTTAAGTTTTGCTTAAATTATTTTGCATATTCTTAAATAGATTAGAATTTAACTTTTGATAATATTTGTATATGCACTAAAGCAGTTTTAGATTTTTTGTATTAGTAAAGTTCATTCATTGTTAGCAAAATTGTAATGAATAATTTCAAAAAAGAAAAATGATAGTCAAATACATGCAAATAATAATGCGCGAAAAGTGAAAAAGCTTAAATCGAATTGATCAACTATACATTGGAAAATTAGTATTTAAATTTTATGTAATAAGATAATTACATTAATTTAAGCTTTTTGCATGAATAATTACTTTTCTGAAAAATGTAATTGAGAGCAAAGTATTGAAAAATTAACTGGGTTTTAAAAATTCATAACTTTTGGTTGTCTTAAAATTACCTGAATTTTAGTCTTTCAAAATCTAGGTATTTTGTTGATTATTGATTAAAATGCAGATTGCTAGAAGTAGCATAATTTATGTATGAATAATAAATATGAACCAATTTGTTATTACAAAGGTAAGACCTAAATGGTATTTATGTGCACTTTCAAGAAGGAATGAACTAACATTTAATTTTCCCTGGAAAATGAGTAAAACTTTCTTCATGATTGTAAGATTAAATATATATATATGCATGCATATAATATACGCATACATTTTTAAATGGATGTTTTACTTCATTAATACGTTGCATTTTAAATTTACATGTAATTGATTATGTATTATCCTTCTAAAATATTGATAGCATATTTTTATTTATACATAAAAAATAATTTAGGTCGATTAAAAACAGATACACAGGTATGTTTTTTTTCTTCATCTACATTATTTATGACGTGCTCCTTAAACTTATTTATACTGAAAATTTTGTTTACCGAAAAAAAATCTGTTATTGACAAGATATACTATTTTATTATACTTACTAGGATATTGGGTATTGTACAAAAATTGTAGAAAATCTAAGTAATGATATGCATACACACAAAATTAAAATAATGAATTTGATCATTGAACTTCAAGCAGTTTCTATAACATGATTGCACATTTTATAAAAACATGCACAAAGAATAACTGCAAACACTACATTTAGAATAACATTTTGCATTTAAAAAATAAAAGAACAGTTTACAATGCTTCAGAAAACAGAATAGAAAAACATTTTTTTTTCTCCCATAGATTAAAATTCTGAAAACAATATGAAAAGGAAAAAAAAATACCCTAAAAAATGGACAAGAGCTTGTGATTATATTCATCCTCTCAGACTTTCCTTTGTGCTATAAATTAAATTTACACGTTATCACATGAGAAAACGCCTGGATATTTTAAGCTTATATTTTGCTGTGGAACATGAAATGGCTTGCAAAAATACGATATAAAACGTTATTTTATCAGACAGTTACGCTTTGTAAACGAGCTTTTGTTTTAAGGTGTGATCATTAAAATTTGTTGGTCGTGATAAGCGACTTATAAGTTATTACGTGCTTCTTAATTTATTTTTTTTAAATGCTGTGTTATTTTTATGTACGCTTAGGACCTCATCAAATCCTCCCATTTAAATGCAATGCAATTTATTTTCATATTTCTAGTGCAGCAACTACTGCTGTAATTTATGTTATTTATCATTTTCATGAAATATGTATGATAATATGAATAAATCAAAGCATGTTTTTGTACACATATTTCCCGTTGTATCTACAATTTAAAAATGGCTCGTGATATTTCATTAAAATAAATTACAAGTAATGAACTTCAATTTTAAGAGTAAAGAAATATCATTTAATTGGAATGATCACGATATTAATTTGTTAGAACACCTTCTGTATAGGGTCACATCCTACTTATTATTTGAGAGAACCGTAAAATATGTTTCTTCTTTCTCCTATTTTCATTAAAAATTACAAAAGTCAAGCAAGAAAATTAAATTATGCCGAACGCATCGATCATAAAAATCTTTTTAAGACAATCCAATCTAAGCATCCACTGATAAAAAAATTCACATTCACGAATTTCTTCATGTCCTTTGTTTCAAAGATATAACGTTACATATCTCCTGCACCTGCCCATCTTATGGCTTCCTGCGTGAATCTCTTTGAATTGTCTAAGGCGAATCTCCCAATCGAAGCTTCTTTTTCATATTGTACGTTGGTATACATGCACTTCCGATAATGCTCAAAATGGAGAAAAAATGAACAGCGGGCCAGAGTAAGAAGTACAACCGGACTACATTAGCAAAAATTTATGTAGCATGCTACCTAGTTAAACAATATTGAGTAAGAATCCATTGTATTGTTACTCACAAATATCTTCATTTATTCAAAAGCGTGAGCAACTAGAATAGCCGTAAGCTCATTTTGCAATTTTATGAGTTATAAAGATTTTTTTTCAGTTTTATTTCCATAATAATTCATCTATCGTTTTTATATCAAAATTGTCTTAACAATAAAGCTTAAAATAAATTTAATATTATATAAAATTCTTATGTTTATCTTAGACTATCGATGAGATTTGACATAATGATCGAAGAGAATCACATAAACATCCGGTTTAGAGGCGGAAACAAGTACGCCCATTAATTGTTGTGGGTGTTAGTTAGATATGCGCTTGCCACTAAACTATTCAGATGCAATTTTCAAGAAACATCGATTTCTTTACTGAGATGATATTTTAAAAATTAGAATAAATCAGTTTATGCATTTAAAAATTAGGCAAACCAGAGGGCCGATTTGTACCATAAATAATAAAAAAACTACACTATCTGCTCGCTTTTACACTCCCTGACTGGTTCATTTGGATTCACCTTTATTGGCAGCTTGCCACTATTCCATGCCAAACACAGCCAGACGGTACACTCGATATTGTCGTATGAGAAATATTCGTTAATTCGATCGAAAAAACTACTGAAAAACACGCACTGCATACTTAATGCTACTCTTAACGTATCCTATTTAATGCAAGGAAAACAAAGTCGGTTGATGGTATGCACATCCAGATATACAGGAAGGAATAAAACAATCAAGCGAACAGTAATGTTCAAATTTGCGCATTCAAATATATTAGACCCATGCACACAAGCATCGATCTCGAATATTCGGTACAAAAATGTTTATTGAAAATTCCTGTCTACGCACATCTGGCACTCTAGGATGCACTGTGATCTACAATCAGTCGATAGGTATGTAAAATATCTTTCCAATCATTATAATAATGCAATCAATGAAAATTATACTTATAAAATATGGAATAAGTAGGTAAAATTAGTGGCAAATAGTTGTATTACTTTTTAGCATAAAAAACAAGGTTATATTTAAGGAAAAGGTAATATTATTAAATAGTAGAATTTTTATTAAGAATTTTAAAATACTTCAAAGGTATTTCGAGTACGATGTACAATAAAACTTCTACAGTAATTAAAAGATACCTAGTAAATAACACCATTATTTATTTTTTTTAATTTTTAGTAAACAGGGTGTTCTAGCATCAATAATACAGATTTTTCTCTTATTCCAATACACTTCGCTTCATTGTTTGCAATTTACTTTTTTTCTACATATATTTTCTATCTTCAGATTCTTTGTCTATCTCCAACTGGTCTTTTATTCATGCAAATCATCTCAAAACACTCTCCATTTATCCTCTTCCTTCAGCATATTATAATGCTAGAAGTCAAAGCAGCTATGGAGTCAATTATAATGGGCTCTAGAAAAAACATTTGACAAAAACATGTCTCCCCTCAATATATTTAATATACGTCCACCTAAAATAGATAACTTCAATATTCATATTTTTATTACATACAAAAACTGAATTTCATGCTCTTCTAGTAACGTGCGAAAACTTTTCATTCTTATATCAGTGCTTCATGCAGACGATATCATTTATATGAAAAAAAATTAAACTATCTTATCTAAAAAAACTAATTTAAACGGATTGAAATCGCAGCTTTCCCTTCAAAGCCTAATGAAGGCGACTACAATATGACGTCATGTTATTTGCGGCAGCTAATTTTGTCATGAAAAGGATCAACTTTTTTTTTTACTCTCCAAAATAGAATGGAGTTGAAAATTGCGAAAAGTCACTAAAAATTAGGGAGCGGGTGGATTTTCATATTTTTAAAATACTTCAGATTGCTTTCTTTAGTTTTATACATAATTATGAAAAATTTCAAGCGGATCTTACAAACGGTGTAGATGCCATTACGCTTTTTGTACTTGACTATTTAATATGCTTGGAGTAATGATGGTAAAAGTTTAATCTTGGAGAGGTTAATCTTTATTGTTAGAGAATCAGTGAGTCCGAGAGTCAGCGCAACTATGCAGTAGGATGCCGCGTTTACTTCTCTAAAAATTTCTTCATTCTAAGTCCGGTTACCTATCCAATACGATCCCAAGTCGAGCTGACACAAGCTTTGAGCTTGGGATCGTATTTCTATCTCGGAACCTGGGTTTTCTCTCGATCTCTCATTTTCTTTCCTTATATATTTATATCTTTTCTGGCACTCTATCTAATGTCATTTTTGCGCAAGGCTTCGAACCGGAACTGAACAGAAACCCCCCCCCCCCAAAAAAAAAGGGGTATTTTGGTCGGAATGAAAACCTGAACTGAACCGAGAAAAAAAAATATATATCGGCTTATTTCCGTTCGAAAAAACTTCAGTCATTTTGTTATTGCAACCAACTTATGTCAACCATATAATTATCATCATTACATGTACAGTCTGTTTCCGTTTCTCAGAGCTTTCCATTTACGCATGCGTCAAAAAGTACCCATCTCGATATATATATATATATATATATCATTCAGAGCTATAGGGTCTTCGGCTTTCGGAATTCTAAAAGTTGCTCTTCCAACGTCAATTCACTTTTCTATCTCTTGAACTGCAAAAAATATAGTTCATACTTGGTTTTGACTTTGTACCTCCATTCTATGGACCCAAGATCGTATCTGGAATACTGACATTAGTTCAGCCATGACCTATCAGTGCATTGTGGAAAAGAACAGTATTCCATGAAAGCAACATTAAGAAATTGAAGAACCAGTAAAAATAAATCTATAAAAAGTACTGTAGAAATAAGAGTAAACACACTGTACAAACGTTATTGTCAGTGTGTTTACTGTAAAACTCACTGTAAATCTGTTTAAGCAACGAAGATTGCTCCATAATGGGTAACACAACTTTTGCCGTTAAGTTTAGTGCATGAATGTAACATTTTTTGCATTACTGTGAAAAGTTTAGAATATAACCATTTATACGATGTCAAAATTTCACAATGTTATACGCACGCATGCTATACGATGATATTTTTTTAATTAAACTTTCCAAATTAAGCAATTATCCCATTTTTCTTTCATTACAAACTGAAATATCATAGACAATAAGATATTCCATAGTTTGAACTTCTATGAGTGCTTGTGTGTCTTATATCTTATTTATAAGACTATCATGTTTTATCGCATGTTAGAAATTATGTATCACAAATCTGGAAAAAGACTGTATGAAAATTTGGGGTAGAATTATTCACATAAACCTATTCATATGTGATTTTCTCACCTTTATCCAGAACTTTCACAGTTATCTGGACACCATAAAAGCTTCTTACCTAAAATAAAAACATTACATTAGAATGTATTGTACATAGTTAAAAATTTAACACTTTTATTAAATGGCTATTTAGAATTTCTAAAAATTTTAGAAGTTGTTAGTCTTAAAAGAATGAGATATTTACAAATGCAATTTAGGTATCATTTTAACATATTGATTGAAAATTACGTCCTGATACTCTATAATAAACACATTGATGTGGGTTTGAAATCATTATCCTTAGCTCGAACCACAATATAGTCTTAAACTGGAATAAATGGTGTGTGCGTAAACTCTTTAAGCACAAATACACATGCATGTAACGTAAATATATAAGTTCATGCATAATACGAAAACTAAATAGCAACTCACGGTTCTTTCAAACTTAAATAGCAAACTTTAAAGAAGCTATTTCGCAAAAAAACTAAATTATTCTCTTCAAAATATATAATTTCCATATGTTGTATTCATGTACACATCATGCACAAAAAAAGGGGGGGGGGAAATGCTGAATTCAGACACGGTTTGCAAACCGTAAGCTTTTGTCCACCCATCCCCCTCTCCAAAAAAAAAAAATTATAAAAAAAAGTTTTTTTTTTGTCATTTAGAATTATAATAGGATATTTTAGTATAGTTTATGAACCGCAACTTACTTCGAAAGATGCGGAAAATTAAAGCATTCTTCTCTAAGTGTAGTTTGGAAACTGAACAACCGTTTCAATACTAACTTTTAAAATGGTTACTATTTAGTGCAAAAAAAGAAAACGCTTACGACAGTAATTTTCTATAGAGTTGAAACTTTGTTGGGTAATTTACCATTGCCACGTGATGTTCTATATAAAGCAGTTTCCTCCAGAATCTTACTTTATCAAATTTTTGTGTCTAATTCAAAAATAAATGGAAGTAGAAACAAGAAGTTTCGAGGATTATATGCACTAAGCTGTTTTTATTACATTCAACGTAGAAATTGAAAGTGGCGAGGAAAACTGCAATTAAAATCATTGCACACATCAACTTCCCATGCTACCAACTAAGTTTTCAGGCATTGAAATGAGAACAAGATCTAGAAAAGATATATACTTTATTCCAGCTCATGTAGCGACCTCGGAAGAAAACTAAAAGTAGCAGTGTGTCTCCTCCGGGGTATTCTCAAACATACTCTTTCGTATTCAATCCTGGAAAGTGAGTTAGCGATGACGACCACCGTTAGTGTGAAATATTGCCAAGTTGGTAACAATGGCGAATCGAAGTGAACCATTGAAAAAGGGGAAAACGATCGGAGGAATACGCAAATGTATTGCACGTGTCCAGTCTCTTTCAGTGACTGTCCATGCGCATGCCTTACTTAAACATCCAACAAATAATGGAAGTGGTCGTTTCTTCCTACATACCAGATTTTTGCGTTTGTATCGAAAAGGTAATTGAACCATAATTGGCTAATAATCGTCACCCTCATGATAATCAACAATATTCAACAAGCACAGCTTGAAGAGATTTGTTAATATCATTTATCTGAGAACTCCTTAGAGACTTATAGTAAATACATATTACCGGACATACGGATCAAGGATCATGTCCAGATATGTCACACTATTCAGAGTTACTACGCGGAACGTATAGTACAGATCAATGTGTAACCATGGCAAGATATCCCAAGCAAAAGTCTGATTCCAACATTTTTGACACAGTATTTTTGGACAATGTTGAATGGATTATATTCCATGCATTATTTTTTCCAGATCAGGAGACTCCTTGAATTGCTCTCCAGAGAGAATCTGGACTCGTCGGTGAAGAGTATAGAAGCCCATTTCTCTCTGATCTGGGAAACGTGCTCTCTTGCCAGGAAAAAAGGGAAATTCTCAGTCATTTTTTCAAGGGTGCACACACAACTGGTTGTCTTGCACTGAGAACTGTAAAGTAAATGTTTTTAAATTGTGGAAGATTCCTGTTACTCGACCGACAACATCATGTGCATTGAGGAGAAGTATAGATGTGATACTGAATTTTTACCCCGAAAGGCTTAGGAAATTGTTTCCAACACGTGTTATAACCCGTGATTAGCATAGAACATCACTTTTAGGCACAAGCATTTTGGAATAAAATTAAAGCGGCTATTGCTGGACTGCACTGACACACATATAGAGATGTCTAGCAGCATCCGTTTGAGAATACTTACTTTAATTTATCCAAATGATCGTCACCTAAATAAAACGTCTAACAGGCTTCAGCTGGACGTTACTGAACTCTCCTGGCTATTTTAAATGAAGCTGCCAACAACAATTTAAATTAACTGACAAACATAAAACTTACAAATTTATCAATTCTTGGATTTTGTGCTCTTTCTCATTTTTCCTGTATGATTGCAGTTCTCTGAAAATAAAAATTTCAGATATCATTTTAGAATGATTTTTTTCAATGTTCGTCACATCATTCCTTAATTTATGTGTTTTCATTTTTGATATTACGATATTTCCAATAATCGACATAAAAAAAATGCTCTACCTTAGCATTTAGAGATCGGCATAGTTTAAAAATGAATGTTATACAAATAATAACAACTTCTCTCACACCTTATAGAGATCAGCTAATTTATGAAATATTTTTATTATTTATTTTAACATGCAGTTTAATTTCAATTAAATAGTTGAAACATAATGTTAAGTATTTACAAATATGGACAACTATTGTAAGTAAATAAATACTTTTAATTTATAAACAATTTTACAAACCTGATTCCTTGTTTGCATGATTTAATGGCTCTCCAAGAATGTTTAACTCTTTGGAAATAATAAGCTTTATGCAACAATTTTTTATCTATATTTTTTCTGTTTTTTATGATGTTCGTTAACCGTGGCGAGAAAAATTTTGTTAACAATTTTTTGCTCATTGATTAGATTTCTCAACTTTTTTTATGTAAATGCTGGATTCCGTAAGGGACAGGTCTTTCATTAAAAAAGAAAAGAGGTCCAATGAAAAAAAATCTCTAAGCGGCTCATTTACCCTACGAAAATATTTTTTATTTTCGATCTTTAATTTGCGTTCTTTTAGAATAAATTAATTTTTTTATTAAGTTTTTAATGCATGGCATGCAAGAGATTACACTAAAAGTGATATTTAAAGAGAATATTTTAGCGAGCTTTTTTTTCAGAAATGTGAAGTTTAATTAAAGATAGTTTTTTTGGCGCCTTTGATGTGATAGTTTAGCACTCGATAACAAATTAATGTGTTATTAGGAAATTGGAAATTTAAATATTTCCCTTGACGCGTACATTTGACTGGAATGTATAAATAAGTAAGTATGTGGAAATTTAGGGTGTATATATTACATACATATATATATATATATATGTGTGTGTGTGTGTGTGTGTGTGTGTGTGTGTGTTTAAATGCACAATCCTTTGAAATTGCAAATAATATTTTACAGTAAAATAGTCCTATTTTGCAGTAATCAAAGTTGCTATGGTTAAATTTATTGTATAAAATTGTTTTACGATTTTCCTTGAATTCCTACCAATTTTCCTCAAACTAATCCCCCTTTACATAATAATCTATATTAAATAACAAATCTGGAACATAAATGAATAGTTAATAATTTACATTTACTCCAATTAAATTTGGAAGTTAACAGTTACTGAATTTTTCCAATAATTCTATAATATTTCAAAAAGTTATTCGAGTGTACATCAAAATTCTTTTTTCTTAGTTTAGTGAATAACTAATTAGTTTCTCAAAAAATACGAAAGAAACACGAATAGTTATTGCTATACACTTCATGATTCATAAATTATGGAAGAATCCTTTTCATGCAAGCTGTTATAAGTAATACTTGCATTTGAATGTATTTTAATGGTAATTATATAAATTATTATCAAATTAGTGTATTTTAAATGCCACGTATAAGTCATTCAGTAGAATATTAGAACTTCAATTTATTAGATAAATTCGTTAAAAAATAATAAAATCTTAGTGTCAGGTAGAGTAATTACGATCACCTATTTTTTTAAATTATCAATCATAAAAAGTTTATCAATGATTTATCAAAAATTTATCAATGATAAATTTTCGCAAAACTATTTGCCATAAATCTAGCTTATAGTATATTTTGAATTATAAGTATCTTTCATAATTAATATAAAGTATTTTTAAAGCTGAAATAATTGAAAAATGCTACTGCAAAATTTTCAAATGGTTCGGTATTTGAAGTTATCTGGCGTAAAAGAAAAATTTTTAGGCAAGCTAAATTCATATTGAATGATATGCTAGTAATTTGTTCAACAGCTTTCGACATGTTTTTACATAATTTACCCGACAGTTTTTTTCTTTTCTTTTCTTTTAATAAAGGTAACACGACTATTTGTAAAAACACAGTAAATTTTTTTCAGACGCAGACAATGGTACGCTCTTGGACATCCTTTTCTTCTAGCAAAAATCACTAAGTTTTTTTTTTTAGGAATTGTTTTTAGAAAGTCAAATTTTTCCCTTTATAAATGAAATGAATTTTGTTTCATATAATCATGCGAGGTTGGAAATTTCAAAAAAGTCGTAAATACCCCCACCTGACCTTTATATAACTAAAAATGTTTTGTTATTTCATCTTCTGACGTTGACACAAAACTATTTTTTTTCTTTTTTTCGAGTGACTTTAGGGAACACCCCTAAAGTCACTCGAAAAAAAGAAAAAAAAATAGTTTTGTGTTGTCGTTTTTTTTTTTTTTTTTTGCCTAGAAAGGAAAGAAAATCTAAAGCAGACCTAAATATCAGGGGTAAGTCATAAATCTTGCTTTACTTGAAACTGCAATACTATCTAGCCCATTTGCATTTCTAGTCCCCGCTTTACAGACAGCAAGGACATTATTCTGCCAAGAATCATTAAAGTACACGGTTTTATCCTTTTTGCACCTCGGTGGGGAATATGAAAATATTATGTTCCGAAGACTTTCGGCTTCAGATAAGAATATCTTTATGCTTTGCTTCAAAATAAATTCTTATCAAATTGTTGCATTAAGAAAATTTGTATCGATATCCTGACATTTCATTTAATAGTAGCTGTCCCAGGAGATTTATTTTTATAGGCAGGAAGGAAATCAATACTTAATGTTTTATTTATGCAGAAAATATTATTTTTTTCTGCATAGCAATTTAACGACTAGAAATAAAGGAAGGATTTGGCGAGAATTTTGAGTATTGTGCATAACTGTGTATGAGTAGCATTTTTCAAATCTGTCAAGTTTAAAGAATTTGGAAACAATGCTTGGTCTTTTCGAGGAAAAAATATACATCAGTTTTCTAAAAACCTAAGCGATATTTTAGTACTTAATATGAAAGAAAATAAGTGACCTATCACAATTTCCTTGGAACATTAAACCTAATGTAAGAATAGAGAGTGAGGTATCCTAAAGCAAAACGGAATTTAATGCTAAAGTTTTTTTTTTAGTTCAAAAGTTTGAATATTTAAATAGCTGTATTATAGATTTGTGAATATTTCATGGGCCTGCGCATACAAATTAGATTGCTTGAAACAGATCACAGAAAAGCTTTGCATCGTTTGGTAACGTGATTGATGAATTCATTCACTTTTAAAACATATAAGGTGCATTATATTAGACAATCTGTCTATTATAAATCACCCATTACAGAAACAAAATATTCATCTAAAGTGCGTGAACATTTTTCAATTATCACTAACTATTAGACATCCTGAAAGGCGTTGATTTTCTGAAATTCACAAAGTTTAGTATAGTTAAGAATATGCATTTTATAGTGATTTCCAATTAATCAGTTAGGATCCATGAATAACGCAATTAATGCTTGTATTACTTCCCCTCGCTCTTCTCTTTAAAATAAACAAATTCGAGGGGAAATTTTCGTTATTAAGAAATTAACAAATAGTCTTCTTTCCAACAAAACTAATAAACGTCCCCTCAAAAATAAATAACGATACAAAGATAAAAAAAGTCTCTATAACTTACACATACCATATATATACAGGGTGTCCTCAAAAGAATGGTAATTTCACAACGAAATTTCTGTAATTTCTGAACGACTACTGAAACGTAATCATCCGACGTGACTATTTTTTTTCTTCGATAGTCATTGAAAAGGTGTTTAAGTATGTTTATCTTCATATCTCTGATATTTTTTATGATATAATTCTCATATTTTCTAAATCACCTCAAAGGTGTAAGGGGCACATTTTACTAACTAGATTTTTTTTCTTTTTTGGTACGGAAGTCGTATGCAAGTTAAAAAAGTGTCACATTTTGAAATTCAACGGGAGAAATTTTTTCTTAGCGTAGCCTTTTTTCCTTATTTTGAGCAGTTTGTTCAATTTACATTGCCCACTTATTTCTAATTTTTAAAGAATTACAGTTTTTACCTTTTTTAATTTCTTTACAATTTCTAATAGGTTATACATAGATTTTGCACAAATATGCATCAAACTAGTTAAATACAGTTCGAATAAAAGTAGTGTACAATTGACAAATTTATATTCGAGGCTATATTTATAACATTGTTTCAGTTTTCATGGAACAGGTAAATATACCTTTGCTAGAAAAGCTTTGTTTAAAAATTCCTCGAGAGGTTTTCACGAGATCAACGCGTCTTTACCATCTTGTCGAAATATATATCTTGAACTTTACCAATAGATAATGACCATATTCCCAAAAAGCTATTTATCTCAAACAGGGGCGTAGCCAAGGGGGGGGGTTAGGGGGTCATAACCCCCCCATGAGGAATTTTTTGCCATAAAAAATGTATATTCTTTACTACATTATCACGCACACGTATATATATATATATATATGAGATGTAGTAGTCGTAACCCCCCCATGAAAAATTTCTGGCTACGCCCCTGATCTCAAAACCCGACAACGAAGCCTTCACAGACAAAAAGGGATTAAAATTGATTCTTAAAATTTTTCTAATGCATTTCATTGACGGAAGTTTTGGAAAAAAGCCCATTGCTAATAAAACTAGGATAAGAAATTAAACACACGCTTCAGTTTTTTTCCGCCAAAGGGATTTTAACAGGTAAGTGAAAACGGCGGCATTTTATACCCTTCACTGTTATTTGATTATGATTCCTCACTATGTGTCCACTTAAAGTTTGTTGGAACTCTTTAAAGCACCCTGTATACATACCAATCGTGAATCATAAAACAATGTTTTGTTTGATAATTTATTTCACACTGTTATTTCGTTAGCTTCTCTTTTTTTGTTCCTCACTCGGGACAACCGTATAGAAATGCACGCTATTTCACCCATCGCTATTTCCCACCAGCCACCGTGAAGGCACAATAGTTAAGTAATATGTGCCCTGTTAGAAAAAATCGTATCGTCGCATCTATTTCCTGATTTCTCATCAATTCTCCGGACTCTATTGTGTAATTTCGCAAAATTAGTACCGTTTCATTGCACTGCCGCTGCAATGCTGCGGTCGGTGTTCCGCGCATGCGCGCTAGTCTTAAAATGTTCACTGGCTCTCAGCAGACGCCATTTTGGTTGCTCTACGTTGTGTTTTCACTTTGCACACATTTAAAATGTTTGAGACAATAGTGATCCCGCCGACTGTGAGATTCGTGCTGTAGTTCGATTTTTGAAAGCAAGGAATGTGGAACCGGCTGAAATTTATCTTCAAGTTGCCCCTGATAATGCTCGGTCTTATACTGCTTGTAACACTCAAACGATGATTCGATAGTTTCGCTGTGAACAGTTCGATCACCCGTCGTATATCCCAGACTTGGCGTCGTTCGACTATCACTTGTTCCTCCACATGAAGCTCGAGCTAGGCGGCAAGCGTTTTGGACCCTACGTTGAGGTGGAAAATGCTGTGGTGTCATGGTTATTGCCATGGGCGGGAAGTATCTATGCAGAAGGTGCAGAAAAGCTGGTAACCCACTGCGACAAGTTTTTGAAAATTGACGGAAACTGTGTAGGAAAATAGTTTAAGCTATGCTCTTTCTAGTAAAAATAAAATCGGCTTGAAAAAAATATTACTTTTTCTTTTTTAAACGTACTTACTTTTAGTACACGCCTCGTACTTTGTACTTATCTTCCAATGTCACTCTTGATTCTTTCTTTATTTTTTTTAAAGCGAAGTACTGGTACATCAAGAGAACATGACGGCGATTTGCGAATGGACCCTGCCAGTCGGCAATTATCTCTACCCCTAAAGACAATACAAACACTAAAACCCTTGTCGAAAATCTAACGAAGATCCCAAAGTATGGTAGAACGGTACGTTAACCAGCACCACCTAATTAAAACATTTTAATTTATTTTTACTGTCAATTCTATTTTTGCCTTTCGTTATGCGTTTGATTCCTTTTTTATGATACACACTTGAACGGTCAATAAAAAGGCGTTAAAAGCCCGACAGTTTTTTCTTTTCTTTTATCCTCTACATAACGGTTTGCATCCGTCCGATTTAATTCTTTATAGCATTTCGAGTCCTGTATTTTAGATTTTTTCCTTTTATCATCATTTTATCTTTTTAGTTTCCCTTTTATGTTTAATAGAATGTAATCTTGGCAAGAGAAAAAAACAAATTAATTTCCTGAATTATATTTACTTCTTACTTACACTTCTCTGTAAAAGTAATAAGCCTGTACACACATAAGGAGTATACACAATTCAGAAAGGTAGAGGTTGAAGACGTATTTTGGCAACGATCCAAAGTGTACAATCTGAAAAATAAATGATGCCGCAGAAATTGTTAAAGATTAAATCTTATGTAAGATTACACGCATCATATAGCAAATGAAGAAATCCTTATTGCTTTGTTTGCTCTGAAGGTATTTTTAAACTTTGCACGCGAAAACGCTAAAATTTGTAATAACAATTATTTTGTTATTTTTATAAAAAGGATATTTTTTTTTATCTTCAGTAGCTATTTTTTATTTATTTTGGTTTTTTAATATTGTTTTTAATAAATAAGGAAGTTTTACATTTTATCCCAGCATTGAAACTACACTGCATGAATTCACGTGATATAGCCTAATCAAATTTCGCAGAAATAGATCCAGTAATACCTTGAACTTTGGTTCACAGTCTAGGTCAAGAAACCTACCCCCATACTTATTTATTTATTTTCTTATCAAATTATAAGATTTTATAGTACCAGCTTTTAACACAAGGTACAAAATTAAATGTGTGTTGCTCAAATGTACTAAAGATCTCATAATTCTTGAAAAAAACATATTGATAACCGTAAAATCACGATCTAGTATCATGCAAAATTTAATAGCATGTAACATGTAATGCCATTTCAAGAATGCAATTTAACAAATAAAATTTTTAAAATTAAATCCAAGGTTTTATGTTACTCTTCTGAAGACATTTTAATTCATTCATTGTTGAAATAAGAATAGAAAATTCAATATACAAATTCTTCCTAAAATGATCTCCTTAAAATATGAGCATGTTAACATTAAATGTTTATAAGCTTTGCAAATGCAAATACATTTCTAGACAGTAAAATGCCTGTATTTTCTATGAAGTTATCGAGATTTGAAATTTTCTGAGTGAATTATCCAGAGTGTACAGCCTGAGATATAAGTATTGCCGCAGAACTTGTTAGAGATTAAATCATTTGTAGGATTACATGTATTTGCACATACGAATATAAGATTCTTCTGAGAGAACAATTTGACTTGAAACGTATGCTGCAAAATTTGCTTCATAGAAATGTATAAGATTCAGTTTCTTTATATAAGCAAAGTTTAAAAAATAGGAAAAATATTAGAAAAATCTACGAAACTAGGGGCCAAGGCCCCCAGACTCGCTACGCTCGCTTTTCGTATGAGGCATTCGGTCCCTAATAAGGCTTATTCTTAAAAAAGACATAATTTCAACAGACGAAACCCGAAGATTGGATCAGATAGAATGTTACTGAGCTACACATTGCTTGGTTCTTGCAGGTTCATTGGTACATAAAAATTTAAACTTCACACTACAGTAGACCCCCTCCCCCTCATAACACGGAAGATAATTTGTTATGGGAATCCGTGTTGTACGGGTCCTGAGCTACACTCCACCTGGAGTGCGGACTCCGCTTATAATCGCTGGAAAAATTATTTGCACTCCTCAGAAACACAATGATATTTAATGTTGCCATTCAAAAGTTATATTAATTAGGAGCTAAAGCATAATAAAATCAGAACATCTGTTTCAGCTGTATTTTTAATAATGTAAAACCTATTGGACACCTTGCGATTTTGCCACCCATGGCGATTTTTCATTATGTGGCGACTTGCGTACATGTAAAGTTAATAAAAGCTACGGAACAGATAGGATAGCTTGCCACCAAAGGCGACTTTTCATTATTTGGCTATTTACACATGCTCACAACCTATAATTACTCCTCATTTAAGGTTACCGGAAAACCGTTATCCGTATTTTCATTTACATAATCGTTTGCAGATTGGCGTACTTAACACCACGAATTATACCATCTCGTCGCGCTAGCAAATATCCAAAGTGTACTATAACTGCTATAATAGCATAGTTAATGCCGCCAAATATTTCTACTGGTAGCAAATAATCCAGCTTTACGAGAACCGGCTTTAAAATAATCTGCATTTTAATTATTTTTCATTTTCAAGACATTAGTTATTCTGTTTTGGAAAAACGAATAATCGCTAGTTCTAAACTCCTGTTGTCTAAGCGAACTTACTATTTTAAAATTGTCAACTTTGTGTAACACATTTTGAGTTATTTATTTCATGTAGTTTTTATTTTGGCGTAAAATGGGTGTATTTCTACTTCATGTTTGACAATTTCAGGCGATTCTAGATACTTGGAAACGCTTTGTTGCAAAGGAATGAATGAATTTATGCCAAATCTGGAAACCATTCTGCTTATTTTTTCAGTTTTTTATTAATATCTTCTAAAATAATTCGATTTTCGAAATTTAAGTCAGCTTAGCAGGTTCCTCGGAATTTTTCGAATCAGTGGGCATCTTAGTCGAAACTCAAATCGCCACGGTTTTGGAGGAGATAGGTACACAAGCTATTGACAGCGCCAGCGGCCTTTACTTTTTTTTAGAATAGAGAGATAATTAATATATTTTTGTTTGAATAAAGAAATTAGACCATTAGTGCAAGTGCTACAGAATGAATATTTCTTAACAAAAATATGTCGTACAAATATTTTTCTTTCGTTACTACTATCATAAAGCATTACGGATATTTATATTGCATCTCCCCAGTTTCTCTCAAAACATCAAATATGGAATTCAAGCAATGTAAGTATCCAGAATCGCTTTGTTTTTTCCGTCATAATCCTTTTTTCAACTTTGTTCTCGGATCACGCACCTTTTGTACCAGCCAAAGAATGTGTCCAAACTCTCAAATAATGCCCAGGATGCAATAATCCTCGTATTGTAGAAAATTCTCATCTGATTAAAAGCCAGTTGTGAAGAGGATTCAAGTTTTCACTGGTATGTGACAAGAAAGGCTAATGGCGGCTTAGACGCAGATTAAAAATATTTCATCCGGCATAAAAATGAAAACTGGAGGAGAAAAACTAACTTGGTAGAGTATATTATTTTAAAAACATGGTAGACAATACTATTTTAAAAATATCGACAAAACTTGGATATTTACTACCACGGCGAGATGAAATATTTTGCCGCTCTAAAATACAAATCTGCCAAAATTATTAATAAGAATATATGCAAAACTGTTTCATTATGATAGTTTCGATTATGCGCATGCGTAAATAGCTAAAGAACCACCAAGGGGTGAAAAGTAGCAATTGGTAGGAAATATCCAAATTGTGCCAAATTATGAATGTGATGCGTTTTCATATAACACACTTTAGACTTAAAATCCACTCTTAATTCAATTATGAGTCAAATCATTTGCTATTTGAATCACATGACAGATGTCTGAAATAATTGTTAAACACAGTGACTAAAAAATTATAGCTCACAAAATATAAATGAGTTTGAGTTACATAGTAATGAAAGCCTGTTAACCCCAACTTCAAAAGGTACTTATTATTAATCAAAAAGTGATTTTGAATTTCCTTATATAAATTTCAAAAATGACAGTGATTCTATATCACTTGTACGTAAAATTTCTTGTAATTTATTGAAGAATTGAATGAGCCAATAGAGATTTCTAATTATACTGAATGGAGTAAATTAAATATTCGTTCTAACATAAAACTTGATGTTTAATGCTTTAACTTAAGGCATAAGCAAGCCGGTTCATGTCTGATTGAAATTTAATTGAATTAAAGGTTTTCCTTCTCATGACAGTTAAATATTTTAATGATAATAAATACATCAATATTTTATGTTGCTTGCATATATGCAAATACAAAATTATCTTAAAACATATGGTAGCATTTATTGAAAAAAAAATATTCTTCAGATTTTTATATGTGTCTGTAGATATATATAGTTAGAAGAAAAGCCATTTTAAGAGAAGAAAATGAATTTTGGGGCAGTTTATCTTGACGTAATAAATTTTGAATATCATATATTTCAATGAAATATGCAAAATATGATGTAATCAGTCTCAGTTTTGATTTCTTGAGCAAACCACACACATAAATTAATTCTACAACGAAAGAAAAAAAACATAGTATGATAATAAATTACAATATTTTAACATTTAACCGCATTTTAAATATTTTATAACATTAATCTTTTACCACATAAACGTCAAACAAAATGAAACTTCAATTACGTTTTAGGGTTTACTGTCTGACAGTGAAATCATTCCTAAGAGAAAATTATTCGACATTGAATAAAATGTTTCTCAAACTAACTGTCATATTTGTTCGAGCTTAAATTCAATCATTTCTAGGAACAATTTCTTAGGCATTTGTTGTATGTTGTTAATTTGTTTAACATAAGTATTTAGCAAACTTTAAATATTTTCCATATTCGGGTTAAAATTTTTCTTTATGATTCTTCCACAATTATTGGTAACACAATTTATTATCCTAAAATAGGATTTCCTGCAACTTATAAATTTGCTCAGAAACTCATTAGTCATATTTTTATAGACTATAGAATATTTATATATTTGCATTTGAATAATATTGATTTAAAAAAATCATATAACACTTTTGGAATAAAACTGTAAAGTTCTCTAGATGAGAGTGTTTCTTCTTGTCTTTTAATTTTGATTATATAAGTTACTTTTTCTTTATTCTTTTCCGTTATAGTATATTCTATGCTAAACTGCTACAATCAACTATAGGATATTTTCTCTGATTTATTATACAGATCAAAGACATTCCAAAATAATTTGCTTTTAAATGTCTTCGCATATTTATCCTTTTGTTTACATTTTTCATTTCTTGTAAGAAGAGGAAACTACTTGTAGCAAAATATGTATTCAAGATCTTTAACTATAGTTTTTCTAAATAATAACATAAAAAATAAACGGTGCATTTGTTAATTCAGAGAAGAAAATATATTCTTAGCTCATTTGTCACCTCAGAACTATTAACAAATTAGTTTAATACTTTTTCTAATCTATGTTTTATTACCGTCAGTCTGCTTCTTTATTTATTCGAAGGAAAAATTTATTTTATTGCGATTCCATTGTTTTGAATAACAAGCAACCAATTTAAATCAAATACTCCTTTTCATGAGTTGAAATATATACCATCTACTTGGCATACACGTTTCCAGTTTTATTCCTTAAATTAATCTGAATATAGAAACTTATCAAAAGCTCTAAAAAATAGCTTGTTATAATGGATTATTTTTTTGCTAAAAACTATTAGGAAGCTTAAATAATAAGATTTATTTCCATTATCACATTCAATTTTTTTCATTAGCTTATGCTTTTTCTTTTACAAACATATCAGCTAAAAAATTTGCAAGTATTATTTTCATTTATACTGTAACCGCATTCTTTTTTCTTTCTTTGAAACAGAAATGAATGTCTAACTTTTCCTGGAAGCTTATCAGACACTTTTATGCTGTGTTAGATTATTTTTATTCAAATCTTATCCATGTCCTTTGGGTAAATTATTTTTCTGTCCTTACATTACTTCTTTTATTCCATTAGATATTTATTTTGTAATAAAACTGCTTATTCGGTATTTAAGCGATTATTTAAAAGTAAATATATTTTCTGTGGTATTAGTTAGATCTTTACACTTTCCTCAGGCGAAGTATTCTGTTTGTAAAATGAAATGTTCACCACATTTCTTCCTAATGTTAAAGATATATAAGAATTTAGAAATCTGTTTACTTTCAACGCGAATTTATTTTTCAATATTTTATACACTACCATTTGTAAAGAAAAATTTAAAACACGCAATGAGTTATATAGAATGTCGCTACTTCATAAACTTGCTACAAAATATTCAGTTAAGATATGTATATATATATAAAGAGAGAGCGAGAGAGAGAGAAAGTAACTACTTTTTTCCGAGAAAGACTTCATTATATTTTTACCTTTTAAACTTTTACACTAATATGATTTGAGCTGCCTGGGTGGTATAGTGGCTAAAGAACTGCTGTATCAAGCCTTGGGTGCGAGTTCGATTTCAGCGTTGGTGTTCATCGTTAACTCGAGCATTCCATGCATAGGGAATAACATAGGCTACCCACTGGATTTCCCGTTAGTAAAAAAGCCAATTCTTTGGGCCATAGTAATGGTGAATGCCTAATCGGCAAATGTCTGCCCTCGAAAAAAACAATAATAAATAAACTAATATGATGAATAAACACTTAAAGCGAGCAGTGAACGATTGGATAAGACGCTGAACATTGGTAGAAGGCCAAAATAGAGTTGCCAACGATTTTGGAACAAACCACTTTTTCTTGACAGCGATTGTCCGCATAGAATATAGCGAATTTCTGAGTTTAGCTTGTACGCTGGTTACTAATTTGTATAACTATTTTTAGAAGTATTTTTTATTAAAAGTGATTAATTATATTCCGTAAAAGTCGACAATTCTCCCATAGTGTGAAGGTCCAAGATTTTGGCCTACCACGTGACTGTCGATCTAACGGTCTGGAATTTTGGGCGGTTAACTCCCGATGCATCTTGAATACCAATTAAAACTCTAAAATATCCTCCCCTAAAGCATTACTCAATTTGGAAGACTACCTTAATGTACTCTGACTTAACAGCAACAGCAGACTCCGTTTGCACTTGAAATTGTCTTATAAACTTGTACTTGCCAGTATCAATGACAAAATCTACTGCGTTTTGAGATTTCAAGTGTTTCTTCTTAAAACTTAATGCATAGTGAAAACAAAGAAAAAAATCTCATAGTTAAATATTTAAAGACATAATGCATGCTGTTTTAGAAACACATCGTACATCCCTTTAATTAACCACCCATCTGCGAGAACTTCGGGGTTAATTCTACTTGCTGATAAGCCTGTTCGGTCGAACATCGAATATCTATCTTATACTCTGTAATCCATCTGGACATTCATCCTGTTTGTCTATTTATCTTAAAACTGTCAGCGAGGATTGTTACCCCTGTCATATATTGATTCATTACGCAGCAGTATCGACAGAATCTGCCATTAATACGATAATGACTGAAGTTCACTTCGGGCAGAGCAGCTTCGAGGCTTGACTGTATAATATGAGACTCGTGTAATAAGAGACGATGCAGTGTTCTAGCTAACCTGAGAAGTGGGAAAAGAGCTAAACGCAACACGCAAAGCGATCAGTGAATGTGAATGAGGTATGAAAAGATTTGCTTAACACGCAAAACAGTTTTGACTCTCTTTTCATCCGAGTTATCTTCTTTTAGCTGAGCAGAACTAATTAAATGAAAAGATTTATGTAATACAGAGATTTATGTAATATAAAGATTTATGTAATTTTTTAATACACTGAAAAAAATATATGTCTCTTTTAACTCAAATAAATTTGATGTGTGCTGTTTTATCAAAATCTTCTGTTAAATTAGCCTATACTTTGTTGATTGAATGAAATATTTCGTTCAATAAACGAAGTATTTTTAGATTCAACAAAATTACTGGATTAAAATAGCTCTAAAAGTGATTTTTTTTTAAATTTTAGTCTTATTTTGAATGATTTTTGAATTATTTGAACTAAAATACGTACACTTAAAATATTTCTTATTTTCATAAAGAGAGATATTTGCTTTTATTATTTCAACAATGAAAAAAATGGGCTGGCCTGCTAGTCTGGATTTTCATGCAGGTTAAAATTAATAGTAAAGGTAAAAAACTGTCAAAATATCCATCTCCTTGCATGTAAATCGGTTCATTTTACTCTCAATGATTATATTAATATTGTACTGTACTTCGGCATCATAGCGTAATCTGTTGCTATCTATTTGCAAGCCTGCTATTCTGGATTTCCATGCAGGCTAAAATTAATAGTACGAGTAAATGCAAAAAACTGCGAAATTTTCCATCTCCTTGCAAACCATGTGAATCGGTTAATTATTTCTCAATGGTTATATTATAAATGTATTGTATTACAAAGAGGCCTAAAGCAAAACAAACTACAGTATTGATGACATTATGCTAAAGGAATGTTCATATAATTAAAATTTCTCCTATGTAAAATGATATTATACGTGCATTCTATTTTTGTATTAAAAGTTTAACTAAATTCTATGGATAAAAATTTTAAAATATAATATTACTCTTTTTAACTGAAAAAAAATATTATCAAGGATTTCTTTTTTCAAATTTTTGGTCTCTCATAATTTAGATGAAGAGTGTGAAAATAAGACCTTTTCAGTTGACGCTGCTCTCAGTTACACGTGATTTTAAATTGGTCCATTTAAACGCGTATAGGTTAGATATCACTGTATTTGAATATAACGTATACATTTTTGGAATTATTTTAACTGACGTCCTTTTAATAAGCAACAGAACTAGTCTAGAACCTTATTAGATAAAATATACAAGACGATGACCCCACTGCCTGAAATGCAGTTCTAAAAATTTCTAAACACTATTTGTTAACCCACCTTTTCATACCATCTATTTAAGATTAGTTTGAAGATAGCTTAAATCTAAATATGATTTATATACGCTTTATCTGTGTTATTAAAATGTCTTAGAAAACTTTCCACTGCTCAGAATCACAACACACGAGATTCATGATCTAAACCCGGTAAAAGTCGACAAAAGTTACTAAATTTATGATCTGTTTGGCTTTTAACTCAAGCATTTAGTTAACGTAAGATGCAACTGGCAGTGATATATCGCCAAGCAAGTTGAAGAATATTCCTGAACTCCGGTATTTATCATAGTGCTATTGATCGTGGTTCAGGGTGATACTTCATCACAGATACTTTCGCGTCACTTTTACAAAATTTGTTGAACTACTTTTGACATTATTGTCCCTTATCTGAGCTATAAATATAACTCATCTCTATATTAATTGCGTTCCTTATACATACAGTGCTTATTACTGTTCTATAGTGACATTTATGTTATAAAACCATATTTCAGCGAGTGTGAGTTCGACCAAAATTAACACGCATGATTATCAGTGTGAAAAATCCAACTAGCAAAAATATAGTTCAAAATTATTGATAAAAATCGTATACTTCTTATGTTAACTAATGTTGAATGAACTTTTAATCAGCACTCTGTTTTAAAATGGTCTAAGAATTTATTTCAAATGCATTAGAGAATTTCACATCACAGATGGCAAATTTTGTTTCATGGAACACCTAGATCGTTCAGGCTAGAATGATTTTCATAAATAAGTTGAATGCCAGCTTGTGCATTAAAGTTAGAAGTGATTGTAAAATCGTCGAAAGTGTTAAAAGACAAGAAAAAAATTAAGTAAGTGGTAAATGATGTTCAATTTTTCTCTCAATATTTTATAACTATTTTTTAACGCCATCATCCCTTTTAATTGTTAGTATTTTGAAAAAAAAATTGTTTTAAACTGAATATAGGTATAATTTAAGACTTAAAAGTTAGTATAAAAATTATATATGCAAGCACTACTTTTCGCTAACTAAAAACTACGCTAACACTTCGCTAGCTATTTGCTAGCTAGTGATTTGCTAGTTAAGAAAACATTCCAATTTGGAGATTATCTTTGCCTTGACCTTTTCATGGTGCAGAGAATTGAGGGAATTTTCAAGCCTTTTTTAGCATTAATTCATATGTTTTTAATCTATTACTATCCGATGAAAGTAAAGAAACATGTATTACTCAAACATTTAAATTTTGGAAGAGAATGAATTCGTTTTCCACGAAAACACACGAAGTCACAAAAGCCGAAAAACTAAGTGCTGCTTCAGAAATGAATCAAACGCAACAGACCGTAACTGGTAAAAATACTCGCCGTCGTCCGTATTAATTTTACTGCTAAAGAAAATATTTGATGGAACTGCGAGGGGATTTCGGAAAGCAAAGAAGCTTCACCAATAGCACCAAAGGAAAAGTTTACGTGAGCCCGTTGGCAACAAACGGAATGTGACGTTGAACCTTTGTTTTTCCTATAGAGCCAGCAGATTTATTCACCAAACACTTGACATGTGAATTAATCCAAACTCGCGTATTAAAGTCATAGGTAAGATATCTTATCGGTGGCTTTCACACGTGTTTTTTATTAATCCGCATGTCAAGGGTTTGCCGAATATGGCCATAAAACTCAGGCATCGAAGTCGTTCCCTTTTTTTTAATTCCTACCTCTCTAAATAATAGACTAAAATATTCTGCTCTTTCAACAGTTGTTAAATGTACCTTTAGATGTTAAGGTTTTGCCTTTCAATCTATTAAAATACTAGACTATTTAAATAAATTTTTGATGAAAGAGGAATTTCAAAAAAAGTATAAAGACTGCGATGCATGCACAAAACATTCGTTACTGGGGACCGGCGGCTTGGAGGTTAAGGTCCTGCCCTACTCCGCGCCAATTGTCAAAGATTAATGTCGTGGGTTCGATTCATACTCATATCCAAGTTGTAAAAAATTCCCTTACTCTATAGAGTAAAAACTTTCATTGTGTTGTCCACTTTACTCGACGAGTATTTAATAAGCGTATTCTGGAAACTGAGCACAATAGATCGAAAATAAATTTTCGAGATACAATAACAGCATTCGTTAATTTTACAGGGAGTCTTATTTGGGCAGCACCTCTCTCTAATATTTGCGTCAATTCAGAATACTGTTAAATGTAAAATGTTTGACGTCAAACTTTTTTTCCGATGCAAAAGATTAGTGTCCTGTCGATATTTATTATGGAATTCTTTCCATTAGCGGAAACGTTATGGATATAAGCTGGGTGCTTTATGTCTTTACTTTCCGAAACCCCTCATATAGATATACAGAACACATTCGTTGTAAGAAAACGAGCAAACAGGAATATTGGCACCAAATCTGAAGTCAAGACATTTTTTATGGCATAAATCACAACAGCAATTACAACGATAATAGAATTAGATCGATCATCGCTACAGCGTACGGTTATCAATTGGGTACTCTATCAAAGTTCTAACAGAATGTTTGAATACTGGGCTTTTATGCAATGTCATTTTCTTAAATCTTATTAATCACTTCCTAACTGCATTAATGTGTTGTATATGCACTTTTCCATTATAGTTGCTCTCATAAAGTAATAGATTACCGAAACATAATATATTTAAGTTGTTTTTCATTTATTTATTCACTAATGACAGCATGGATTATCTTTTCTTACGATGTTCCAAACGCTAAATATGTTCTTCTTTTTATCTACTGAAATTGGAAAAGTTTTAGAATGTAACCATGGAATGATAAAAAGCTATGGAATACAAATTTATTTCGTTTAAATAATAACTCCATGTATATGTACAGGCATAGTTTTGGAGATGAAGTCGTTTATATTTAAAGTTACGCAATCGCTATCCTATTTACGGCCACAAATATACAAAAAACTACAAAAAATTGTCTACAAAAAATTCTAGAAATTTCGATTTTCACTCATTTTTTATCAGCAATTTTTATGTCTTTCTAAATTTTGCTTTCTTGAATAGTTTTATAAATATATATATATATATATATATATATATATACACATACTATTATAACTCATTAAATCATAATAGATTATTTAAATTTGCCAACAGTTTTTGTTTTAGAAAATCTTAAACGTACAAAGAGTTTATTAAATCGTTTGAAGATTTATTGTTCTTTTACATCCACCAAAAAGTTGAAATTTTTTTTAACATACATGTAAAAGATGAATGAATTTGGAATCAAAAATCCATTGCATTTGATCACTTTTTTTTATCGTTATGCGTTTTCAATCTCATAACTTTTTGCCTTTATAAATGAATGTTCCTTCTTCATAATCAACTAGTAAACTCAGTTAAAGGTGAAATCATACTAACTGGTCCGTTCTATTCCATCAGACGTCATCGGTGTGAATTTTTTTATGAGGCGTATCCAGCAGAAATCCGTATACCGTGACTGACAGTAATGATTAGGCAAGAACAAAAGAATTTGCTTTTTCTTGCTGAGACCCACTGCTTAAGCAATCCAATGGTGCTGTATAGCTTCTTATGCGTTAAGAAATATAATAAAGAGACAAGGTTTCACAGCCATGTTAGTCATGGTGTAATAGAACAAAACACAAAATTCGATATGTATTTGCTGCAGTAAAAGCCCGAAGTCTGATAAATCCAAGGTTTTACCGGTGAAACCTAGCTATTACCAAAGTGTCTTGGTAAAAGTCTTAAGTGTGGTTTTATATGATTCCACTTCGTCCTTTAACCAAGCCTTTGCGATAAAAGTTAGGAGTTACCAACGCTTTCCGGTAAAAGCCCGAAACGAGGGATTACTTGTGATAGGATTTTCCAATCACAGATATATTTTATAAAGTACGTCCCGTTGTACCCAAGAAACAAGTTTAAATTTCGCAGAGAAAAATTTCTGAACATCTAAGAAGTTGGTACGGAAGAAATAAGTGCACATGAAGTAGTAAAAAGACTTTCTTTAGTTGGGGAACAAGGGCTCACTAAGAGCAATTAAAAGTGCATTATGAAGATGTGTTTGGGCAAATCAGCTGATCTACTTAGTAATTCAAAATGCCACAACAGTCAATATAATTGGAACAAAATATTAAAGTAATAGTATTGAAGAAAAACATACTAAACCGTCTCAAAAAAGTATTCGAATAAGGGTTGAAACACCTACGTTGGTTTTGTATATTAAAAATAATTTATCATAGAAAATGAATTACATTATGTATACGGAAAAAACACTCAAAATACTGGTGTTAAACGTTAAAATAAATAAAATTTTTTTAAAAACACACACATAAAATGAGACTTAAAACAAGATACGATCGGTTCGACTGAAAGTTTATTCATTCTTCATCAGTCAAAGCTCTGCTCACAAAATCGTATTTGTGAAAGAGCATAAATATTGCATTTTTTAATTTTTATTGCTTATAAATTTTCGAAAAAATAATTGCAAGACAGCAGAATAATAGCAGGACAGCAAGATAAATTTTCAAATCATACCTCATTTTTCTCATTTTTACAATTTATACTATCAATTAAAAATTATAATGTGTTTTTTGCCTTTTTGAGGCACGCTGTATATAATGTACCTGCGAATGGAAAATCCTATCATAAGTAATCCCTTGTTTCGGGCTTTTATCGGAAGGCTTTGGTAACTCCAAGGTTTTCCCCCAAAGTCTTAGTAAAAGGTCGAGGTGGATCATATTAGAGCACGCTTGGGACTTTTTACCAAGCCACTTTGGTAAAAGCTAGGTTTTACCGGTAAAACCTACGATTTACCAGACTTTGAGTTTTTACCGTAACCTATCCTTCTTAATGGACAAAAGCTGGAACCCGGTTTGGAGATTTCTGGAGGTTTACATTTTCCCTTTGCATTTGTAATCGAATGCTTTAAACTTCTTTCAAGAAATATAATGGAAGGATAAGATACCTTAGAGGGCAGCCATGGTTTAGTAGAATGAGGCGGAAAAATCGATAAGCATCTAAAAATGCATGGAAACTGGCGTAGTGATATCTGGTGGTCCACATACAATAACGGCAGAAACTACTTTTGCATCTATATTCATATGTACTCTACAATCACTTAAGCATGAATACTTCAATTAAGCATGAATGCTTCCATTGAGTCTTGATTAAATTTTCTACCATTACGTATTTCCTACATCCTCACAACGATAAAATTAGACGAACGTTATTTCGATTTTTTCAACGTTGAATGCATCGTAAAATCTTTGAACTTAGGAGATTTATTCCCTAATTTCTGCTGGTTTTAGGAAAGGAAACCTTCTCAGCCCTTTAATGTTCCCCTTCCATCATTATTCCATATTTGTTTGCAACACATGTACATAATGCTTTCAAAATCACCTGTGTTTCTAGTGAAAAGGCTTTATGAGATTTCAGAAACATATTAAATGACGAGGAAACATTTTCTCATCAGAAATGCTCATTCTTTTGGATATTTTCCCTTCGGTAAGCACATTTCTTTTACACACTCGTGATAATAGAGCGCTTCGTAGCGTTATTATTTAGCAAGGCTGGAGAAAAAAAAAAGTAGGCGAGTAACGAATATGTTTGCTTAGTAATATTTCAGAAGCGATATAATTATGCATACTTATAATTTTTCGCATATGTATTTATTGATTTGAAAATGAAACAAGCGATATACAGGGTAATCAGAAAATGAGTATACATTTGAAAATTAATAATTCACGGAATAATCTATGTAGACAGGTAAAAATTGACACGCATGCTTGGAATGACGTGGGATTTTGTTACAGCCTCAAAAAAGAAAAAGTTCAAAAAATGGCCAACAGATGGCGCTGGACAGAAAAACGTGAGTGACCCTGCATGATAATCGCGTATAAAGGTACTTTAATGAGAGAGGGAATCAGATGAACCAGAAATTGCAGCATGTTGTTGCTAGCGAGATATATTGCGTAAGCGGGAACTGGTCGCTTAGCCAGATACGTCGCCAAAGCTTACGATAAGTAAACAGGCATGTCAGCGGTGCCAGTGGAGATGAGTTATTTAGCAATAGAATTGCTAAATACCTCTCTCGTTGCTTTAGCAGAGTTCTGCCGTTGTTTCATGATGCCATTAGAAATTATGTGATTGGTTAAAAAAATCAACTGGTAATGGAGTAAGTTTGAATGAATTATATGATTGGTTGAAGGAATGCAACTGATAACCGTTAAAGCGAAGTTGTATAGTTTTAGTTTGCGGTGCGACTTTTGCATTTTGTTTGAATGTGTGTTTAGGAAATGGAATTTCTGATTGTTTTCTATTAAATGTAGATACGTTTTGTAAAAATGTAACGAATTCGCTTCATTATAATATGTGTTATTTGTTAATCATCGATAGACTGATTTTTTTTAAAAAGGTGAAAATATTTGTTGTGTAGAATATTTAAAGCGCCTGTGTTAGACTAAAGTTCTTCTGCTTATTTGAATGCTCTTTGATTTAATTTGTGAAAAAGGCGTTCACAAATAAAAACGTATGTCAAGGCCATTAAATAAGAATTTAGTGGAAAATTTGAGGTATGTGCTTTTGTTTATTTAAATGCTTATCTCTTGCTGTAATAAATATTGGTTTGACTTTGAGAATTTTTATTGTTTTATGGTCCCGTATCTATATAGAGATCTTAGTATTTTGTGTTATTTTTTTGTGAATTGGGAAGAATAGATGGAAATTTTTATGGTTATAAGAAATACGGATGATTTTATTCGATACATGGGACTGCTATCGATTAGCAGAATTCACGTACATTTCTAAATTTAATATGAATCAATAGATGGGGACTTTTGAGTTATTTGTAATGAGTTTTGATTTTATCTTGATTTTAGTATTGTACGTTTTCCGTGTTTAGTTTATGTGGATATGTAAAGTGTTTAGTTTATGTTCATTTTATTATTAATTGAATTTGAAACATGTGTTCAAATTTTTGTAATAAGGTGTTTAGATAAGTGCATTGTATTTTTGGGTTTATTTTTTCTTATATAACTACGTATGTTTATGTTATGTTTGGCAAGAAAAAAGGTTAGCGAGATTTAGACGTTAGCGACAGAAAAAAGTTGCCAACTAAACCTGCCCCTGCTTACGGTGTTTTTACTATAAAAGGCACTGTAAAGACGGGGCTCCACTTGGACTGAAAGTAGAAATTTTTCCGAAAGCGGACTTTTTTTTTTCTGCTTTACGCGTTACGTCCACATTCGTTCTGCACTTGACTCCACATTGGCTGAACCCAGAACCGATACAGTGGTACAGGCGCCATCTAGTGCCTTCTTTCAAATCGTTTGTTGTTCCGTACATTTGATGATTGAAAAAAAAGCAAAAAGAAAAATAAAATGCATGAATAATGAACATTATCTTGCTATAATAAGCTGTAATTTTATGAATCCGATACCTTTGATTAGAACAAATGAAAATAAATAACATAAACATAGATTCTGAGTTCAAAAGATTTTCTTTGGAAGAGAGAAATATGGAATTTGCAACTTAATTGAAGGTTTTCGAATTTCAGATGAAAAGTTTTATTTCGAATACGTAAACTTTCGTTTAAAGAAAATGTCTTTTTTTAATATTTTACTTTTTTGTGATTGCATGAAAATGTTAAAGCACAATAAGAATACATTCCAGCATCTGCTCTACAAGCGTTTTAGCACGGAATCCTGACGCCATCTTGCTTTCTGGTCGGGAGTAGGCGACGGCTATTGCGGTTATTCCTATTGGCTGGTACATGCCAGAAAACGCGGAAAGAAAGGCAGAAAAAGAAAATTTCAGCATTTTGAACGCCGCGCCGCTTTTCCGCTGCGATTCTGCTGGGATGAAATTGAAAAAAAAAAACGTTTCGACGATTTTCTGTTTCAGTTTTCTGTATCAGTCGGGTTTTCAGCCCAATGGAGTCCTGGACTTAGTAAAGCTGTACTATCAGAATGGGGAATCTGTCTCTGCCGCTTTATGATTCTATCTCTATAGGGAGGGTATTCTAATAGGTAAAGGTCCTATCACAGGTCAAGAGAATGATTTTGATGGTCGAAGCCACGGGTTGTTTAGACGACGGGCCCCGTAGTGGCCGACCGAGCACAAGTGCTAATGCTGCTCAGACAGTTCAGGAAGAAATGGAGATTGTAGCGGGTTCTGCAGCTATTGTTTAGGAACGGCAGTCGACATATTGAGCATTTGTTCCAAAAGAACATCGACTTTCCTTTGTCATAATTTGCTATGCTAATTCTTACTTTTCTTATCACATACAACGCCATCTGTCGGCCATTTTTGAACTTTTTTTGTGGTTGCAGCAAAATCCCATGTCATTCCAAGCATGTGTGTCAATTTTTACCTCTCTACCTACGTCATTCCGTGAATTATTAATTTTTCAAATGTATACTCATTTTCTGACCACCCTGTACTTTCAGAAAAAAAGAACAGAAATTGTTAAATCAGGACTGATAAAAGTTATTTTGGTTACAGTTATACACAGCACAATTTATATTTTTTACCAGCTCATGAAAATAAACTCATCATTGTACGTTTTCGCATTAAATGAAAAATTCCGACGTAGAAACGTTACCAGACGCAAAAATTCGTGCTGTTGTAAAATGCACGCACATCGCTTTTGTATTCTGTTTCGCTCCTTAAAAATACGGTATAACGACATTTTGCAAGAACACGCTTTAGGGTTTTATTTAGGCGACAATTACCGCTATTTTTCATGGTTCAATAAATATTCTGAACATTGCAATCCCACCATCTTACTTTCAAAAGTTGACCACTTTCCTCGTTTTCCATAGTTTTCTCAGTAATTTAAAGCTTTAATGGTCTGTCTATACGCGGTTTTTTAGCGTGATTTCAATGTCAAAATCTGTGTGTGTGTGTGTGGGGGGGGGGGGGGTCCGCTTCCCAAAGTACAAGAGGAGACCGATCCTGTTGCATGAAGGCGATGACATTTTTCAGAGTTCTGATGGGTTAATTTGGAATTGAATGTTCATCTTTTTTCATGTACAGTCTGAAAAGTCGAGTTTTAAATATAACACAACAGAGCAACGGGAATTCGCATAACTTCAAGGAAAAACTGACACAAAAATACTCACTCAAGTTCATTTTGAAGTGCAGGACACTATCGCATCATATGATGTGTGTGACTAATTATTTAAGTGTAATATGGGGGAAATATCTTAGTAATTTTTTTCATACATGCACGTTCAATTACAAAAATATTCGGTAGAATTTTTCTAAATAGCTAAGAAGCAAAGAGGGGGCATGATCAGAGTTGATGAGTGCATGAAAGTTAAACAGAGGAAGAATCTGCATTTCTTAAAGATAGGATTATTTATCTTATTTCGAGCCCTGTTTTGTGTTATGACAAACCTGCAGGAAAGGCATCTGCTTATAGGGAGTGAGTGCCCTGGTCGAAGCACATTTTAAGGGGTTCTAACGCGTATTCTCGTTACACCTAGAAGAAACCGACTGAAATTCCAGACCGACAGATCAACCTTCACAGCTCGGCCGACCACCATGATCATTGCCTTATGCACTCAACTGTAGGGGGCTCATTTTCTAGCTCTGAATCGCCGGCTACGTAAATTGGAAATAACGATGGATAATTTAACCCTTTAACGCGCAGTGTTCCCGCTCTGGGAACACCAAACTCTGGCGTATTGACTGTTGCCAGTCACGAAGAATAGATTTGATTTCTATAAAAATAGTTGCGGATGACATAGTTCCACGAGAGTCCTTTACTTTTTAGCACGTCATTTCCCGTAAAAAAATTGTCACGATTATTTTTAACTCAACTGACATCTAATGAAAAATGGAAGAATGCGAGAACAGCTTGATAGATTGCCCAATGCTGAAAAAAGGGCAGCTGTTACCATCGCTGGACATAACTATCAGCAAGTTGGCGGACGATCGAAACGTTCATCGCGTGCCACAGATCTAGAGACCATTTTTGACGACAGCTGCCTGTGCCGCACAGCCAGCTGTCAAAAAAGGGTCTCTAGATCTGTGGCACGCGATGAACGTTTCGATCGTCCGTCTTGCTGGTACTTAAGTTGAGCGATAGCAACGGCTGCCCTTTTTTTCAGCATTGGGAAAGGGTTGCGCCTTAAAGGGTTAAAAAAATATTCATGGGAAGGGGTTTAAAGGTCCCTGTTTTTGTTTTCTTTTTTTAACTATGTGCAGTTTTTTAGAAGCCTTAGAACAGTTTACGGATGAGTGTCGGTATTTATGTACATGTGTATATATATATTAGTGCCCCCTCGTCGGAGAGTGGTACCTCTCGTTGGGGAAAGTCTAGCACCACCACTGTTGATGTAGATTTTCAGATTTTTAAATAATAACTAAGATTTTCCCTTTATGTTTCTGTGCAGAAATTTTGAATAGGCTAACATATATAATTATTATATAAAATTACTATTTTATTAAATTAAATCAAAGGCATGAATATTTTTACTTTTTTACGTAAACTTTCTTTTCTTTGAGCCCTTGGGTAGAGCCTGAAAGCAATGTGTGATTGCGCCGAAATTTTATTCGGTGTCTTTTTTTTTTCCAAACAACATCATTAGTTGAGTCAGGAAATATTTAACAAAATGTCCCCTTTTACTCAACTTTAATATACAGATACACGTATTCATGCATAAACAGTTCACAAAAAATTACCTTTGTTTATTTTATACATGATTTACCATTTATATTAAAATTACGTACAGAAAAATTCCCTGAAATAATTTTACTGAACGTTTCTGTATACATTTTCAAAGTAAATGAGTAATTTACTTATTAGAAGATATTTTCTTCAAGTGCTTATAGTATATATTTATGCAGAAGACTGTACAAATAAATATGGTATAGCCAGCGTAACAAACAAGCTGAATAGAAATTTTCTACTTTATATACTTATATTTTTGATAGTTATATTTTAAACAACTCTATACGAGATTTTTAGAGGTTTTTTTTTTCTTATCAACTAAGTAATATTTTTTGGAAACTGTAAAAGGAAAATATGCAACTATCGTTATAATAGCACGTTTTATTTTTTTTAAATACTTGCTATTTTTTTAATATTTGAGATTAAAATTTCTTTTATAATAAGAGAGTTGGTAATAACTCCGCTACAAACAAAATCATTTAAAATTAAATAACCAATAAGTTATTCCCTCTTCTTCGCAGACACATTTTAAACGAAAAACCATAAATGAAATGCCACGACATCACTAGTTAATAATTTTGCTGCTCTTGAATAATATAAGATAAAGCAATGTTTTTGGCTCTTTACCAGAAAATTATTGCTGAGCATTATCTCAGACGTATAAATGTTTTTGTCGCCAGCTGATTAAAAATTATCAAACCGAAAATCCCGCTGCGTTAAGAATTTCTGATAAAAGGGTTTACAAACTTCCAGAATTCTGACTTTCTGCACAGTTTCTTCAGTGTAATTTTTAGACTTGTTCGATTCCCTTTAAAATTGTTTGTATTTACCCCGTTTATGTATGGTTATAAAAAAATTACCGTAGTTTTGCCTATATAAAACAAACCTGCACCTTCTAAAACTTTTTTTTCTAACAAGTATTGAAACACGTGATTTTTTGATTCACCATAAGACTAAAAATAATACCAAGAATTTGTAGAAATAAAATAATTAATAAATGTGATGTAACAATATTCTTATATTGTGATTTTTTTTTTACACGAAATCGACATTATCAAAATTTGCATAAAGCAACATACCTATATATTTCTAAATGTACACGCTTAAACCAAACGACCGAAATTCGATCAGTCGGAGCGAAAAGTGAGCTTCTCCTTTAGAAGCGTTTTTCGATCACAAGAGCGGAGCGGAATATAACAATAAGCGAGGAAGGAATTTCTCCGAAAAAACAGGAAGGGAAGAAAGAAGTTCTCAGAAAAACGGCTACTTAAAGAGCACTTTCGCGGAAAAACCGGTCGGTTTCCATGGAAACTGGTCGCTCCGTGATGTATCGTTTTTTTCGCTCTTTGGGTTTAAGCGTGTATTTTTAATTACTTATAGCTTTGTTTAGTATTAAAACGAAAATAACAAAGAGTATTATCAATTTTAAAATTAAATTTCTATAAACCATATAATTAAAAATTTATATACTCTCGAAATTAATCAAGTTATTTTTAAAGTTAAAAGAACTAGAAAACTTGAGAGCATATGTGTGCATTAAAAGTTTTACTACACACACTTTTTTCTAGCTTATTCAATTTACTGTGTAATCCACGGAAATTCAGCATTCAAACCTAATTACTGAAACTTGCGCAATATTATATTAAGTCTACTTTAACAATGTGTGTTTTTATTATTCTTTTGAAATATTAATCCCGAGGAGTAGCGCACACAAGGGGGAGGTCCAGGGGGTCTGGACCCGCCCCCCCCCTCATCGGCTTTGATTTTTTTTTTCGATTGATTATTACCCTATATCTAAAGTAAATAAAATGATTCCAAAAAAAGGTAACAATAGTTTCAGTTCTAATAAATAAAAAAATAAATTTTTTTCTCGTTTTCCTCAACTTTTCAAAAACGAACTGAAAGCGAACATAAAACACCATCTTGTTCTCAAAACTGTACAACTATTATTTTGCTTCCTATTGTATTGTGTAGTGGAAAACGAGTTCTTTCATCACTGATTTTTGTCAATCTGGAACATCCCTAAAAGTTGCACCCCCCAACTGTAAAAGTTGGACCCCCCCAAACTTTAAAAGTTGGACCCCCCCCAGCCAAAAATCCTGTGTGCGCGCCTGATCCCGAGTAACAAATGTCACCGTATTAATTAGTGTAAAATGATGTATATGTTTCATTGAGTTTTTATAAAGCAAAGAAGTGGGATTTCATTATTACGACGAGCTATCTAAAATAGAGAGAAGCTCAGAGGAGCCAATATTGTTAACAACGATGAGAACGCCATATTATTTGTGGAATGTGTTCAGGACCATTCCATTCACACGCTAATATACGTCTACCGACATTTTCTAGCTATCTTGTAGCTAAACAATGGTAAAGATGTGAAATTGGTAGAAAATAAATATAATTATCTACTAGGTTTTACAATCAAAATGTAAATCCGAGAAGTTTTCATAAAAATCCTTTGAGTTCAAAAGATTTGAAATTACATAGTTTAAGTATTCTGAAAATCCATAAAAGAAGAAAAATGCTGCATAAGCTACTATAACTTGATTATGTATTGATGTTTCGTCAAATTATAATCTCAACATGAAAATATATTCCTGTTACACTTCTTCAGCCTGATAGTATATTCTTTCCTACGGTAGTATAGATTTTCTATCTTAAAGGAATTTTATCAGATTTTATTTTCGTTTTATTCTAATTTTTTAATTATATACAAGGTATCCCAATAGGGTGATGGCGCGGTTCAATTCTTCATCTATTAGAGATAAGTAGGCAATGTAAATTGAAAAAAATTTTCAAAAAAGGTAGGGAAAAGACTGCATAATATATAAGAAAAGATTCCTCTCGTTCATTTTCAAAAAGTTACACTTTTTAAATTTGTATGAGACACCCCTGTACAAAAAAATCCCAGTTATTAAAATGTTTCCCATACACCAATGGGGTGACGTACAAAATTTAAGTCTTACATCGTTGTATATCTCAGAGATAAAATTAAACAAAGACTTTCAGGAGCTATACATGAATTTGAGTATAAACGTTTATTGCTGGAGTGCAAAAAATTATTTTCTTTCGTAATTTCTGTACGACCCCTGAAACACGATCATCTGACGTGTTTTTTTCGAGAGCTATTTTACTAAAAAACTCTCAAAGGGAGACGAAAAGTGGCTGTTTCAAACCCAGGTCGCGTCCGTCTACTTATCCGTTCTGCGTTTTCGGTGGCAATATAACTATCTATAAAGTATTTTAAACAATGACTAATTTAAAAAGACACTATAATGTAACTATTAAAATATTTTTTTATTACTTGAACTAGAACATAAAATAACTCATAATGACCATAAAGATCGAGATATTTAAAGTCATTTACTTAAAACTTTTGAGACTCCCCATTTTATTTTTAATGCGCGCAGCCTTAGAACCTCATATACGTAACACCATTAAAAAATTTCCATCATCGAGAAACCCGAAGATATACGGCCTCACATTTAAGTTTCACGTTTTAATACGCCGACAACCGCCATCATAATGAAAAACTCACTCAACCGCATTATAGCTTTTTCATTAACTGTTCCTCACACATCCATGGATCGGTATATTCATAAAACTTTGAAAAATCCCCTTTGATACATTAGTCTAACCAATACGGCACGGTTGAAAGATCAGGATCGATATATCGAACTGGGGGTTTTAATTTATGCACGGGGAAGTGATTCAATTAATCTTCAGATAAATGTGGAGCCCTAATTTGAATACACATATACGCACAGAGATGAACTACTGACAGTATTAACTGTTCAATCGATGAACTGTTACATGGAATCCGAATGTCTTACATTGGCGGCGAACTGATTGGTAGCAAGATTATCGTTTCATCAAATTAGCTGCAGTTTCCCTTGTCCATCCTCGAAAAGTGATTATGATAAGTGTTATTTGTCATCAATCAAAGGGTTGTCGTTTGTTGATGAAGGTCAGATCTGCGCTTAATAATCGTGGCCGAGAAGAAGAGCTGGAGAGAGGGTGATTAGGATAAATGCGACACCAGGTCAGAGATCAGCGCAATTTATCACGTCTGACAAATCTCGTTCGGTTTGACATGTCGGCGATCATAATTAGAAGGGTTTTTAAATGGGAAAAAGTTCTTTAATTGCTTATTACATTAATATTCCTTGTTAAAAGCATCACTGCAATTATGGAGCTGTCATTTTTTAAGTCTAAATTTGGTGTCATTACTTTTGATTGAAGGGTTCTTTAAAGGGTAGCTGTGATCGTTATTCATTTTTTTTCTTTCGTTGACATAGAAGTATTTGGTAAAAGTTTAGCTTCAAATGATATTACACTTGAATGTCAGCTAATTTAAATAGGAAACTTGAGTCTTATGTAACAAAAGTGGCAGATAATCTATCTTCTAAATTCAAAATATACTATTACCTTTTCTGGTTATATAATAATGGAACTTTATCATCATAATCTGTAAAAATATTGTGTGATATCAATATTTAAATTTAGAATGATGGTGGTTTTACATTTTATGAAAAGGGATTGATTTCTAAACAATATCACAAAACATTCCTCATATTTTTAAAAAGTATTTCATCAAATGAATCATATTTTTATACATTTCTGATACCATACCACCCAACTACCAGTTCATCTAAATTCATTTTACATTATTCATATATTCAAATGCTAGTTTTCAAAGCAATGCATTGGATTTTTTGAATTTCTTAAATTTATCAAATAATGTGCGGTAACTTAAAAAAACAGTAGATATTTATATATTAGATATATATATTAAGTAAATTTAATATGCAGTATATTTTTTTAAACGTATGCATTATATAGTTCTGTAAGACAATTCTTCCTTAACATGGACACACAAGCAGGGCCACACGGTTAGCCGTTACACTCTGTTTCAAAGCTACGGAACTTGCCGACCGAGTGGATAAGGCACTCAGCAGGTAGACGGCTGAAGTGTGAAGGTCCCCGTTCGGACCTACTGAGAGGCTGTCGATCTAACTATCAAGAGTTTTGGTCGGTTTTCTCCAGATGTAACATGAATACAACTTACAGCCCCTTAAAAATCCCGCTGACCAAGGCCCCTTACTGCTGTGTGCAAATGTACCTTGTGTAGTCATGCCATAACACAAAACAAATTCAATGCAACATGAAATTTGAAAACAATGTTTTGAATTTACATTATTTTTTTTTAGATTATTTTACGTAAACCGATAGCAAATATTTTTAAAACGACTTACAAAATTCACTTACTACAGGAATATAGACACTTGGAACACAATAAATCAATCTGCTTGCTCTCAATAGCACTTTTTCCGCTCCACCCATCATCGAAAATCGAATAATAAATACTTTTCTTTCCAACACCTTAGTGAAAAACTGAACTGAAAAAGCTTGATTATTGTGAAGTAAAACTAAGAAAACCTATTTCGTATATTCATGATTCCAAATAAAACTTGCGTGTGGTCATACTGTCTCATTTGTAGTTCGATTTTTTAGATTTATATATTTTACAGCACACATAAAGAGAGATAAATATAGACACCGAATTTGTTGTCAAAACGCGATATTTTTTTTTTTTTTTACCGTTAAACACCTTTTTAGCTAGCTTTTGATGGTCAAAGTACAACACGAAAATGTTTCGTTTGCATTTTGCAAAAGGGAATTTTTTCGTGTCGTAGCTACTTAAGAACCACTGTAATTTACAAAACTTTAATTCACATGAAATGTTGTCTTTTAGCAAGAACTTTTGGTTAGTTCTTATTAGAGTCAAATATTCTCATGAGCTTCTTCCTCAGTCAGATTATACTGACAAAGGTGGTACAAAGAGACTTTTTATTTGGAAGGGTAATTAAGCACGTCTTCAGTTTTTGAGTGAAATATGTTCTAAAATTTAGAGTACACAATCACTTGTAGGAAAAATGTTTCAATATGAGGCGTGAGCTACCTTTGGTATATAACAGACGTTTCTAGTTAGAAGCATAAAAGGCTGCATTGTATTTGTTCAAAAACAAGGCAATAATACTTTAAATGTTAGTATAATAGTCTGTAATTATAAAGAGCGTTTTTAAACAAAATTCGAGCGGTGACTAGAGACTTTCATTTACAGAAATGATAAAAATCAAGCAAATTGAAGCTTCTGAGCTCTGCGTAATATATAGTTCTTAGCAGGAAAAGAGCTGTTGCATTATGTGGCGTTCAGAGATATAATCTTGCACCCAAAGAAAATTTCGTCACAATTTAAATACAAGCCGGCATTAGCTTCATATTGTCAATACTCAGTAAATGCAAAAAATTGCTGAGACTTCCGGAACTATATATTTAGCTTTAAATTTTAGAGTTCGTGTCAATCATTTCGTTCAAATTGAAATATTTTCTTCTTTCTGATATGAAAGTTTTTAAAATCATACAATTACAGAATATAAATATATATTTAGAGTTTACGCTAAGCTTTTATAATGGAGCAATGCAGAATTATACGGGGTGTCCCAAAAAGGTGATAACAGGGGCCGTTACGTCCTTTTTGAGACACCCTGTATAGTTCTTTATCTATTAGAAATAAGTGGACAGTATCTTGAAAAAATGTTTAAAATAAAGTCGGTAAAAAGACTCCATAACGAAAGAAAAAATTCGTCTCGTTAATTTTTAAAATCAGGTCATCATAATCGCATATCAGGGTTCGTACAGAAATCACGAAAGGAAATATTTTTTCCCACTCAACAATAAACGTTTACATTCAAATTCTTATGTAGTCCCAGATCATTTTTCTTCAAAGACATCTCTGTGACGTTGTATGATGAAGGTTTAAATTTAGTGCATCACCTCGTTATTATATGGGGCACATTTTACTAATTGGCCATGTTTTTGTACGGGGGTAGTATATAAATTTAAAAAGCGTAACATTTTGTGAATGAACGAGAGGAATTTTTTTCTCAACGGAGTCTTATTTTTGACCTTGTTTTGAACAATTTTTCAATTTACACTGCCCACTAACCTCTAATAGATAAGGAATTAAAGCCTGTTACCACGTTTTCGGGACACCCTGTATATTAACCTGCTTGTGAGATACATACGTGGAATTGCCTCGATGTGGAAATATAATAAACTGTTTAGCAGATATTTAAAACAAAGGCATATCATAATGTGAGCAAATAAAGGAGAACAATACTTCAATTATTAACAAACAGTTGATCAATGTTTTGTCTGTGTTTGAATGAGTCTACATAAAACGTAGCTTTTCAATAATAAATCATTTTGTGTGAATAAAGAAATTCGTGTATCTTTGACTCAGTTTAACTTCTGCAGCTCACAAAATTTTTCCCATATCTCCCTGCACTTGTTTAAGTCAAGTCAAATCGATTTCCAATTATGACTCTTTGATTGGGAATGATCAATGGCAGAGATTTATCGGGTTTTGGTTGTGTATTCAAATGGTAAATCATTTATCTAGATATTAATTGAATCGTTCTTCTGGAATAAATTAAATTACTTTCCGATTTATCGATTTGGAAAGTTTTGCCGAGCGTTGCATCCGCGAATACGCACAGTAATCCAAAGCTCTTTTTTAAAAACATTCTGATTAAAAGTTACGTACACGCATCCAGTCAGTAATGAGAAAGCTATAGTGCTTTTGAAGTAAAAGGCTCAAATATTTGTAAACATTAATTTTTTTTTCAGACATGACTGAATAACTTATCTTTGAGTTAATTTCTTTTGATAATAGAGATTAAATTAGTAATTATGTAGAAAATTGAAATAAACATTCCTGAATTTTCATTTTTAGAGAACAGTTGGTTTACCTTTCTGTGGAGGAATTACGACATCAATCCTGCATGATAATGTAGGCATTTTTGTGTCCTCAGCTTGGACGCAGGATCTGAAGGTCTAAATGTAAAGACAATCCGAATCGTTTGTGCATTCAAATTAATAAACATTTAACAATGAAGCAGAAAAAAAGTAATTTTAGTTTTTCTGTACATATGTGGTCTACAGTAAAAATGATTGGATTGTGATAAATTTTTCATGCATTAAGATCTAAAATTTCGTAGGGTTTTTTTTTTTTCTAAGCTTTCTTGCAGCCATTTACAATTCTTATAAAGGAACCCTCAAAAGAAATATGTCTTTAGGAGCTATAATCTTATTGATTATTCAGGAACACAGTTATGTGTTCAAAGATGAATACTTGAAAGCAATGCTGTACCCTAAAGTTGAATCTCTGTGTATGAAACTTTGTAACATCGGGAGAGGAGCGGTGAAATCCGAGTCAAAAATTTAAAATGACATGAAAAAACAAATATATTATCTGCAATCTACTCTGAAAAAAAATGTAAAAATCTTATTGACGTCCTGCAATTTACTCAATATATTAAATAATTTTTGATAAAAGTGAATGACAAATTCTGAAAATTGTCAAAGCTGAAAAAATAGTTTATGGAACACTATAATAATTTTATTGGATTATAGTATGTTAGTATATTAATATTAATAATTTTACTCTGTATAGCTTCCGATTAGGAAATAAGTTATTGTATTGCAAAGAAATCTGATGTTTGGCTATATAAATGGCTTTTTACATCCTCTGTAAGTGTTAATCCTTAAAAACAAATTTAACTTCAATAAGTATAAGCAAACTCATTACGTCAAAGGCATATCCACACAAGCAAAAATGTTCAGTAACTATAGATATATAGTAAATTCAACCATATTAGATTGCCTAAAATATTACACATGGTATGTTTCATTAAGAACTACAGTTTAAAAAATATAAACAATTTTTATGAAGTTCACATAAAGTAAGAGCTTGAAAATATCTGGATTGGCGAAGCATTGGAGGTGTTTTTGGAACTCATTACTACTCCATTATAAGCAGTCACCTATTTGCTCCATCAATGATTTATGAAGCATGTTTAGTTGTTATAAACAGTTTGTTCTCGTGATTAGTTTGCTTTCTATTAAAATTAGCCCAGATTTTCTTGAAATCGATATTTTGAACACTAGAATTTGTCATTTCTAGACATAGTTATTCATGTGTTTATCGGTTTTCATCACTTTCCAGGGTATTTTATTTGTGTGGCCAATGCTTTATAAAAATGCTTTTCTCATGTCCAAATGGTATTCAGCTACTGCTTTGTGTTAGCTGATAAAAAGATTTCCCAAATTCCTGTCACTTAGGCCTATCACAAAATAGTTAGGATAACATAGGTTTTATTTTATGTTTATTTAAAACTTTAAAATGTACTGTAAAAAAAAATTAGGGACAAAGTATTATCAAGCAATGGTAACAGGTTACTCAAAGTTACTTTTTGGGCGTTTACATTCTTATTAACTCTTTTTGCCTCACAGTATAAAAAAAGTTCGGAGGATAAAAATCTTCTCAAATAAATAATTGTTTACCGAAACCCCCGTGTTGCCATTAACAAATTAAATTTACCCCGAAGTAGTGAATTACTCTGAAATAGAGTATATCGTATTTTTCCAGCCCAAAATTTCATATGTTTTTCGAAAACGTCTGGAATTCCCTTAATAGTGCGTAAGTGATAATTTTTCAGATTGGAAAGATTCCGATATGCAGGAAATAATCCACAAGGATTAATAATTGCTGGAGTAATCCTACCAGGGCCCGATTAACGCTCTGTGATAGGTAGGCCCGCTACCATTCCAGGGGCTTCCTAACTATGGCCTGCGAGACAATCTCTTCTAGCCCCTGGAGACCTTTCTATCCTCTGGGAAAATAAAAAAACACGGAAATTTGCGTGTATCCTGCCAAGATCAACCTTCGCTTAAGTGGACGTTACGGTTTTACCAAATTAAAATAAAACTGCGCAATAGTGCGTTTTGTTTTCCAATTGATTACTACATTGCAAAACCTAATTCGCTGCTTACTATATCTAATTCTGCTCACTATCATTGAGATGATAAAACAAACTTGTCTATGTTTGAAGAACAAAATCGCCTAATGACTATCTCAGGCCACTGTTGATATTAGGGACATCAAATCTAAAGCCAAAAATGTCTGATATTTCGGCATTCATGAAACAATTTAAAACATTTCCACTAATACAGGTGTTCATGTGTAGTATATCAAGAATGAATGAATAAAATAATACTAAATAAATGATAAAAAGCAACATCTATGTTTTGATTCTTTTTATATTTGGACCTCGATTGTGTAATAGTCGGCATCCAAACTGCTTTTTGATAGTTAATGCGGCACCTAGACTGAAAAGTTTGGAGATATCTGACCTATTCCATACCACAAGACGTGTTTAAAAAATGTACATAAAAGCATACAGTTGGATCCGCTTGAACTAATATCGACGGTTTCATGATATCTAATTAAGCATGGAAAACCAGAAACTGAATTGTACTTGATGCTCTTTATGGAGGAGGTTGTTGGTGGTCGATCAAGAAACTTTCCTTCGACCGTTTGCATGCCCTATAGTGGGTTAAAGAATCCAAGAGTTACGCAGAAGTTTTAAGAAAAACAAAGAGAGGACTTGAATTCAGAAGAGCTACGTTTATTGTAGGTAACAGGAAAAACAGTTTTAAAGGAAACAAGTTCTATCTCATACAGTACATTGCTTTGGTCAAAAGCAACACCAGGAACTGATCTAATCGTTCCGGCCACACGGCGTGCCGGAGTCCCATAATTATCGAAAATAACCTCCTCTGACGGAAAGCTATGGATAAATGTACTAAAAACTTCTTTAAAATTGGCCAGCTTTGATACCCTGTCGAGAAAAAGATGAGCACTCACAAGTCCCTTTCCACGTTACAACATCTGTCCGGTAGGCGGTATAAATATAAAAATTTGAAACAAACGGATTAAATGCATATCGCCAAGACCAAAGTGCCAGAATTTGGCGATCGTCAAAACAAAAGCCTACAACCCCCGTGAGAAAGCAAAGACGGACGACCGAGAACTTACATAGCATACGCTAAAGCGAAATTAATTTAGAAGGGGAACCCCCGGAATCCCAGACATACCGTCGCGCAAAAGGAAGAATATTTTATCGAGCCGAAAAACAAAGTGGAGAGAGAGATTAATACGGAATATTTGATTTAAGAAGACAAAACAAAAGAACATTATTTTAAGACACGAAAAATGTGTGAACTTCGTCACACTGTTCTGTAAACTGAATTTCTGATATATTCCCAAAAATGATTTTTAATCGAAAAAAAGGTAATTTATAGGCTTGTTTATATGAACAGTATAGAATTCAATAACTTTTTATGGATACATATAAACTTGTCAAAGGCATGAAATTTTTTATTAGAAAAGTATTTTTTAAATAACAAGAACTGAAGTTTTGAGGCCCCCTTTTTTTTTTTTTTTTTTTAACTATAGGCCTGGGCTTCATGGGCCTATTTGGAAATCAGAGCCTGAATCCTTCAAAATTTTAATAATTTCAATTTCTTAAGATTTACAAAGAAAGTAGTTCCATGAGTAATTACGTGGTGCAATGATCTCTGTTGTTTCTATTTACCTAACCCCAAATTCTTTGGCGGCTGATTAAACAGCAAATACGCGCTTAGACATAAAAATGAACAATTGTCTACGTATAAAGCCACATGTTGCGTGTTCAACGCACTTTTACAAAATGAAGTTATAAAACTTTTTTCCATCGATTATTGGAAATATATTTTTAAAGAGACGAAACTATCCGATTTAGTTTTATAAATCATTGAGTGAAACTTCCATTTTTAAATTTAAAAGAAAAGAATTGCGAGAGATCGTGAGCAGATACGTGGAAAAATGTTTGGGTGAAAAACTTCTAGAATAAGCAAGTGTTTAATTTCGTGTTACGCAAATACGAATGCTTGTTGTTGGGAATTGTTGTTCGACACAATCGGAATGGTAATTTTTCCTTCCCTGGTTGACTTTTTCTCTCATATTGTCAATATTTTTCTAACGATATTCTTTGGCATTGCTGTCTTTAGATAGACACTTTTGTTAATTATTTTTCACTCTAGGTTAATCAAGGAAAAAATAAAGCTTAAATACCCAATAAAGATAGATAAATCTGTATATGTGCCGCTGGCATTGCATCGGTTGGCAATACTGCTGTGCCTTGTTGTTGAAGTAGTGTGCAACTTGTGTAACTATGCAAATTGCGTTCAAAAACTTATTGGCTCTGAGCATAACCTATGTATTTAATATCTTGGCCCACCCGTTAGGCTTTGCCGGAGGTTGTAAAGCAACTGGATAATATTTAACAAATATGGGAGACTGGCATCAATAGATATAAACCCTCCTGTATTAACTGTCAGTCCTCCATGTACCCGAACCTGACTTTAGACAGATTTGTGCGCACAATGGAAATATAAATTATATCAGCATACTGTACAAACGCTCTCAATATGACAATTAAACTATTGTTTAAATTATTGTAATAATTTGATTTATTTGAAATTTATTTAACGGTATAGAGATAAAAATATTTTTTTAAAACATTTAATTAACATTTTTGTGTTATTAGTATTTAGTGGGACTTCCCGCACCTTTAAAATGCTTTGATTTGGCACAGCATTGATTCGGGGTACTTCTTGGCAAGCTGTGAGATTTATGTACCATGGTGCCAGACTTCAAAACGTCTAACAACAAATCGTTAGTTGAGTAGAAATAGTGAAACATTTTCGTAATTTAAGAAAGAAATCTAGCCAAAATTATTGTTTGCATTTTATCAAGATTTCACTAAATATAGGAATTCCTAGGAAGTACTCATTTAAGGGAAAAAGCGATCTTAAAACTATCTAAAAATGCCTGAAAACAGCGTACTTGAAAAAAAACATTTATTCATTATTTCAAAATTCTTAAATTGAAATACTGAAAGGGCCAACCAACATCAACTACTTAGTGCAACAATTTGGACAGCAATCTGCATGTATGTATTTAAGACATATACGGAGTTATTTATAATAACGCAGCCAGAATGAAAGGACAAAGCCGGTATACCTAAGCAATGCAAAATAATAAAAATTGAAAGCGTTATACAGAGTCGATAGAGGGGTACTAAATTATGTACGATACAATTATATACATAATAAAATCATTCTCTAACTTGTACCGTATTTCCATACATTTACGATTTATGATATTAAAGGAAATACTCAAAGCTTTTGACAGATGAAGTGCAGAGACACCTGTGGCATCGACTTTAGATGGAATGGCGTACGTTCTAAAAATTACCAGCTCAATCACATCTCTCTGGCGCAAAATTTCTTACTAATAACTGCTGTTATGATGAAACAGATGTTTGACAAAAGAATAATTAAAATAAAAGAAATGTATGAGAGACAGTTCTGGCGATCTTGAGTTGATTCACGAAAACGTACTTAACGGCAGCTGATAGTGTTTTCAAACATATGTCATTTTATTTTTTTTTCTATACCTTTGTACTTTTATTTTGAAAATCCATGTTAAATTCATATTAGTTATTGGGGGCTGGATGACTTCCTCTGCGAAAAACAGTCTGAATGAGCTTAAGAACACATCTAAATAGTGGCGTTCCGCAAAAAACTCGAGGTCCCTCCGAAAAATTTGGGGGGTGCCCTCTCTACTTGGTTGCATGTATATATGTCCCACTGTAGAATAAAATACACTGATGCACTTGAAATAATTTTTTACTTCGTTTAGATAACTATATATATTATTTACAAATCGTACTAACTTTTAGCTTACTGCTAATAATTGATATCGTGCATAGACACTGTTTTTATGGGATGCTGAGTTTTTGTACTGATAAAGAGAAGGGCAAAGAGATCTGATCAGATAAAGAAATTCTAAATTAATACCACAATTAATAAGATAAAACTGCCCATTGGCCAAGATATAGTATCAATAACAGCCCGATTCAACTTACTGCCCTTTAGGATCGTAAAAATTCCCAGCTACCAAGCTTTGTTCCTTTCTTCTTCTACTTTAAAGAAAAAAGTTCTAAATTTCATTTTTTTTAAATGCAATAAACAAAGAGCCTTTTGGGAAGGAGGGGCTTCAGCTTGGGGGCCTCACCGCATTGCGGTGGTTGCGGGGACAAAACAGTACACCTCTGCATCTATAACTAAACCCCAAACAAAAATTATCTTGAAATTATAATTACAGCCTTTTCATTCGAAGCCCGCAGTGACGACGTTGTACCCTCATCAATGTCACTTTGAACTGGCACAATGGGTTCAACTCCATAACAAAACTCTAGAAGATTGGAAATCTCAGAGCGGAAGTACTCTTCAGTTGAATTATAATAAATGATTCAAGAACTCATCCACGTTAGTATTCCCCCAGCAAAACGACTGAGTTACAATTCGAACTCTCTATCTAATATTCACCATCTATGTCGTTAACTGAATTGGCAAAATGATTTTGATAAATACTTAATAACTTATGTATCGCCGAAATAGGATATATGATAAAAGAAGTATGAAACTTTAGAAATCGTAATTAAATGTACATAAGTCTATTTTGTGATAGCAATGACAGATATTTTAATTCTAAGTTACGTTGTATGAAAATTAAAATTAAGAGATCAATATAAATTCTCGAACAATTTTCTTCGAAACGCCTGTAGCTATATTTTTAAAGATTTCTTCTTTTATTTTTAATTCCAAGAGAACGTAAATTAAGTATTTTGAAAATGTACAATTCTGTTTTTAATGTAAAAAAGAAAAAAAAAAGAATATGGGATAAAAAGCAGTTTATATATATGTGCGTATGTGTGTGTACCTGTACATGTAGTATAAAAACCCTTTTTAGACTTTTTATTTTAAGTTTTCTAATTTTTACAATGAACACAGGACTGGACGTGGACGATTCGGACTTGTAGATGTAGTTTCTTTTAGTTTCTAAGGGTTGCTGAAGTGACCAAATTTCTTAAATTAAATTTAATTATCTTAAATTTCTTAGTAACCCAAATTTCTCTTTTTAGACATTATAGGCATTATATGTAATTATTTTAATCAAGATATATTATTAAAGTTGTTATTATTAATATTATTATCTCTAATCCTGATATTTAACCAATTAAAAATGTAAATAAATAAATAGAGCAACTAAAAGACATAGAGAATTTAGCAGTGCTGTCAGTCGACCTCTCAAGGAAATGTACATAAAATGTAAAAAAGTCTTGAAAGTTTATTTAAAAAGTCGATTCTCCTCTCAGCATCAGGAGCTAGGTTCGTCGCCCTGGCATGGTCAATTTCTTTGAAATAGCCACCTGGCATTCCAAAGGTATTAAAAGGGAGGGGAGGGGTTCAAGCCTCGAAAAGCTGAAATCCCAAATGGGTCGGCTGCCTATTCGTCTTGAACCTATGTTTGTTTTAAGTTTACAGGGATGTGCTAAAGTTTTAGTAGTACTGGAGAAAATATATTCTGCGGAATTTCAAAATTCTTTTTATAAGGCTGGGTGTATTAAAAGATCTTGCTCATTGTCCCCTATCTCAAGTGTTGAAAAACATACTTTTGTTAGTTTATTTTCTAATTTTTCCAATATATAACATTTCTATATACAATAAATGCATCTCAAAACGTTCCGAATGCATTTACACTACGTACTGAATGGTTGTTTATTCGTAATAGATCAATATACACGTAGAGAGTGATATGTTTATACTCTTCTTTCCAGTATATGTTTCTCTGTAAAAAAAAAAAAAAGTAACAGATTAACATAAAATTATTCGCAATAGTTTTTTTGTCTGTATAACCATTTTTACTGACCAGTTATAGAGATCAGAGTAAAAGATAAATAATTTTTATATAAATTTACGTAGAAAGCAATGTTTTGAACTAGCTTCGCAATGAAACCGCCTAGGTGGTGTAGTGGCTAACGAACCATTCTATCGCACCTTGCGTCTGGGTTCGATTAGAGTCTTGAACTTTATTTATTTTTCCTGGGCCGTCTACTAGGTGCCCCCATAGTAAAATGGCCAATATTTTGGGCCTTAGTGATAAATGCTTGATGAGAAAGTGCCTATCCTTGCAATGAAAAAAAAATAGCAATGATTTTTGCAAAAAATCTGATTTGATTTTCTTATTGCAATTTTTTTTCAAATAATCGAATCTCGTGTAATTTAAGTTCAATAGTAGGAACCAGAAAAATTTTGGGATTTCTTGTAAACACGGATCATTAAAGGACAGTGTTTAATATAAGCAAAAAATTACAGAAGACGTTATGATAATTTCGGTTCCCATCAATTCGAGATTTTTTTTGAAGCGGTTTGGGAAATTTGCCATTTCCCCCCTTAAGCACAACACAGGTAAAATATACCTTCTAAAATTTTATGTCATTATTTTTTTATATTTTTGTGAACGTTACAAATATTGCTATGAAATATACAGCAATGAAGTGTGTAGCCTAAGAGAAAACACGCCTCTTTTTCAGAATCATTACTGTTATTGGTTAAAACTTTAAAATCAATGAATGTATTGTGAGAAATTACTTTGCACCAGAAAAACATTTTGTCGTCTGGTATGTAAACTTCTAGATCGCTGCCCTTATTGTCGTAGCTACGTTACTGACTGCAATGCAAAAATACCGTAACAAAATGTCGAATTTTTAAATTAAAAATTGAAAGCCTTCAGTCAACGTATTCTGAAAATTTGCTTATATATTTAATAATATTTATCACCGAACGAAAAGAAAATGAACGCCGAAGACAGTTATTTAACACTGAGCAACATGCAAATTATAACTATTAATTCTTTTTCCTCTGTCCGACTGTTGAATTTTGTGCCTGATTTAACGTAATACGTATAGCATAATTAACTCTCGTAAATTATGATATTTCTGACACGTGACAAGCTCAGAGGGTTATTTATGATCTAGTCGCTGAAAAGCAGTTGGCTACAAGCCAAACGCAGCGATCAATTTATTAGGCACACAGTTGTAAAATTTCACGCTTTGTAACACACTGGAAGCGACTGGATCAACTGCACTGCGAGGCAGGCAACTGTCAAAAAATAAAAAATAACAAAATAAAATAAAGATTGCCAGACAAAAATGAACTGACTAGTTTATTCATAGATGTGACAATTTGTACATAACGTAGAGTGGGTGCGCTTGGTAATTTAGAATGATGAATTTGGCGTTTTACAGCGAAGAACGGCCGACGAAGCTCCGAACAAATGCAAAACAGTAATGTCTGTCTGAAAAAAAAATGGCGGCAATTTGCATGTATGATCACCAGACATCTCCAGAGACAGAAATCTTAGAAGTAGTCGCTTGTGTCATTCCAAGTTTTAAAAAAAAAATGTTGTTTTCGAAATTTACTGTTGTTTAAATGATGTATCGATATCCTATTTATGTTGCTTGTAGCGTAAAATTTGTACCCATGTTTTTCGCTCTTATATCATTGATAATAGAGAAAAGAAATGTAACTACGTGTTGTTTATTCAAATGTAATTGAATATCTGTATCCTTTCATTAAATGCTGATTTTAAAACTGCATATTAGTATAAGCTTTTTACAGTTTCACGATGCATAAATTAATTTCCATGCATTCCAAAACACGGCATTCCATTATATTCCATTACTAATGATACCTATGACACTATCAGAAGTATAGCTTTGTCCAGAATTGGTCCCAGTTCATTTCAATTCCAGAATCGGAACATTTTAAATTTACCACAAAATAAAGTTTTCTAGATACGTTGGTTCAAGAAGGAAAAATGAAATATGCTAGGTTGTTCCTACAAATACTTTTGAAATAATTAATGTGCTAGTATAAGAATTGTATATACTTTATTTATAATTGTAATTGATTGGAGTAGAGCCTTCTAAATGTTCAAATAGGTTCGTTTTAGGAATTTTTTGAAAATTAGCATTTTATATGCATATCTTCTGCGTGATTTATCAGGCTAATGAATCTTTTACGAAATTCCAAATAACACAACGCATTTTTTTTTAATTACTCAGTTGTTCATACATTTAAGAATTACCAAACATATATCTGATTTTAGTAATATTTCGGTGAATTTCGTAAATTTTATTCAATTAACTACTATTCAAACAGTTATCTACTGTTCGAGGTATTGAGCCGATCCTTGTCCTTTACAATTTTTCACCATTCTAAGTACTGCAACGCTTTTTACCAAAAAATCTATTCATTTTGACTACTTTACAACATAGGATTAAAACTCGCCTATGGTTATTTAGAAAAACTCGCTTATAATGAGCACTAAAGGAGAGCGATACTTGCACTTTATAATGGAATGCTCTTAAAATACATATTTGTGTGAAAACAAATGCTAAAATCCATACCTACTTATTATATGACTTCATTTTCAAAAATTTTCTGCACAGTACAAAAAAATTCGTTAATTTATTGTGTCTTATTGCCTTTTTCTTGTGTTATTTTTTCCGAGAAGTATTCGTATCCGCTGAGTAAATTCCTGTCCAATCAGCAACTGACGTGTTCGTGCAACGAATTTCGGTTGACTTGGGAATGTAAAAAGAATTTTTCCTAGGAATGATTAGTTAAGTTGCCGAGGTGAAAGTTAATAGAAACCTTATGAATCACAAATATATTGCTTGTTTTACCCGGAGATTACTCGTTATAAGCGATTTATTCTCACATAGACTCGACATTTGTTTGTTTGTTTGTTTGAATTGAGAATTGTTCTTGAGGTTTCTGACTGCAATCTCGAGGATGGTCTTATACCCCTGAATATCCGTTTTGACAATTATGAATTCCATAAAACATTTATTAATAACATAGAGCACAACAGATGTACAAACACAGAAGAAGGGGGTGGAAATGACAACCATGGGTTAACGGGATTCGAACCCGAGACCTCACCACTTGCAGGCGGCTGGCAGAGATGGGTGCGCAAACCCTCGCAGCCATGAGATCCCCGACTCGACATTGTACCAACCAAGTATTTCCGATTTTCTCCTTCAATCCAGGCTCTCATTAAAGCAGGAATCGTCATAAACGTGTCTGACTGTGTCACATTACTTTTTCCTTACGACAACATGCATAGTCAAAGTCGTCAAGAACCTCCTGGTAAACGTACGAAGTGACATGTTTATTATAACCCTTCGAAATTCTGTGAACTCACTAGAAAATTCATGTGAATTTTTCAAAAACCATTTTATATATCGTTGGATTTAAGCAAATTAAATCATTAAATCATCGGTAGAATGCTTTATATAGGTAATAAATCCATCAAAACCCATTCTTCGTACATATGCTTTCTAATTTTAATCTGTAATTTATTACCATTGACTCTCTTAACAATTTTCTAATAATTTACTTTACACGGAATTCTAAACTCATTTTTAAGTTTGCCTTTCAATTAAAAGGTTACAGAAAGCACACAGGTACCACTCAAAATGATTTCTCGTTACACAGCACAAGCCTAAATTAATAACCATTCTTTTCTTTTTCTTAAAGGTTACGCACTGCTAAAAGGTAATTACCCTAAGTGCACTTATAAAAGTTACATGTTTTAAGAATTCATTAATCATATTACAGGAATGACTTTTCTTTTATGCATCATAGAGATGGATTTTTTTAGTTTCTACTTTGACAATCCTGACATAGCATAATTAAAAGGCATTTCTAAATGAAGCAGTTCTGGAGCATTTTACTGGCGCATTATTTTCCGCGGTATTATCTTGATGTGTCCTGGACTGATTCCAGATTCATAAATATTCATAAAGTACCAAACCCATAAAAACATATTCATTTTATCACTTACTTTAAAAATACTTCATTTTTTTATAAATCTGACTTAGCGTTGTGTGCAAGAGAGAAACATTCAAATGTTAAAAATATGTGTAATAAAAATTCGGCGGGGGGGCAGGGGGTTGGGGGAGAATAAAATTTTATCAAAGCAGAAATATCAATATTTTGAAAAAAATAATTTATCTCTCGCATATAATTAACATGATTAAAAGATTTCTTGCAAAATTTCTGTAACTAATTTATCTATTACGATCAGCAAATGCAAAAAGGGTTTCAATGTAAGTCAGACTTTTTGATTGTCAAAAGTAATTTATTAGTTTCTCTAGTACTGAAATACATTCTAAAAAATTTAAATAAATTTTATTTTGATGTGTGTAACATTTGTCATGGGCATTATGAATTTTCGTGTTACAAAATTATCATATGGGACTTATTCTTGAAAATTTGTGAGCTTAAATGCTCCGAATCAAAGTAGTTTGATAACTTACATTTTAGTGGCTTGGAGAATGGATTTTTTTTTAATTAAACTTTAAAGCTATTGCTAAAACACAAAAATATGGCGGTAAGCTGAAAATTATTTTCAGCTATTCTTAAATGTTCTCTGAAGTCTGAAGCTAAAAATGACTAGAATATTTTTATGACACCCGTTCTAAAAAACTGCATATTTCTTTGTCTGGTAAGTTTTAAAAACTATTTGTTTTCGTCAAATTCAAGCTCTTTTACATACAGCAAATTACCCAAGATCTAAGTCTAGTTAGATATATGGTAAACTTTTTATCACTCAGTCACAAGAGAAGATCAAGTGACTTCGAAAGTGACGCCACCTGATAAACTTACAAGTGCTTCAACTGGCATGCCAACGCAGTGGCACAGTGAGTGTCTCAGAAAACCATCTGTTCTATTCAAATATTTAACTTTCCATAGCAAAATTCCAATATGTCCAGAGTGACAACTTGGGTACATTATTACCATTAATGGTTGTTGTTATAAATTTGTCGGCACTGACACATATAAGTAACTTATGGCCTTACACCTGTCTGATATGTTTTAACTGTTACTTATAGATTTGTGTTCACAATAGATACATGCTGGCAGTTTAAGTCAGTCCAGTTTGATTGTATTATGCAATTCCTCAACTCTAAACAGGGTCACACAAAACTGTAATCTCCTGTAAGTAACAGACTGATGGAACGGTTTTACCACTCAGTAAAGAATTTTGTCTTAACATTCACTAATGAAACAGAAACTCTACCATGAGTTTCAGTAATTTAGGACGTACTGAAAATCCTCCCAAATATATCCCCCCAAAGTCCTGGAATACACAGCTAGTAAATTAGTGAATGGATGGAATATCATTCTCGCATCAACAAAGATGATTTATAAGCAGATTTAGTGAACAGTTTCCCCAGCATTATGCCTACATTGTTTTTTACAAGAGCATATGGGCACAAGAAAACGGGAAATACCAGATCTTCAAAGCTACTTGATTGCTGCTTATTAGAAAGTATAAAAGATACTACTCTACATATTCTAGGAAAATCTTTTGAATGTATTAAAAATCAAAATTTAAGAGAAAAATTTTCTTAAATGGTATATAAATAAATTTTTATTAAACCTGCTAATGCAAGACTGCAATTGACTGTACAGCTGCCATTTGTTACGCAAACTCCAATTTTCCAGAGAATACAAAAATAAGATAACACTACCGATGCATCAAAGGAGGGAAATTACTAAGAATTACGAAGACAGTAAAACTACAAGTACTTTTAAAAAAAATTGAACACATCTCGTCATTCGTCTTTCTTTTATAAATGTAATTTTGGCTCTTAAACCCATAGGTCCCGAGACAGCTGTGACCCATAACCTATATTAGTATTTCAAAACATACATATTTTTTTATCCTCTAAAATTCAACAAGACTAGCATTTTCTCGAAAAGTTCATTCTAGGTAACTTTCCAATTCAATATTTTAAAAATAGGTATGGTTGTAAAGCTTATAAGGCTATATAAAATCATTTTTATTAATTCAATAATTCGCCTCACCATGACCGACTGGATAAGACTCAAACTGGTAGACGGCTGAAGTGTGAAGTTCAACCGTTCTGGCCTGGCCTATCGCGCGGATACCAATCTAACGGTCTGCAGTTTTAGTCGGTTTTCTCCAGATGTAAGATAAAATGCGTTAGACCCCCTTATTAAGTTATCTGACCAAGGCAGACTCCATCTTTGGCAGATATTCCTTGCATAGCTTTGACCAGCACACACAATTCAGTAATTCTAATTGCTTTTAATATAAATTTAAAAATTCCAAAATGAAAACAGTTTAAAAAGGAAGTAGCCCTGTCACATTTCACCCTTAATATATACATTTACAATGCCGAAGAAAGTAATTTACGATAATTCAAATAAAATTCATTTTATAACTATTATTACACAAAATGATTACATCTTCAATGTTACATGTACTAATAAAATTACATATATGACAACAAATACGCCCTACTGCATATGCAGGAGCCGTCAGCAAAGGATTTAAATTGTTCCGTTAGAATGATTAAAACTAGGTGGCATTTAACCGCTTAAAATAAACGCTCATTTAATTACACCCTGTGAAATCATGTTACCGAGCATTCTGAACACACGCTTGTCGGATATTGATATTGAACTCGCACACGCACTTTTAATCGATAGTTTCACACGGAAATATTTATCAGGCTCACCCCTCCCATTCAATTAAAAGGATCGACACGTTTCTGGATGTCACTCACATTTGACAGGATTTATGGATGGGTTTAAAAAGGAAAAAAAAAGCAATCACTAATCACCGAAGTTTACGAAGCACCAAAGGTATTTTGGATAATGAGTTTGCCTTTATGTTTTTTCTCTAGTTGTCGTTATCCTAGCGAAAGGAATTTTCGCCCTCTAACGGTATTAATATTCTCAGAAGTTATGTTTCAGAAGACTTACAAGTTAAGGATAACGGATTAAATAGACAGTATGGCTAGTATATATTTTAGTTTAGTGGAGAATTGTTTGATGTATTAAGCAAACATTTGGTTTAAATAAGCTTTGAGCTTGCAATCATATGTCATTTACTTTTTTAACATTATAATATAATAGCTTTTGAAAACTATTGTATCAATATAAAAAAGCATGAAACATGTAATTTTCGTAAAGAAATTTTTAAAATAAACAAAATATTTTTCTTTACTTTCTGTCATATTGTAAAATTATTTAATTAATTTTTACTTTAGTAATTTCAGACAATGTCTCTCAGTGTTTCAGTCTTTGTTTCCGACCTTCATTGCAGTTGGTTAACAAAAACCTTTCTTAAGATTTCTGTTTGCTTTCAAAATGGAATTAAAATTCCATATATGAAAAGGTATGGTGGACAAAATGATTTTCCTTTTGGAAAAGAAAAAATTTAATCATATTAACAATTATTGAAAATAAAATACGTCGAATAAATTTAATTAAGATGTTTCTATGCATTGAAATATTTCTTCCTGGAATAAATAACGACGCAATCAACTCATTCCAAGTTTAAACAAAAATCTAAATGATGAACATTTTCTGGCATCTAAGGCATCCATCCAGTAATTTCCGAAATCCTGAAAAGATCGGTTTTCTTAATTTAAAGGCAAATTGAATACTAATGTTAAATCGTCTTGCTTCTAAGTAATGAAATCGGACTCGTTCCAGCAATAGGACGCTAGGAGGAAGTATGCATACCTTCAAAGGAGATAATTCAGGTTTCCTCTTAGGCAATTCCATGATAAATTGTATTCTTAATCGTACAATTTTAACCTATGGTTGCCTAAAGGACGACCAATGCCTGGAAATGTCCCTTCACCGTCTAAAAAAAATTCTTTAAAAAAGACTGTACCGAGGTGCATATTTTCGACTAAGAAACCAAAAATATTACACATAAGTGTTCCGTTGCATAAAGGGCTACTTAAAATGCATAACTCTTAATAAAAGAGGAAAATAGCTTAAACCAGTCTCTACTTTGCAATTACATCTTGAACAGGCACTACGCAAAAATCTTATTCATCCAGAAAAATGAATGATAAAGAAGAATAGGAAGGAATGTAGACGGAAAATTTTTGAAGCTTATTTCAAAAAGTCAGAATTTCTGAAAAAAAATGGGTTTTATTTTTGTTTAATGAAAATCCAAACTCTTAGGGATAGGAGAAACTGCCTCCCGCTGACCTCCACTGAGGAGATACAAGATCACTATTTTCACTCTTGACTATGCTGATTAATTCTGAGTACCAGGTTACCGAGCCATGCTCAGAATCTAAAGGCTCCTTAAGTGTAAAATAATGAGTGCGTAAATGCCTTGGCACGTATCAATGATCTTCATGGTTGCCAAAGATTTTCATCGCTGTCGGATCACTCATACATTATCAGGTAAGCTTTGGTCGGCATTCAATGTTACAATGGCATATACTTTGTTTTGAAGAGGGATGCTAAATATTCGATGGTCGGTGCCATCAGAGTTCAGCAAAAAGTAGTTTAACGTAAGATGCCTCCTTTCCTTCTGTAGCAGATCAGCGAGGGTATCAGCGAAGATCTTGGGCGATGCATTCACTAACAGCGTCTTCATTACTTCAGAAATATATCTGTCCATATTGAGGACGTTCAAATTCAGCATCAAGAATTTGAGTTGGTTGAACTGTCAGATGAATGAGTTTATAAAAAAATTCATCAAGTCTGTTATACACTGTTCGCAACGTAGCAGTACACACCAAAATCGTTAATAGTTTCTCTCGTCATATACTGTGAACAAAGCCATTGTAAAGTATGCTTTCAAATTTCGAATTCTTTTATGAAATTCTTTGAAATGTGGGTGACATCGAAGAAACAACCACACCAATTCATTAGGAAATTCGGAATGTCCTACATCAATCTTACAGTCCCCAAAATGGTTTCGGTTAATTTTTGTTTTTACTCTTCAGAAAAATGCAAAGCTCCAGGGTGAATGCAATCCATGTTAAAAAGTTTTAAACTATGATAATAAGTACCCACATTTGTGGCAGCTTTGTAGATACTTAGACTGTTTACCCGAAGTATTTGTCAACGTCTAGCTGTTCTATGTCGTTCTCCTTCCAAATACTAATCATCTCTTTCATCTGCTTGTGTTTGAACTGCACGTTCACACATTTGGGCTAAGTGCTGCTGTCGGTGATCGTATGTTTCCACAGCTCGTTTTTGAGCTACACTTTCATGCATTTACGTCTTTATAATACATCTATGATGATAGTTCTTTACGATTGAAGTTGTAAATTTCTCTATAGTGCTTCAATTCAAACATAAAATACTTATTTTTTTCTAATTCAAAGAAAATACATCTTGCATAAACAAATTCTACAAACGTAAATTCAATCTTATAGATACATAAATATAGATGCCATAAAAGTATAATCTTACATAAATATGCTTTAAACATAAATTTGTTTTATAAACTCACGCTTAAGAAAAGAAAAAGTGTAACGCAATTTAAATTATTAGTACAAAAGGACACTTCGAAATCATGAAATCAAAAACAGAACAGATCAAAAATATTCTTTTATAATTACCCTAACAACTACTTAAACGTTGACAATAATAGAACAAACGGATGGACTGAAGAAAATGGACTTCTAACCTCGAATAAATCAAAAATACATCGCTCCTATATAGTTACGCTGATCCCTGACTCTGTCACAATTCCAGTTCAACCACTCAAAATAAAACTTTTACCATCCAAACAGATTAAAAATGAATTGTCTAATAACTTAAAATTTACACGGTTCGTTGGTGCGATCAGCCTGAAAATTATCATAATTATGTAAAAAAAAAAGAAAAAAAGAAAGAAAAAATCTGATAATCTGATAAACCCTGATTTTTAAGCTTTTTTTTAAGCTCTATTTCATTTAAGAGAATAAAAAAAGCTAATCATTTGAGTGTGAGAATTATCTATTGCAAGTGACATTGCGTTACATTGAAGTCACGGTTATCAGGCTTTGGAGGAAAAATTACGATTCCAATTCGCTTAAGATAGCTTTTCTAAATTACTACTCAGTTTAACTTTTTTTCAAAAATAAAACGGTTTTCTATGCATTAAGCATGGATATAGGAGAGGATGTTGATACCAAACGAAATGTTTCGAATACGAAATGTTTCTGCAGATTATACAATTCGAATTTCGATGTATAATAAAAATTGAATATGAAGTTATTTGATTTTAAGTGGGTAAATATTAAATATTCTGAGTGTAGACATTCTATCACCCGCTGTAATTGTCTCCACAAAGGGCTTTATCCTTTAGTTTAATGGTAGTACACAACACAAAACAACACAGTCTAATCCACGTCTAAATAAGAATTGAAAATTTATTAGAAAAAAATCTTAGTAACCAGATTTCAGCCTCCCGATTTACTGCTTCCACATATAAACAACTCCCAGCCTGCGGCCGGATGGGGCCCGCCATGGCTTTTGGACCAGCCCGCAGAACAAGTCAAAACCCTGTATAAAACCTATATAAAACATTCAAACTTCCATATAAATCCGAATTATACGGCCCGCGATTTTGCTAACATCCTGAAGTCAGGCCCAGGAGTTCGCTAATATCGTAAAGTTCTGTCCGCAACTTTTCACAGGTTGTCCATACGATTATAAAATAAATGAGTTGAAATCATCAACTGCAGTGAATGAAAACTAAACTGATGGCTGATCACCTGCAAAATAAATTTGAATATCGGCTGCGAGCCCAATTTAGGAATCGATTGTATCATTATAAATTTTTTCATCGGAGTTTCAAAGATCGTTTCATTATAAACGGTTGTCCCTTAAAAAAAAAAAAAAAAATCGTCGGGGTAACTACATTTAAATATTTATCGTCAACTTGGCGGAATAAGGCAGCTAAAATAGAATTCAACCTAGTGCCGTTATTTAAAGGAGAAAAAAAATGGAATTTTCATGTTACGTCACAGGATCTTTTTCTTACTGTGAATGACTGAAAAGGGTGTCATTTTCGTTTAAATTATTCGGCTAAGCTGAAACTTTTATGCACTTTTGAAATTCGCATCATATGGATCAATAAAATACATGAAAAATCTTTATTGTTTTAGTATATACGCGAAAATACATTTAGCTTTACGTTAGTTACAAAAGGATAATTGTAATAAATTCAGGCAATTTTTCACATAAGATTTACGAACAGTTTTGTATTAATAACTATGAATTAAGAATAATTAAATTATTTACATATATTCCATCAAGGTGCTTGCGGGGATGGCAACGAAGACTCTTTTCTCTTTTTCTTTCGCTGGTTGCCAGGACGATATTTTGAAATAAAAATAACTTTTAATTCTAAACAAATTTATGTAGCTGAATGGTGTAATATATCTAGTTACTAAAAAATTTATTTATCTGTGTACTGAATATCAAGTTCCATTTATTTTGTTTCTTTGCAAAATTAATTTTTACTATTATATATCGATGGCGTGTATTTTTGAATCCGCCCCAAACTTATTTGAGCGTCCCTTTTAGGAAGATTGCATCAAGTGTGTTTTTCAAATGCTCAATAGATGGCGCTACCGTCCAAAAATTTTAAATTTTAAATTTTGAGCGTTTTAGAGTTTTTTCAATAAATTGACCTAGCTCAATCGTTTCAGGGGCCCAAAAAACCCCCAGGTACGAAATTTAAAAAGAATCCTTAGAGCAGTTTTCGAGATCGTTCGGACATACACACACACCCACAAACATCCCTCGTTTAATATAAGAGCGGATAAAATATCATGTCTGTGACTGAAAAAACACTCAAAATACTGGTGTTAAACGATAAAGTAATTAAAAAACTTTGTAAAAAATACACATAAGAAGTAAAAGGAAAGAGGATACGCGTTTCGTTCAAAAATTGTTTTGAACTTCTTCAGTCCAAGCCCTTCGACGTAAAGAACACAGGGAACTGAAAAGAGAAAAACAAGCAAGATGTTGCCACAAGGGGCAAAGAAAAGTCGAACAAAACCACGGAGAGGGGAGAAAAAAAAATTAAAAAGGGGATAAAAAGGAAAGGAAAGAAGCACAAAAAATACAGAAAAAAAAAGGAATAAAGAAAAATAATAAAAAAGGGAACACACAGGTACAAACACACACACAAAAAAGAGAAAACAGAACAAACAAACAAAAAACAAATAGCACACTTTTTTTTTTAAATAAAAACCACGAACAGGACAGCACAATAAATATATATATAAATATTTTTTTTTTTTTTTTTTATAATAAAAACGAAAAAGAAAGACAGTAACACACGTACATACACATTAAAGAAACAGGGAAAAAAAAGGGGGGGTAGACGAAGAAAGTGAAAAGAACCTTACAACAGCTACTTCCAAGCAGAATGAACGAAAGGAACGGAAGAACCATCGTTCACAAGACGATCTAAGTGCTGGGTAATGGAAAAACCTTCCAAAAAATCCAGATGGGACAAAGACTGAGGAGTGCACAAAATCTTAGCCTTAGAAAACCTTTCTGTATTTTTTGTGCTTCTTTCCTTTCCTTTTTATCCCCCTTTTTAATTTTTTTTCTCCCCTCTCCGTGGTTTTGTTCGACTTTTCTTTGCCCCTTGTGGCAACATCTTGCTTGTTTTTCTCTTTTCAGTTCCCTGTGTTCTTTACGTCGAAGGGCTTGGACTGAAGAAGTTCAAAACAATTTTTGAACGAAACGCGTATCCTCTTTCCTTTTACTTCTTATGTGTGTTTTCTACAAAGTTTTTTAATTACTTTATCATGTCTGTGTTCTAAAGCTTCTGAATTATCCTTCAGTCACACGAGATATATGTGGAACATTTTGCGTTATCCAGTCACACGATTTATCACATACGTGGGGAATTTTGGGAATGTCTAGCAGAAATAGTAGACTATTAATTTATAAAGTGACTAAATTTTAAAAAAATTTATTATATATACTATAATATTATACTATTATGCTGTATGTATATTATGTTATTTAAAGTTAATAGACATTTCACACAGAAAACAAAGGCACGGTTTCGAAATTTTAGGACTCATTTTACAGTTATGCTCTTTCATACTTGCGAAGCGATATTCAAAGTTGCTGAAAATTTATTTTTCTAAAGAAACGGATAACTTCTCTCTTTATCTAAGACAATTAAATGCTTCAGGCACAGACAGGTTATCATTATAATTTAAAAAAATCGTAACTTAATATTCTAACAAAATTTTAAAAAGCTATTAATAACTCCAATATAAAAAAAATCTTTAAATTCAATGAACACATACTTTGAAATATTTTAACCAATCTAGACCTTTACATGTAAAGCACTGAATACGGAAATTTAAACTGGGCTTCAAAGAAAAGATCAACATCAGATATTGTCTTTAGGGACATCTAATGTAAGAGGTGCTTTAACTTCAGACCATAATAAGATTTGTGGTGTATGTAATTAACTTTAGTCTGAAAGAAATTCAAAAAGAATTAAAAAATGAAAATTGAATGACTGTAAAAAAATAAATGCTAGAAAAAGAAAAGCACTTTAATCTATTGTCGACTAAAAAAACACGATAATAAATCATTCAAATGAAATGTTATGACAGTTTAAATAGATGGAACAAAGTGATGTCAGTTCCTTTCTTTAAATTATTAAAAAATGTACATCTAATGCTATATAGCCAATATATTATTTTACCTTCAGTGATAAAGAAATTTTTTTTTAACTTTCTGAATAATTAGTTGGAAAGAATAATCAAATTATCCAGTTTTTTTCGGTAATTATTGTCTAAAAACAAAGTAGTAACAGTAATGAGCGAAAAAAAGATCACGTGTAAAAAAAGGAAATGAAAATACAATAAAGCAATTTTCATCCTCTGATAAAAATGGTAATATACACAATGTCGAGAATGTAAGAAAAACAATTAAGAGAAAAGCATTATTGACGTCTATAGCTTGAGGCGTAATCACTGGGAAAAAAGAACAATTTTCGATGCGAGAAAAGCTTATGGTCTTTAAAATGTTGCTGATATTTTAATTATATATTTTTTCATTAAACTATCAGAAAGTATCTCATTTCGTTTCATAAAATACAACAAGCATTTCATATGGAAACTTACTTCCTTCAGAATTTCAAAAGGATATAAAAGTGCAGTGTAAAATGACTTTTACAATTTCGGTAGCTTAACAGTTAAGTTTTCCCCACATTTCTGCACTACTTCTTCAGAATTACTCCCTTTTCATTTTATTACTTGGTAATACGTATTTTTCTTTAATATTTGAATTTAATAAAAGACTCTGTTGAATATTTACTAAAGTATTTCTCATAAATGAAACAGCCCTATCGTCAAAACACGTAATAGTGCTCTATCAGCACTCAAATACGATGATAAATTAGAAAAACTTACCAAAAATCACATTAGGAAAGAAAAGTCGAGTACGTAGAAGCTCTGAAATGTATATAAAATCCCCTATACTTTTTCCTGTTTCATGCTTGGGGTGAGGTTATGTTAAGAAGCTATATGAGATAAATAAAACCTTGTATAATAATATTCATAAAAAGGTACTTACCAAAATGCAGTCAACAGTTTACATAGTGCACATACGTGTTATTATGTGTGTTACTATACAAAGTTTTATTTATCTCATCTTTTAACACCAGTTTCTTTTTGGGTATGTTTTTGTTGTTAAGTAGCTTTGTGACGGCTATTTTCAAGCGGTGTTTTTTGTTTAGCGTTCCTTAGCTTAAATTAATAGCGATACACTACATCATTACACCAAAGACTGAATCTGCCCTGAAAACGTCATTAAAATTTACACATTTCTATTTAGAAGTGAGTTTGAATATTTTTCTGCCAATCTATAAAAACTGAACACGCTATTTAGTGGCATTTCATCATTTTAATGTGTACCTATTCGTTTTGACTTTGCGTCCACAGTTGACAACGATGAAATACTGTATTATCTAATTTCTACATTATTATTCGTTTTATTATCTAATTTTATAACTTCACTACTTTTTTATAACTTTACTACATAATTGCTAAGTTTTGACATAAGGATATAAATTTGCTAAGAGTTTCATTACACCATTATGAAAATGACTAAACTTTCAAGAGTTCATTTTGCTGAAGTTCGAAATGTTTTTAACTGTACTAATGTTTGAAATTTTCTTAAAAAATCAATATACATTGAGGAATCTTCTAAATCGAATTTGTAATATTTCTATACAATAAGTATTCATATGATTTGACAAGCATAAGTATTACAGTTCATACATCCCGCTAAATATTAAAAATTGAATAGATCACATATTTTGTGCAATAATAAGTAATTCAATTTATGCAACGAATTAAATCAATAATTTAATTCGATTGCATAAAATTAGCTATTAGTTAAGTACTGAATCACTCGCAAGCAAAAAAGATACTTTGTAGTAAAACTTTAAATTAATATCGATATAAAAAATTAAAATTTCTGAGTTAAAATATCGCATTTTTTAATATTGAATATGATAATGAACTTAGGTTAGACAATCACAAATTATGTTCACTTCAAATATTTAAAATAGAAATAAAAGTACGATGCACTGTTTAATTATTTTGCAAGTTAAACATTTGCAATATTTTAAAACAAATTTGCATATTTTTACCCAGAAAAAAATGTAGGCTTGTAACTAAACCAGAAATATTTCAACCAACTAGTTTCGTAAGTATGTAAATATTCACATAGTAATATAAATGTATTTCTAAATTTATCTATTTAAATAAATAGATATATGTAGCATAAATAATACATTAAAACTATAAAAAAATTTAAAAAGCAGCCTTGCAGAGATTTTAGTTTTCTAAACATATAAGTGAAAAAAATCTTACAGTTATAAATTAAGCATTTTACTGTAAAATGGCAGTAAAATGTTTAGTTTTAATATCTATATTTAATAAATGAAATTGCATTTAGTTACTAAAATCGAGGTGTTTATAGACGTATATTGCTTACATTATACATTGCATTACTTACATTATACATATTGAGAAACAATATCTAACATGTACATAAACCTCATGACTACCTTCCTAATTAGTCTTGCACTAAGATTGTAATATTTTACAAACATGCATTTATTTGCATAAAAAATTCTAACTTTCCCTCCCATGCACAACTAAACATTATGTCTTTGGAACATCTTGCGGAATTTATTGTTTTAATTTCCGCCAAAACCTTCAGTTTAAGACGAAACAGCTTACTTTGTAAAGCAATTCTTCATTGATAAAGTTCTATATTCCGGGATATGCATCAATGCATATGTATATTTAAATGGGCCCTTCATAGGGGGTAACTCTGGCTGCCCATTGGGTGCTACTATAATATATAATATATATATTTATTTAAATGACAGGAAGCGAAGTGATTCAGAATTGTGCACTTCAATCATAAACCCATTTTCCTCTTAAATTTCAATCATAAAAAAATTTAATTAAACAAATTAGGCGTACATTTTGAAAAAAAAAAAAAGATTTTTTTCAAACAGTTACCTTACTTAAATTAATCTTCTTTTATATTGTAGCCTCTAAAATTTATTAAACTAAACCTTTCTACACTAATAAGTAATCTCTTTTGAAAATTAAGAAAAAAAAAAAACTTTCACACTCTTTTCAAGCGATCGAGTCAGTTTAATATGTATCGCCTCGCTTCACTGGATGCTCATTACTGACGATGCGATATTGCTAACGATCGTAATTTCCTACCAGAAAAAAAAGTTAACTCTTATTTTTTATCGCTGCCCATTAATCAGCGTTTTAAAATATCAGATGGAACAGCACCGATTCAAATTCCAGTGTCATATCTGGCCCACACCCCCACCCCCTTTCCCTCTACATTCCCTACCCACTTCGTAGGTTTTTTTTCTTTTTTTCTCGATTGAGGGTGTAGGGAAAAATTTCTCATACTTTTTTACAAGCTATGATAAAGACGTAAATTTATTATTTGCTCCTTTTTTCTTTCCTCGAATGCAGGCCCCGCTAATGACTCTTTTTCGATGACAGCTTTATTAGTTCTGATGCTTATCAAATCTTCATTTTTTATTCTTCCCTATCCTTCCGTAAGGCATTTCTTGTGTAACCAAAAGAAAGTTTTTATTGATTGAGGCCCCCGCGTAATTATTGTGGTAAAAAAAAGAAGAACTGCACCCAGTTTGACCATGAAGCGTGTGACTGATCACGGCTTAAAAGCCATGACTGCTGTGAAAGAATTGTGCTTTTTTTTTCATTAAAGTGATTAAAAAAAAGAAAAGCGGAAAATTAAAGGCCGTGTAATGTTTTTCATCAGTGTTTGCTAGAAAAGAAGACGAAAAAATATGAATGCGAAATAATTATTTCCTTTTTATCTACAAAATTAATTCGAGCTCCTAGAAAAGTAAAGTGTAAAGTCTGATTTTCCTTTTAATTATATACTTTGAGACCTATTTATTAGCTACCCATTTTCATCATTATAATGATTGCTAAAGACAGCTTAATAACAGACTGCTTTAAACTGCAATTTTATTCCTTGAATAAAAAAGACGTCAAACTTTTTTTCGTTATCTTTTTTACGATCAGTTATTCTCCCTAACATGTGTTTTTACTCCTATCTTTTAACACAAGTTTTATTTAAGTGCTTTTTAAAAAAATATTGTCCTTTACGGTATAGAATGACGATATTAAAAGATTTCTTTCACACCAGCATTGAAATATTAGCTATTTTTTGAACGAAGAAGTGTGTATAATCTATAATAGTATGTTAGTAGTATATTTAATCTATAGATAAGATTTCAAAAAAAAAAAGGGGATTTTTTTCCAAAATTAAGGTTACAAGCACGTTTTTTCAATAATTCAAAATTGCTTCGAACAAAATAAATAAAATCTGTATTTTATATTCATTGAGTAATGCATACCATAATGGCAGCTACCAATCTGGTATAAATGGTGTTAACCGTGCTAGTTTCCTGGCACAGAGTTGAATTTGACTGTTTAATTATCGGGAATTTTTGCCTGCAATGTTCTGAATATTGCATTAAAACCCAAAACGCTCACTATTTGCTGTGAATGCGTTCCGTAATCATTTATATGGATCTTTGAGATGAAGAGCCGTTTGCAAGTTTGAAGTTGGCCAGTCTCAAGCGAAGGTGAATCGACCAATCGGCTACGATGGCCACAAGTGGTTTCATCACCAGCGAAGTCCAGCCAAAGCCGTACAAGGGGTGAGATAGCACCAAAGACCAATGTAGGCTGACTACTGCTTTAGAGCTTTATAACGATCTAGCTGCGGCGACGGGGAAAAAATTGAGGCAAATTAACCTTTGAGGCGACCTAACGCCCTGAATATAAACTAACAGCTCACCTCTTTCTGATATTTTAATGTTTCTATATGCTTTCCCGTGTGATAATATATCTTTCTGACAAATTTTGTTTCAATAAACAGAATATTTTTTTAATTGTCGCATATTTTGTGTTTATGACATTCATTTCAAGTACCAGTAAGTAATAATGAAATTCTCAATTATTATTTTATTATTTTTTTATAAGTTCCGAACTTCCAAATTATATTTATGATGACTTCCAAGTTATTAAACAGAACAGGTTCAGGTAAAATAATTCTCAATACATTTCAATGTCATAAAATTTATGAATTATGACTCTATGTAATTATTACTCAATGTAATCTTTCCGAATTAAACAATGGTATTGGTCCACTTTTCCTCAGAAGAAGAAGGAAGAATACCTTTATACCACCTAAAACGTTTATACTACTTACTTTTTCGCGTATATATATTTTTTCTCTGTATTAATTCTGATGCTAAAAACATCTTCTTAGATTACACCTACCAAAATATGATATATATTTGTTTTTTAATTAATGGTTTGTAATATAAATAATGTAAAAATACCAAAAAATGGAGCTTTGTTGATAGATTAAAAGACTTTTACAAACAGAATGTATGAATATTCTTTTTATTTGTAAAAATATTTGAATATTTATTATATTTGTAAAAATGTAATGTAGAAACTTTAAAAAAAAATTAACCTTAATTTTCATACATGTTATCTTGTTATGAGATTATATAAGGTTTTAAAAAAGTAGATAAATACACAGACTACGTCGTACTTGCCGGCATACATTATAGTAAAATTTATAATTTAAGGAAGAAAAGTGAAAGTTTGTGTGCTTATGAAATTTCTAAATAAACATATTTTTATAGTAAAAAAATACGTTTATTTAGAAAAAATAATAAATTCTCTTCTTCATCATAGGTAGAAGAAAAGTACGAGAAATTTCTCCCAACACCCTCTATCGTGGAAAAAGAAAACAAAATGAAAAAATGAAAGTTACGTGACATTTTTAATATAAGGTAGAGCAGAAAGTAATGCCGTCGTGCGTTCGCATGTTAATATTTCGCTTAGCTGAAACTACTGAAGCTAAAAATAAGAAATTTGGATTGTGTGTGAGTCTTTTAACATAGGTGTTACATTAGATAGCATTTTCCGAAATTCGCACTCTATGGAGAGAGTAGGGAGCCACAATCCTCTTCTACGTATCTCTCAAATTAAAAAAGAAGATAACCATAAAACTTGTTTTGTAAAATACAACTCTCAGGAATACCTAAAAATCAGTTTAGGAACATTTCAGAATTCTCCCTCTATGGAGTGTATACGGCTATCCCTATTTTTTCACATATCTCTCTTGAAAGAAAAGTATTTAATTATAAAATTATTGTTGTAAAATGTAAAAAAAAATATGAATTCTATGTTTAGGCACAGCTTACTTGTTATTAAAAACTTGCTGAATATTTATTTGTGTGAATTTAATGTATACAAAAGATATTATATTACATCTAATATGAAATATAAGTAAAATAAAGATTTGGTGTCTGCCCCAGTTCTCTAATTAAAGGTATTTTGTAGATAAGAATAAAAATGCATAACCTTTTCTTTTAAAAAGTTATGCAGTATGTACAGTTCCTGGCCAATTAATAAGATCATTAGACATTTTCTACCCACAACACAAATGTTTCCATAAAAATAAAAATTTGGTGTTCATGAAAGGGATTTCAAAAACATGTATGCATTATGTAATTGCTTAGTCTTTTCATAGTACCTTTAAACGTCCAAAAAATCAAAAATAATTTTTAAAAATAATTCAGATTGTTAGGAATATTTAAAAACAAACAGCATCACAAAGGAATGAAAGCTACGCCCGCAGCAATTGAGAGCAAAAAAGCTAACACGGACTTTCCTTTAAACACACAGTAAACAAACTTGATGTTCTCAGTTTCTAATTTTTACACTTTCCCAAAAGATTTTTTAAAAAGTTATGAATAGAAAGTTATGAAAGTTTACATTTAGGCTGTACATGTAGATCTTTATTTTCTGAACCTCAGATTTGATAATGGGACCAAAATATTATATTTTATAACCTTTTTTAAATATTTCCTAAAAATCCATTGGTATTTTTTCAAACTTAAATACTCCTTTTATAAAAGCTTAAAATCAGATAAAAGCTCTCAAATCAGATGGTAAATACAATATTCTTCACCCTCCTCTTTAGTACTTAGTTATTTGTTTGTTTATATATATATATATACACATTTTTTTTTCTCCTTTTTATAAATAAGTACGCAATTTGTCTGGATAAGAGCATCTTTATCCTCAAAATATTGCCCCGGAGCGTTTTAACGAAATACGATAAATAAAGCAAGACGAACGAAACAAAAATATTGTCTCTATTGCTCCACCGGACTCGCCCATCGTTTACAGCCCCGGGGCAACGTTTCCGATTTCCAAGATTCCAGTCATTACGGGGATATAATAAAGCTAGTAATGAATGATTCGCGTTCTCGACAAGGAACGGTTCCACGACGGCAAGAGTAATTCATGTTACGACAAACAAATAATGAGTTACTGATCTGCAGCGGTCCTCTGAATCGATACATTTTCCTGGGGATCGGCACAGGACCTTTATCTACGAGGGGAAAAGATCGCTTTAAGATATTAATCCTGCGAGTGAAGTGGACGGGCGACTTAATGTTGGGAGGGGGGAGGGGGGCTGGATTTTGATGCCGACGTCGTCGTCTATTGTGGAAAGGCAATTAAGATTTTCTCTTCGGGATGTAAATTAATTCCCGGGCTGGAATAAGACTTCGGGGAGATGGGAAGTTCAAAGATTTTGGGTATTATTTAAGATTAGGTGGGTAGTACGATAAACTTCAGACATTTCATAAGTAGGAAGTGGAATGGCATGTAGTCATAAGTAATTTTTTCTTCTTAAAGTAAAACATTGCCAATGCAATCGTCATGCATAGGAAACGTGTGTGCGTGTATTTATTCAGGAAGATTCAAAGCTTATTGTTCAAATTTCGTGAGGAGGTAGGGGATAAGTCAAGAAACAGATTACACATACGAAAGTATGTACGCGAAAGGGCTCTGTGTGTACCCAAAGATCCGATTTGACGGCCGAAAGTACCCAATCTTTCTCGAGACAGTGTTACCGACTTTTCTCGACCTATCCACCGAGATATGTGATATCAACATGACGAGACTCCAGCCCAGTGTCTAATTACCGAACCGAACATTCCAAGCTCGATAGTTCGACAAAGGTTGACAGATCGCTTGGCCTGCCATGTCACCTGACTTATCGCCAATGGATTTCTTTTTGTGGGGGACCATGAAAGACCATGTCTACAAGACCCCCCCCCCTAGACAGTGAAACGGACTTTGTTTCACGAATATAGGCCATCGTAGAAATCGCCCGTGATATGCCAGGCGTTTTTGAAAATGTTCGGCGGTCAATGCAACGGCGCTGTTAATACCATGTTCGTGTAAATGGTCGTAATTTTAAACACATATAGTGAACCTGTATTTTACCTTGTTAGTATAAAGGTCATATTCGTTATTACTTAGCCGTACTGTTTCCTTCTGTTCACTTTACTTGTCCATTTGGTTCATGAAGATGGCATTTGCGGACTTACTTTCCTATATGAAATCGGTCTCTTGATGTTTTCCCTACCTCCCCACGAAATTTGAACGTTACATTTTAAATCACCCTGTATATGTATAACGCTGGAATAATTGAGTGCAGTAGTCTAGGTAATAGGCTAAATCTTTTATTTCAAGATAATGACATTAGTAAGAGTTAGCAGTCGTGTACAGGAAAAAGTACGGAAGAGCGGGAAGTGTGAGACACGTTTTATTTGACAGTTGGGATGATGCACAAAAAGTGTTTTCTGCGTCACTACAGCGCAATAAATATGAGGAATTCGCATGATCCGCTAGAAAATTCCAAAGAACGCCATTGACAGGGACGTCAGCGGTGCTGATTTGTTCTGGCCAACAATGTTTGCAACATAGATGGGGTTGAAAAATCCAAAGAGGGCTCTGTTTACTCTTTATTTACTCTTGTTGCCTTGGCAACCCTTCGAGCAAGATCTGGTTTCCTGACAAGCCATTTGGAACAACTTTGACAAAAAATTAAGTGCATTTTTAAAAAAGAAACGCGAATTCCGAAAATGGCAACAGATGGAGAACAAAGTATGATAGTATAATTAACACACAGAGCCCTTTCCATTACATATGCATTTATTTTTAAATGACTTTTAAATATAACGTATAGATGTTACAGTAAAAGTATTTTTGACTTGATTTAAGTTTTAACAAGGGAAAAACAGACATTTTTACAAACGTAGAACAATCTGATATTCCAATTAAGTGACTTTTTTTAATAAACGCCTTGGACTAAATAACGTAATATAAACATTTATCAATATCGATTCGTTTTTATTGATGTATTTCAAAGCAAAAGAGTGCTATTTTTAAAAATCTGACAAAATAATTAAATGAAAAAGGTTTTCAATATTTTTAAATTACGGAATTATGTTTACTATTTCTTTCGTTAAAAATATTATGAACTTATTTCTTCTGATTGTAGTTTTTTTAGAAATTGCAGCAAATTTTTGAGCAGCTCGAGTGAAATATCTAAGTTGTTCACCGAAGCCGATGTGTTGAGTTGACTATTACAGTATTTCACTTGTACAAAATATTACTATACAACATTGATACTAAATATACATGACTGGACGTCTTAATATTCGGCTCCCTGGATTGGATTTTAAACCCATGGTCTTCCATTACGAAAGAAAATTAATATTTCCCTTTCAGTATATATCGATTCTACACTGGAGAAAAATTTTGAAAAGAAATTGGAAATTTTAAAGTTTCTATAAGAATTAAGACAGAATAGTAAAGTAATCATCAATATTCGAACTCTACGATAAGGGAATTGAAGCAAAATTTAGTCATACATTTTATAGTGAACGCAAAATTTAATGCTAAAAGTACTGAAAGGATGTTTCAAAGAAACAACACCTTAAATTTAAAATATAGTGCAAAGTCGATGTGTTACCGAATTCAGCAGAAGCCTCTGATCGGTAGGAAATATCTACTTACGGTGTACAACCTGCGAGTAAATTGGCTTGAAGACTTAAAGTTGCCTCTCTTGACTGGAGTTTGATACCCACGTCACCATTTATAAAATGAAATTCAATATAATTTCTTTGAATGCGTAAATTAACTCACCGTCTTAACAAATTCCACCGAAAAAAAATTACATACTCCTAATATTATTTAAAGTAGAGGGGGGGGGGTGCCAATTTTTCTCGGCTGAACTGCTGTAAGACCATAAACACTAAAGGGTGTGTGAAGCGTAGAATCTGTCTGTGGCTTCAATGTCTTACATGTTGAAAGGATACCTCTGGTGATGCCAAACCAGTTAGGGGCTCTCGTTGGGAAGGGGTTCCAAATTAGGAGATTCCGTCCCCAAGGGTGGTATGCAGTGGCGGCTCGTGACCTGTTTCATTGGTGGGGCCAGAAACAAAATAGTGCCAATTAAAATCGCGAAAATATATATACATATAGAGCAACCTATCCGTTCTCACTGTGTAAGCATTTAAAATTTCTCAAATGACAAAAGATTATCGACATTACGATACAACTTTTGCTATTTTTTACCTAATTATGTCAATATTGAAAAGTTGACTTTATTATAATTATTTAATAATTTGTTATAATTATTTAATATTTATGTTCTTTATAGCTGCTTGCACATATTTTTTAAATGTTTTATTTATTTTCAAATCAATATCAACATATATATATATATTTTAAAGCATTTACGCATCGCATTTCGTAAACCAAGTAAACACAACAGAAAACAACCTGACTGCACTGCAAAAATACGATCACTCAAATAAAAAATGATTTCCTAATAAGCGGAAAATTTCGCCAATAGCTATCGATTGGCGGAATTTCCCGTATAGTCGATCACCGAAATCACTATGCGTGAGCCCGAAGATCTGGGCCCTAAGACAGCGCCAAATAAGCAGTTTGGAAGAGAAGTTAATGCCGCTTTAATATGGCTTTTGTGCTCAATGTCAAATATGTAAACCTGATAAGAGGAGAAAAGATGCCAAATTCAGGGCAAACCAACCAATGGCCCATGCATGGTTTAGATAAGGAAAACTCGTAATTATCGTTTTTTTATGCTTTTTTTATGTATAATATTTAAACTGCGTAAAATGCGTGCATTTGTTTCAAAAAGGTAAATTATTAAAAGAACTGTGTTGCAAAATAGGAAGATACTTTGATTCAGATGGTGGTAGTCGGTGGGGCCAGGTCCCTCTGGCCTTTAATGACGAGCCGCCACTGGTGGTATGTACCCATAAACCCTAAGGGTAGCCTCCTTCTGTGGTGAAAAATAACAATAACGGACAATTTTTATACAATTATATGTCATATCTGACATAATTTCGTTATCAAATTATGAATATTTCTTTCTAAAACTATTATACAGTGAACTGCGCAGTTAATTCTAACGAAAATGTGTTTTTTTATATATTCAAGCTCTTAATACTTTATAACAGCATTATACTTTAAAGGTACGTAAAATGCAAATTATACCGCCTTTCTACCATATAGCTGATAAATAACTACCAGCGTGTTTTAACCACACGCACCAATTTAAATACATTTACATACAGATTGCCTATTTTCATATTATATCAGCACAACGCTTCGAAATTTGTATATCACGTTACACAATATCATGCAACTCAACTGTACTGGTTTAAACCACATACTATAACAAAGTTCATGAATAATTTAAATGGTTTAATGATTGGGAAATAAATTGCATGTGCAGTACTTCGGCAAATAAACAAAATTAATCTAACTTTAATTAAAATCTAAACTTTGGAAGCACATCATATAATTTTGTTTTGGAATCAGTCTACGAAATTATATTTATGTGCGCAAACTAAAGCTCTTCAAAACAATGCGATTTTGTGTATACAGAAAATCAGTGTAAAATAAGCTACAAAATAACTTTAATAAAAGTTATAAGTATAATTTTGAATAATTGTATTAATTAAACTTATATAAGATTAGTTTCCTTAAGCGAAACATGGAAATTGCTTGCATCTGTACAAACCATTTACATCAAACTTAAATGAATACTTGCAGAATTTTTTTTTATTTAAATAATTTGCGAGTACATATACTTCACATTTGTAAAAGCACAACAATGTTGCTAACTGAGGACACAGTATTACAGTTACGTTATTTTAACATACGTAAAATGAATTTATTATTTGAACAAAAATTATTTTCTTATTAATAATGCTTCATATATTTATATATTTTCAATACATTCATATATTATATTTCGAAACTTAATCAGTTAAATTTTTTGAGCACACATTGTATTCTTTCTTAAAATAGCTTTTCGCATATTTGTATAGTTAATATATATTATATTACTATGTTATAATTCGAAAGTAAATCAGTTCTTACAGAAAGTAACGTCTTAAAATATTACAATTTAATTAGAACTGTGCATATTACTTTGTGTGTATAATATTTCTTATCCAAGTTATTTTAATTAATGCAACAAATCTTGTGTTTCATTCAGAAATGGCAATTAACACAATCTCATTTTAACTTGTTTTCTAACAGATCATACCTCTTATAAGTGAAAATAAAGTAGAGAGAACACTTATAACAATTCATTTAATCTCTGAGCTAAAAGCTTCATACTATGTTATTCCAGTTCATTACATAATAGTTAAAAAGTGTCTGAGGTGTATAATAATATGAGAAAATTAAATAAATCGTGCTAAAATATTTTACATTTTGAGATTTCTCAGTTCTTAAGATTATGGTTTGATTTTAATTTTTCTTAGTGAAATTTTTAAAAAAATTGCTAATTTATGTAATATAAACCAATCTGAATTATATTCAATATTTAACATATTGATATATCTATCCTCTAGTTGTAATATTATTTTCCTAGTGTTCAAAAGCGTTCCATCATTAATTTATTAATTCAACTCGTGAATACAGTATCTGAAAGTCATAAAAATTTGAATGCAATCGTAATTTTGTAATTTAGGGGGGGGGATTAAATATAAAAATAAAGAGGAAGCATATAGAAAGAATTTCAAACAAAAAAATTGCTATAATAAATACGTTTGGTAAGTTATAGAACTCAAATAAAACTATCATAAGCTTAACACATAAAAAAATTAAGAAAATGGACAGTTTAATAAAATAATAAAATTCATTATTATTACTACATGCTTTGAATTAAATCCTAATGAATGTCCATTTGAAATCTTCTAATTTTTTACTGATTTACCAATTTAGAAGATCCCAATTTCCAATCAGTCATGAAAAAATTAACTTTCAGTTTTAATTTTTCACATACCCTTTAAATTAAAATAAATGAAACGTGTAAACCAATTTGAAAAAGCTGCATGTTTTATTGGTCAGTTGTTGGAGTTCATTCAACCATTCAGGGACCGAGTTCCCGTTACAATTTATTTGAAAGAAATTAGTAAGTTTTACTCGTGATTGCAAAACTGTACCTGGGTATTACAATGTCCCTATCCACACACCACATCAATGTTCTCAGAACGTTAGCAGACGTTATTAGACAGATTAGCATGAATGAGCCATTAATATCAGTGCCGTTTAGCACTGAAAGCTCACAATTTAACGTGCGAATTTTCTCTTTAATGAGGACATACTGATAAGACACTACGTCCTATACCAGATATATTACTGGCGAAAATATACCTATACATGCCTAAAAAAAATCTGATTTACATAATCTGACAAACCCAATGCGTTTTTGTGCAATCTTATTGCTTTTTCTTACTCTCTATTTTCGTTTTAGATATTGTATAGAAAATTCGTTTTTTCTCAGTGTTGGTTATATTGAAAGATATTATATTTAGTTTTTTACAGATTCTTCAACGTTATGTGAATTCTTGTATTATTTATTTATTTATTTATTTAATATTTTCCTGGTAAAAGTCTAGACGTCACAACAACGCAATTAATGTTCTTTCAAGCTTAAGAAATATATTACACAAACAGAATCTTATTCAAACTTGCATGATATGTAATTTAAATAACAGCAAAAGTTAAACAACGAACCATTATTTACATCGTAATATATGCACCCATTTTTCATGCTGAATTAATATACACAGAGTGGTGTACATATACTGCCTAGATTCCAGCATATCTTTTAAAAAGACTGAGTTAGGCGAAATTTATATACTTCTTCAAATACGTTAAATCCTGATTAAATACAGTTATAAATAATTCACAGAAATATAAATAAAGTACAATAGGAGCTAATCGGCTGAATAAATTTTAAACATGCTTGGCGTGTATTGTTTAAGTTTTAGGATTTTAAAGAGTAATTTCAGCATAAATACTTCTAAAAATTCCCTGGACAAGCAAAATTTGTAATTCCATGAACAGGAAAGCTTTTTAAAAACTTTTGTTTACTTTATTTTTACATAAACATTCACCAGCGTTATATAATAAGTCTTTTCAACATGGTATTTGAGTTTAAAACAATTTTCCTATATTGTTTTCATTAAAAATTGCATCATTGGAGTTTTTCTTCTATCTATAATTTTCTGTTTTAGTTTCTTTTAAAAAACGCTTTTTTTTAGAAAAACTTAAAAAGGAAATTTCACTTAAATTTTTAATACTTTCTGAGTGCATGTAAATTAAACTGGAGGATAATGTATTTGCTACGATTTTCGAACTCAATAATAATTTCATATTACAGATTTGACAAAAATTACAGTGCAGTTTCTTACGTGAAAAGGGTACCAAATACTTTAAAATAAATTTTTGCTCGTAACCTAAAATCCACACATTGTGATTCATTATTTCGGAAATATAATTACAAGCCAGCATTTAAAAGAAAAGTTCTCAAAACATCGTGAATATACGTAACCCTAATTTGCATAACACGTTTTCATAAACGCAAAAATGACATTATACGGCAGTCTAACGGAAATTATCTCGGCTTACTTTCTCGTAATTACGTTAATGTACCGCTCCATGCTATATGCGCTGAGACAGTCAAGTACTCAAATCCCCGCCTTTATGACCCGTGCAAGGTAATAAAGTCCGTAACCTATGGCCCTTGGTACCGTAAGCCATGATCGCCTTATAATGCATGCATCCATCCTCGTTGTTGACCAGTGGATATTTCGTTACTGGCCAATTTTGTCTTTCATAAATTAACGGGATGCGCTGTTCGGACGGCATTGGTAATAAGGCTGGGGAATGGGTTAATTTGCTTCGGGAATTTACGATAAAATTGCTCCGAGAGGAATATGTTGAGCTTTATTGGAGCGATAAATAAATGAATTATTAACGGACAGCTTAATTTTTCGCCGAATATCGAGGTTGGCATAAATAATATAAACAGCGTAACTTCGATTAAACGAATGCAAAACATTGATGAACATGTTCATTTAATGGAGAATTCCAACAACCAGAGAATCGAACGGCAAAGAATAAATTTACCAACAAGAGATAAATTTAGTGTTTCGAAAAACCTAAAACTTTCGAACCTATCGGAAACTTTAAAAAAATGGAATATTATGCATTATATTTCTTTCAATAGAATTGTTTCCAAATACATTTATTTGAGTGATAAATAAAAGAATTATTAGCAGAGATGACTTGATTACTACTGGAATATCGAGGCAGATTTGTGAAATCTATCCAAATATATGGAAGTCCAAATTCTTAGAATCCATGTCTTCTTTAAAAAAGAGGCCGTCTGAAATTACTAAACAAATAAGGTTAATCTCTTAGTACATGAAAAATTACTGTTAAAGCTGATGTAATATCTATGTTTGCTTTTTTTCAATACGCCGTTTTTACATTTGCACCAAAATTGCAAAGTTTCCGGCGCTCTTTATAGAACTGCCACAGACTGTATATGTTATATATCCCCGTATAATAAAATACGGACAGGAGAAATCAGGTGATCGTGTTTGTATGCTATTCGACCATCCAGACCAATTTAATGACCTTAAGCTGTATTGGAAATCCACATTGTGTTGAACATACCTATTGGAAAGAGCTGGTGTTCCTTTGTTTTGGAACCACATTCATGGTTTAACGTTAGCAGTAACAAGAGTCCGCAATTGCAATAATACCTGCTATGAAAATAAGACTGCCGCTCAATCAGACCTATAAAGATATGAGCAAATCAAATGAATTGGATGATTCAGGACCAAACATATACGGGGAAATACTTAAAAATTAGGGATGGACGCGAGACGCGAGAATTCTCGCATTGTCTCGCGAGACGAGACGCGAGACGAGACAGGCATTTTTTTGCGAGACGAGAAAGAAACTATTTTGCGGGACGAGACGCGAAACGAGACAGAGTCTTGTCTCGCGTGAGATTTCTCGCGAGAATTCTCGCATTTTTTTCCGTCTCGCATAAATACGATCTAAAGCGACAATTTGCCTGAAGCCTCTACCGTTTAACTTGCGTCTCCTTCTTTTTCGGTCCTGGTATACTATCAGCACTCTACAATATGCACAAACACGTAACATTTAAAATTAGAACAGACGAGAGATATACAAAACACACAAAGGAGAGGATAAAGAAAGAGGAGGAAAAAAAAGAAAACAGAGAAGAGTTGAAAGAAAAATAATAAGTAAATAGGAAAGGCGGTACGGTATGTTCAAATCTGACCACTTTTAGACGGGGCCCGGGGCATTAAGTTTGGGGACCCCCTTACTATCCTACCTAGATTAGAAGTAGAGCAACTTGCATTCGCATTGATGCTTAGTCTGAGTAGGTTGAATATCCTTGGTTGAAATATCCTTGTACCGATATTATCCTCAAACTTTCTCGCACGTTGCGGGGTGCGTAGGGGGGGGGCGCCCACCCTGGTAACAACTTTCTAGGGGCACTTAAATCCCTATTGTTGGCCTATTTTAAAGAAATTAAAATGACATTTTTTATTCTTATATATTAATATCGGACGGAAAGAAATGCAAGCAATTTTTTAAAAAATTATTTCTCTTTTCGTTTATATTATCATGTTTTCCCTTCCTTTGGCTTGCAAAACTTTTATAATTTTTTTTTCCTCCCCATCATTTTATCTTGCAGTTGGGTTCCTATTCTAAAATTATCTTCGCCTGTTAGATGTCTTTTCATTTTTTTAAAACTCCACACTGGATATACATTAGGGGGATTATGGTTTAATTTTTCTGTAAACAGGGCGACCATAACGACTGTAGTACTATCGCTAAAAATTATTGTGGAAAAGTACAAACGGATAGTCGTCAACAAATTAACTGTTCAGTAATTTAAAATATAAACAAAAAATAAGACGTCTATTAACCAACTGAGGTACTATAATGAAATCTAAAAATGCACACACGGTAATGTTATTAGAAATATTAGGCAAATAATTATAATTATCGTTTATACAATCTTGTTTTCATAAATATAAAAATTACACATATTTTAGAAACTTGAAATTGACGTTAAAGTAAATAGTAGAGATTTAATAAAGACTAAAAGTGTTCTGTTTATAATTTTTCAAGGGTTATCTTACAACCAACTGAAAGATAAGTAATTCTAATTTGTGTTAATATATCCCGCAGTCATTTCAACAGAGGAGATTACTTAAAAAAAATATGTTTTGCTCATGCAGATATGATTTTAGTAAAGTATTCGCTACTTCTCGTATGAAGAGCGGGTGCGCAGCTATTTTAAAACAAACGGTTGTCCATTTCATGTAGTGTCTGAGGTATTTAATGCTACAACTTGAACAGTATGATATAGAACTACAGTATGATGTAGAAATAACACATTTTGAAAGTCGGGAGTTCTCTGCAAACCGCTAAGCTTTTCACTTTGCTGATCGCGAATGACACTGACGTAGTTTTTTGAGTCATTATATTGCAATGATGCCAGGTTAATACGCATGACGCAAACTTTACATCAAGAGTCAAATAATTTTGCTTTTATTTTAGATTCCACATCACTGGAATTAATTGAAATTACTCATGTTAGGAAAATTTTCGTTTACTACAGTGCAAAGAACGGGCACGCAGCTAGTAAATAAAAATAAATACTATATTTTCGGTGTGACATTATATATACGGATTAAATCTCAATTTCTTTTACTTCAAATGCCGATATATGCTGATATAGTTATTAATATATCTACTAATGTGGATATATGTAAGTAATTGTTATTATTAATATTATTTTTCAATAAAATCCCAATAATAAGTTACTATAAAATGGTAACGAAATCGCAGTCCTCAATTTTGCGAGACTCGCGAGACGTCTCGCGCGAGACGCGAGACGAGACAGCAATTTCTTTGCGAGACGCGAGACGAGACACAGTGTTTGCGAGACGAGAAGAGACGCGAGACGAGACAGAGGTTTACCACTGCGAGACGAGACGAGACAGCCCCGATTCTCGTCTCGCACGTCTCGCGTCCATCCCTATTAAAAATGGATCTGTGCTGATATCTAGATGCCCACACACGAAACCTGTGCATATTAAAAGTACCCTGACGAGTAAAAAGGCATTGCCGCGTAAATAAAAAACGTGCATTAAAATCAAACTTCACTGTTTTTTACAAAGTTTTTTAATTACTTTACTGTTAACTCATGTTAAACATTGCGTAATTCCCTATTTGAGTTGCAAACCTGAGTTGCGTTAAAAAAATGCTTGTTTAAATATACTTACCCCCCCCCCCAATTAACTAGTTTGCCCGTATTGTATACGATGTACTGTCCAACTGGTCTGTCCGTACATTGTAAGATCATCGGTTTTCTACATTTGTTTATTTATTTGGTTTGTTCATATTCATTCTTTAAACAGTTTATTCAATGTCGATACTTTTCGCTTGATAGCATGGTTTTTCTCGGAATATCCTAAATATTCCTTGGATTTATCAAAATTTATGATATTAGAAAGAAATCAACAAAATCAGAGGGCAGGTGAGGAAAACCTACTTTTTAAAGCATTTTTGGCATTGTGCCGTTTGCTGTAAAAAAAGAAGGAAAAACACATTGCTCAATTTATCGAAAATCATGACTCGAATGTGGATTTCAGACGTAAACAATGAGATTCTGTGTCTGATCCTCTGTAGCTCACATAGATACATTTCACTGAAATCATTGCTTCAATAAATGCGAAAATATGAGATCTGCAAGACTAGCTTTTTCTGTTTGAAGATTGAAAATGGAAAGATAATCCGAAGAGAAACGGTATTTTAAAAATGTTTTTTAAATAGTACATAGCAAAACAGCAATTTAAAAAAATTTTACTGCATGGAGAAACTTCCAAAAAATTTTTTTAGTAAATATTTGTAAAAAATTATTGAAAGTACGGCATTTTTGTTGAGATCTGTAAAACGTTCTTCACTGCATGGAGAGTGTGCTTGGGAAAAGCAATCATTTAGTATTCCAAACTTACACGAAAAATTAAACTGAAGTGGACACAAAACCACGAGGTTATCCAATGCCTTAAACGTATATTAAATTGTACACATTTTTTAAAAGTGCGATATACATTTTTTATTCAGATCTGTAAAACGTTCTTCACTGCATAGAGAGTGTGCTTGCAAGAAGCAATCATTTAGTGTTCCAAAATTATACAAAAAATAAAATTGAAGTGGACACAACATCACAGGGTTAAGCAATGCCTTGAACGTATACCAAATTGTACACACATTTTTTAAAAGAACGACAGATATTTTTATTGAGATCTGTAAAACGTTCTTCACTGCATAGAGAGTGTGCTTGCAAAAAGCAATCATTTAGTGTTTCAAAATTAAACGAAAAATAAAACTGAAGTGAACACAACATCACTGAGATATGCAACGCCTGAAACATGTATTAAATGATATACAATTTTTGTAATTACATATTGTGTAACTCAGTGTTATTTATCGGTGACATTTTAAATTACAGCTTTTCTGCTGTTAATAACAACACAAACTCTCTCTCTTAGCGTATTAGTACAAACCGCATTTTTTTTCAGCAGCATTTTACATAAATACGTACACGCATACATATTACGTAATTGAACTCTCCTCCGTAAATTGATTTAACATCACGTGCGCATTTCACGAATAGCATACAAAAATTAATTTACACTCGCCGCAAGTGTAAGATACATGGACCGAACACTGGCGACTGCTTGTGCATGCATGTAAAAGTAAGGGCACATTTTTAATTTTCTTATCCATGAATATTTCTCATTTTCCGAGGGGAGAGTAGCTAATCCCCGGCTAGAGAAATGGAAAGAACGCTAGACGGTGTACGCTTCCGTAAATTCATTTGTATTCTTTCTCGGGAACACTGTATTGTCAAGTGCAGTGACTGAAATTGCTACGGAAAAGTGACGCCCTTAATATCGTGCCTCTTTATGGTGATAGATCACGCCAGGGCTCAGTTATTTGTCAGTTCGTATTTTCGGCCGGCTTCCCGAAAGTCTTTTTAGCACTCCATTTTCGATGCATTTGTCGCAGCCTTAATGCGTATTATGATGTGTGCAGTTCATGAATATAAAGAGAAGTTATAGTTTTGTTTACATTCATTGGCAATATTTTACTTTCAGCTACTTTTTTTTACCGATATTTGTTGTTTGTGGTGATAGAAAACTGATGCATGTGTAAATACAAATACATGTGTAGATGCAAACGACGTACTTAACGATGCAAAAATACTCATTTATCAATATCCAAGAGCTAATAATTTTTAAGCTATTTGTTGATTCATGTGCATTTAATAAGGAAAATGTTTGCTATGTAAACATTTACTTTAGATTTCATTTGATATAATAACAAATTCTATGAAAGTAATGATATTTTAATAATAAAGAATCCCCATCAAATAATGCATGAACAAAAAGAAATTCTCTCGCTTTCTATTATTAAAGCCGATCTGGTTTTGATGTTTGAATTACTATTGTTTTGCATTCTTTTGTAACATCTTTTCACTCACCAAGCACTTAGGCGACTGTAAGAAAAATTAATAAGACAATGTATACTACTATAAATATTTTGATTTAGTTTAATTCAAGCTTGAGAGAAGTCTTGAACTTCAGTTACGAACTTGGAGAAGATGACTAAGTACAGAAAAAATATTTAATTGGAATTTGCTCATTTAGGAGCATTTACGTACATATTTTTACTTTCGTAAATTAAAAATTGGGAATAAAAAACGCCCTCAAACTATTTTTTCTAGAAAAATTCAATTTTCAAGTACTTGAAATTATTATCGCAGTTATTGAGCTTCGCAGAAGCATTGTTAAAAATCGTTTCTATAGCATTCTGTTCCACTAAGTAATACTTTTTAGGCAATTAAATAATTAAATAGTTCTTCTATGTTCGTGGGGACATAAACTTTGTAATTTCTCTCAATTTGGTCATCCTTAGTATGTGTCTCTCTGTTGGATGTTCCGCAATTGTCCAGCTTGTTGGTTTGTGGTTCTTATATGTTGGTCATTTTATGATTTTTTTTTTGCCTTCTTCTTTATACCAATATGCATGTATATGTGTATTTATGGAAACATGCACATAATGTTTACGTAATGTTGTGCGCACGTTAAAAATATATATAATTTTCGTCTGAGTAAAACTTTAATTTAAAGGAAAATAGTAAAGTGTAAAGTAATAATTTTACAAAAAATATGTTATATTTGTCATAAGAACTACAAAACAGCATGATACACTTTTGACTTGGAATTTTTTTCATATACAAAATGAGAAATATGTATGATCTCACTACATTTCCATGTTATGATAATTATGATTTATGCTTAAGCACACTTATAATAAATCCTTAAGCACATTTTACAGTGGTATGCATATATAATTATGAAATGATTTTTTTTTCTAATTTTTCTAAAAATTTTGGACAAGCTCACGAATCTTTGTATTTTAAAAGAGCCTTTATGTTTTTCATATACACCTGCAAAAATATTTATTATAAAAATTATCTTGTAACATTATATACTTGAATCAATTCTTGATGAAAAACTAATTCACTTTCTCTAAATCTACTTTACTCATCATCTAAAAAGTGTAATGGACACCGTACAAAAAAAAAAAACTCTTTTTCTTTAATGGTAGTTAGAGAGGATTAAAAAAATAAACCAATCATATAATTAGTGTAACGCATTTTTCAAGCATGACTTAGAATTGTGGCAATTTGCAAAACCGACTCTTCGTGAGCCCATCCCGACACCAAGCAGTAAATAAAGGTAAACCACAACTATTAGTTCTTTATAATGCAATTCACTTATTTTCCAGAGGAAAATAAATAAATAAAATAAAATAAAATAAGGCGCAGAAACTAGAATAAGAAGAACGCATTGTAATGCGTTCCAGTCCACAACGTTTTTCCCACATGCCACAGGAAATTCCAACGGTTGTGTCCGAAATTTACGAAGCCAAGTAAATAACGCTTTCTTTTCTCTTTGCCTGACGGTGGGTGTGGGTAGTGTGTAGTTCCCGCCGAAATCTGGCGTGCAATGGTCCAACAAATTTGGGAATCGGGCCGAGTTAACCAAACCGTTACAAAACTGCCGACCATTATCGGTTATTGGGGGTAAGGAAGAGAGAGCTGCTGGGGATAAATTTAGATTGTTTTCATTTTCTTCTTCGGTCGCTGCGTTTTCCTATTTATCATCACGCATAGAAAGAGGGTGTAAAGAGTTGTGTGTGTCGGTTATGGATGATCCGCCATGTTTGGCCACTTCTTTTTTCTAAGAATTTCGATAGTAGGACCTAACAGCTATATTCCAATGGAAAACAGCTCTTTCAAAAAGGAAAGAGCAGATAACTGTTCTGAGAAATTGTCCACGTATGTACATAATTACACTTACAGCGTTAAATAAAAAAATTAATTTTCCTTATCGTCGTTTGCAGCTGTTGATAGTGGCGATTTAAAAGTTTCTAGTGCTTCCCAAGCTTTTTACACCTGAAGAAAAATATTGCGTCTGGTAAAAATAATAAATAGTATAATAGATAGTATAATTTAAGATTAGAACGACATTTGCTGTTGCTTATTTTTTGATAAATTTGATATACTTAAACCGGCACCGGTCGGAGGAGCAGTAGTTGGAAAGAACTGCTCTAATGGACTAAAGATTAAGCAAAACGATCGAAAAATAGAATATCTCCAGGTATTATATACATTCTTATACTAGCTAGAATTGTGAGAATTCTGGAATTTTCAGAAATATTCTTAAAAGTTCAATAATTCTAAATCATTTCCTTAATGCTACTTTTATTGCTCTGATTGTGTGTCTGAGATTATTTTTACAATTTTAATAACTAGTATAACCCGATGTCTAGTTAAATTGTGCGGTTCAGCTTGTGAAGAGAAATTCGTTATATTTTCAAGTTTTTAACATTATACATGTTTTTTTTTTCGTTAAAACAGCCTTAAACAACATTAAGTATCTAGAAAAATTATTTTAGTAAATGGCAAAAGAGGCGCTATTTTTCAAACGTATTTTTTGAATTACTCCCATTTTCAGCTTTATTTCTCAGAAACAAAATGGCGGACTTTCAGCTCGTTCTCTGGTAATTTTACAAATAGTAGAATACCAGTGTTAAGGTACTTGGGAAAAGAATGTAAAAAAAAAGTAGAACAGATAATGCTTGGAATGAGAAGGAAATTTTCACTCCCGAGAAATCATTCCTTCCATTTGAGCTGCAATTATGAGTTAAGGAACGACAACCATAAAGACGTTTACACAAAAGGTTTGCTCTAAAGTTCAGACTATCATGAAAGGCTCGAGTACATTCATCACAGCGATTTTTAACATGTAATGACTCCAGAAACTGCGGTTTGTAAGTTGACTCTGCAAGGAGATGGAGAATAAAACGCGGGATTTTGAAAAAAAAATGCATTTTGATAAATTATGTAACACTATGTTTCTTTTTAAGTCAGAAACTTTTCTGTCATTAACCACTTTCAGGAATGTTTTCTTAAAACAGTACAGAATGTATATAATATACATATGATATTTCGAGGGTGGTATTAAAGAAAATGAAATATGCATAATAGAAATTTTTTGTTATTGTTGCTTTGCCCTCTGACAACCACGTGCGGTGCCAAAGGAAACAACCCCTTGAAATTGGCTTCCCCAGAAGTATCATTTAACAACTTGAAGGACATTGGAGCCACGCAGATTTTACGTGCACCAGCTCCCATTAGCGTACACGGTCCCACAGCAGTCGAACCGAGAGGGAGTTGACCCTCCCAAGCACTGGCCAATCCGGAAGATGCTTCACTTGACGTGTTCTTATGGGAACGGAGTTTAGCACCAAGACCACTGCGCGACTAATGAAAAATTTTCACACAGTATAAAACACCTTTTTTGGGTATAAAAACCAGTATTTCTTTCTACAGATTATTTTAAATATGCTAACTCGGAAACGCCTTTGAAGTATTTATAAAAACAAAACAACAATAAAATAAACCACAGCGGAAAAGTTGTAATAAAGAAATCACAACAAATTTTCGGTAAATTTGGTAAATTTTCAAGAAATATCGTCAACAGCATGATTTTTTAATTGCACGCTCTATTGGATTTCACCTAGTAAATATTTTTTGCTAAATTAATAAATAAACCTCAAAAATTTACTTTAAATTGAAAGACATATACCATGTTTACTCGTGTAATAGTTGTCTTCAAATAATAGTCGCACACCCGTTTTGAAGCCGAAAAAAATTTCAAAATATTTTACCCGCATAAAAGTCGCAGTCACATATTTTATTTTCATCTGGAAGACCGAAAATTGTACGGGCTGTACTTTTTTGAGAACTAGTACTCATACTTGACCGAGCTGTACTTTTTTCCAGAACTAGTACTCATAATGGATTCAACTGTTCTGCCACTACCATTGACACTGGGAGGAAAGAAAAAACTTCCAGAGGAAAAGTAAGACGTCCCTCCCTACAACTAGTGTTTAGCGTTAAGTGTTAAAAGCGTTGTAATTACAAAGCTTTACTTCAATAACAAGCAAAATAATTTCAAAACGTTTTAAGAAGACGGGCATTTCCAACGCTTTGGATGGCATTTTATGGAATGACGGAGATTCACCAGATACCGATTCACACTACAACTGTGATATTGACATCTTCAGTGAAAGTGATTTATTATGAATTGTGTATGCTATTTTTTCAAGATTTTCACAAAGATTATTTGTGAGTTTTATGTCCATAAAAGTATTACCATCAATAGAAAAAAAAACTCAAACTGTATGCAACAAGACATTTTAATAAACTGAATATGATCTGGAAGCATTTGGTAATTTACTAATCTTATTATAATGTTCTTATCATATGAATAATGTTTTAATATTAGAGTGTATAATAATGTGTAGTAGATTTCCCCGCATAAATAGTCGCGCGTCTAGACTTTCACAATGAAAATTTGGAAAAAAGAAGTGCGACTATTACGTGAGTAAACACGGTAGTCTGACATTTTAGGTGCAATTCAAACTCTTTTAAATTTATAAATTAACATACTCGCTAGAAACTGTTTAATTCAGATCATCAAAATTTTTATGATCCATTTGTTGGCCGTGCGTTATCTACATTTAAAAAACATTTTCGCACCTCATAGCGCATTAATTGAATTGATTTAGAAGTGCATGGCGCAACTACATCATTTTTCAGAAAGAGATTAATCTTCCTAGTCTCTGATTGGGAGTAAACCATTTGTACTACGACTATTTCAGCCAAAGAATTTTGTTGAATCAGCAAACTATTTCATCAATTCAATGAAATATTTTTCAATACCGGGTAATATTCTGTTGTTCAAACACATTATTTGGTTAAAACAGAGTCAGACAAATGCTTGTGGGAATAAAATATTTTGTTGAATTTAACATTTTTTTTTTCCTTTTTTTTTCGTGAAGTAACGTAGATAATGGATTAAATTGAAATCAGTAGATGCATTAAATGTGTTAAGAATATTAAAAAAAAAGATGCATTTAAATTATTACTGACATATTTATGTGATTGATCTATATGGAGCTAAAAAAAACCTCTTATTTCGAAACCAAAACCCCAGTTCAACACAATGGTTGTTCACAGTATAATAATTAAATTTGTCGCTGTCAAAGTATCATCAAAACGACGAGTCGTTTTCTGACCTGACACGCAATTAGCGAAAGTCACAAAGCATGAGTGAATACCAAAACCTCCAAGCACACCAGCTGACGAAATGCGAGTGTGGGGTAGTCCTGTTTCCTCACCGCAAGCCGTGAAATGTGACTGCAAAGGACGTGACCTGCGTAGATTAGTAAACGGTGCGATTATTGGTCACAGGGAGCACGATGTCATGCACACTTCGAGGGGAAACCCCGCAAATTGTAAAAATGATCCCGTAAGGTAAGTGTGTAGGGAAGGCGGAGCGTTAATGGTAAAGTGGTGGAGACGGTGATCAAATTGTAAAAGTTCACGAACGGATGCTTCTATGGCGAAGATAGAGCCCGAAGATTGGCAGCGGAGGTTTGTTATGCAGTTGCTTTGAGATGCAAATGAAACACCGCATGTCTGTGGAGGCTATTCCCGACAGTTTGCTGTTTTAGAATTTGAGGATTATTGGACTTTGGCCATAATTTTTATGTCTGAACCTGATAGCCTAATTCTAATGGAATTTTACAGAATCGTGATATCAGACTGACGTTATTCCACATGCGATTAGAAAACGATGTACTGTTAATTACCTAAGAGAAATGTTTTTATGGTTATATTTTTATTTTTTAAATATGAAATCATATAATCAATGATTTTCTAGTACTTTCCTTTAAAAAAATGTCTTCAAAGGGAACACATACAAAAATTAAATAATTTGAACACTTTTAAGACATTCACTGAATGCTGGAATATTATTTTCATGTTTTCTAAATTTTCGAATAGCCTGTTGAACATTTTTGTCTTCTTTTGTATGACTTTACCTGACTGAATTCAACTTTATTTCTGTTTTTTTCTTGCAAGTCTAGAATTTTTTCAGAAATTCGGTACATAATGTATATATAGTTTTATTTAAGATTTATCTTATTTTATGCAAGTTTTCCCGTTATGGGGATCATTTTGGGCTACCTTACCCTTTATGTTATTGCGTTGTTTCTCCAGGGTCATTCACGTACCAAAGTATGAAATTTTAATAGTTAAAGCTTCATTTAAGAGGTCTTTTCATTCACATTCTTAAACCAAAAATAGCTAAACTATCAAGTCTGCAACATTAACATTTTTAAGTGACTGTTAGAGCCTGTCTCTATTCGAATTATTAGGTAATATCTGGGCAATTTCATAGTTACTTAAAATGTGTGGATTCCACCTTTCACAATTTAATGTTCAATTAAAAGACTTTTCAAACCGCATTGTTTATTGAAAAGTTTGGGACTTGACTGCATTAATAAAACCACTTATTTACTGATTCAGAATCCTTTCAATTGAACATCATAGTGGCTATAATGAACTAGAATTTCTACGGAAAATTTCTCCCTCCCCAGCCATCACTGCTTAATATTTCAGTTGCAAAAGAGTTTCACAGACGAAATGAAAGCCCTAATTGCAAATAAACAAACCCATAAGCTTAATTCATAAGCTATAGTTCTCAACATGTTATCAGAAGAGAAAAGTATTTTCCCGCTTGTGTGAGTGGATGTTTTGTCCATATAATTTTACATTACTTCGCCTGATACTCTGTCAGGGTTTTTTATATGGCTAATGCTTTATCACAAAATAGCAGACACACCATAACACATGTTCAATATATCCATGTTCAGGATAAACACACTGAATATGGTAAATAGCTGAAGTGTGAAGGTTAAGAGTTCGATCCTATCCCGCTGCCATCAATCCAACCGTCTGAAGATTTGGGCGGATTTATCCAGACGTAACTTGAATACGTGTCAGAAACCCTTAAAATTCTTCTGCCCAAGGCAACCCTCTTTAGGGAGATAGCCCTCGAATATCTTTGTTTTAATACACAACACAATTACCAAACAGAAAATGTTTATGGAAACAACAAATAGCATTAAGAAATTCACAGATTGTTCTTTCAAATTGCTATTAGTTTTTCGGAGAAAAGTTTCAGCATAAATAAAGCGACATGAAGTAATGAGCAGGTATAATTTTTTTTATTGCAACAAATGAGAAGACAAACACTAACCAAATATAAACACTGAAATGGTGGCAATGAATTCTTCTTTTATTGATAATAAAAATAAATTTATAAGCTTTAATTTAGAATTAAAGTTATGATATTCTTAGATTCACTAAAACTAAATGGTTTTATTCAATGAGCTAAGGTCTGTTTTTGAAAAAAAAAAATACTGCGCTACATTTTATGATTGCTTGATATACTGTGATTACAAAAATAACAAAATCTTGGTTAGAATTTATTTTAACATCCCATGATAATTATTGAAAAAGAAATCTACAGAAATCATTTTTTAGCCTGACTGATTCCCTCTAGAAAATTAAAAAAAAATTAAAATAAATAGTATATTTCACACAGATGTCATTTGCACCACATATTATTTCTTCAAATTGAGAAAAAAAACATTCACTTAGGCAAATATAATAGATTAGATCAGTTATTCCCAGCTGATCGTTCTCAAATCGCTAGTAAAATGGGCGTTATTTCATTTTCACGCGTTCAAAATTAAAAAATTCAGTGACGATAACCGACTATTGCAAAAAAATAACGTGACGAGCTGAATAATTCCACAAGCCTCATCTTAAGATTTGATGGGAAAAACTCCACATGAACCTCTATTTGCAAAGCAAAAGGAAAGTAATAGATATAATCATAAAAAATAGCACACAGGCTATAATATTCTCTTGCGTATTTAAAAAAAAAAGTTTCTCTCATATTTTCGGGTGTTTTACGAACAAAATGCTACACCATTTCGCACGGTTTATCACGTAACGCATTCCGTGTACCGTGCAGAATCTAACTGCGAATGTCACACGTCTCACGAAAGCAACACTTACTTTCTCCATCCATTCGTAAGAGATTCGCATGCAAAGGCGGCATTTGCATACGTGATTTCATGCTAAACACACCGGCTCGTTGCACACTTAAACGTTCCGGGGCATAAAAGCCTCCTTGGATGCCAGCCTAAACAATAGATTTTAAAATTCGAGTATGAATATGGGTCATAAAGGAAATTTCTGCAGAGAAAGGGAGGATTCCTGTCTAAAACTGAAACCATTACTTGTACTTTCCTTTTTATTATTTTTTTATATTGTTTTGTTTCGTTTTCCGGAAAAAAGAATGAAATGCGTAGGAAACATCTCTGATTAACGATGCGTGTAAGTAAACCGTTTAAGTAAATCAATGGGTAAGAAACAATAGAGTGAGGGTAAACGGTAAACAGATTTGTATAAAGAGCTTCTCAAACCCTTAAAAGGCTAAGGTTCAATGATTTACATCGTGTATACGTTTCTCGAATTGTTTATTTTTTTAATTTTTATAAATGTTATGTTTGAATAGATGAAAAATTTTGTTTTATTCTTTGTGATAGTCAAAATAGTATTATGTAAAACGCTGACAAATTGGAGTTTTTGTAAACATGCTTTCTAAAGAGAGTTTACGTTAAATACCAGTATGCCTTTACTAAGTTCGACCTTGCATGTGAAGATGCCTTCGGAAAGCAAACTCTAGATGAACTAACAAGATGACTAAATAAATGAAAGATATAAAAGCAGAGCATATTATCCTTTTGCAAAACTCACGTTTTCCAAATTAAAATTTAAATTCTAGCTTTACCAGAATGATCACAGGTTTAGATCTATGTATAAGTAGTTGTTATGGTAAAAAATACATTAAAAAACTGTGTTATCATGTTTCTTAGCAAGTTTTTTGCAATTTTCTAAGAACTAGGACTAATTTTCTAAGCGGGGAATGTGGATTTTGCATCTACACCCTTCAAATATTGATACTGAATAAACCATAAATAGGTATTTCAAGTCAGAGTCAATGCTGATTCATGCTACGTACCCAGAAGATAATTTAAAACAATAAAGATAAATCATACCAAATGCGTGGATTATAAAACACTTTCCAACATGAAAATATTTTTGCGACAAATTTGGCAATGAATTTTCCTTAAAACTGGCGAGATTTCGGAGATAAGCTAATGTTGTATTATACTATAAATGCAATTTTTGGAGACCCTGTAAAAGACCTTTAATTTTTCTTTCCAACGTTTAACTGAAGAATATAAAAATTTTATACTCATTGTCTTGTGCTAGAAATGTATTAGTGTCTCCCAAACCCCACAGACTGTAATGTATTGGAATTATTTTGAGTGCTCCTGTAGAAAACTGTCCTGTTTTATTTTTTTCAGCACAATTTTTGAATTACAATGGTAAAATACATCGCTTTTATACAATATAAAACATAAAATATTTCTAAATATTATGCACATTTCCAATATGCGTAATATTTAGAAATATTCATGCCAATAGCATAAATATTCCTTTAACAAGAATACTCAAAATAGTTCGCAATTATTGACGTAACTGTCTCTATTCGCCAAATGCGTAAAAAAAAAAAAAATCTAACTTTAGTAAGTCTGCATACTCTCTTATTTTAAATGAAGTATACTACCATGTATTATACTTCATTTAAAATAAGTTAAAAGGAAATAATATTTAAATACAGTCACTTTTGTCAATAGTGCACACATATTTTTTATTCGCACAAGCTTCATTTTTCTCTGGACCAAATTCTAAAGCCGACGCGGACGAAGTCGCATGTACCAGCTAGTATGAAATAGAAACCATTACCGAAACAAGGAAATCTTTCTTTTAGAGCGTGTAATCATTTGTATTCTTTGCTTTATTTTTATGTTCCTATGGAACAGTGATGTAACAATGAAACGAATATTCTTCAGAACTCATTTGTCCGTACATCAAGTTACGCTTCACATGAAAACATTAAAGTGTGTAATTTATATTAGACCTCACACACACAAACATAGTGCATAAATATTGGCTCTTATTACACCAAGCAACGCGGATACAAAGTAACTTTGGTTTTTTCAAATCTACAATGTTAGTGCAATTCTACTGTTATTTTATTCATGCTTACACTTTGCATACATTTTGCATGTTAAATAGAGTAAAACTTGAAAAAAAAATCAAGACTAAATGTATATTTATTGTTGTGAGATGAGCGATCTAAATATTTTTCACAAACTTTTGAATGTTTATCCCTTTTTGAGACACGAAAATATTAGGTTAAAACCGGAGTTGGAAATTTAAATTGGAGATGTTTTTTTAATGACTGTTAAATATTGGAACATTTAGAACTCTTTGGTAGGTTTCTTTTTCGTTTACTTTTACAACATACTTTACAATGTTACTTTGAAATTACTATCTCAAAGCATGTGTGAATATATTTTTTTCCAACTTTTCGGTGACCATATGCGCAGGAAGGTGTAGATTTTGTTGATAAATTATTCAAAAATTCTTCTTTCCAAAAAGAATGCAAATGGAACGTAGATGTTAGTTACGTTTCCTAAATCGAAAAAATGAAACTTTTTGTTTTATTACAAAACAAAATGTTGTTTATTCTTCAGTCTAACTTCAATTATGCATCGAGTTTAGGCATAAATATTCCACAACAATTTAAATGCATACAAAATGGGATTTTACACGTGTTTTATTACAACAAGTAGTAACTGGTTTTAGAATAATATTTGCATTTTTAACTCAACTATAACCAATAAAACGTTGATATTTTAAAAAGAAATATGTCTAAACCCCGTTTCAATGATTTAATGTAAAATTTCACTTGTAGTACAGAATATTTCTAATCCAATATGATGAAATGAGTTTAAATCTTTTTTCTTAATAAAAGATACAGATATAAATGGTACTTCCATAAATTTTTAATGGGAAAATGGAATTTAATTTTTAAAAACATATTTCCTGTCACTTTATTTTCTGAAACATTTCAATAATGTCTTTCAAGTATATTAAATCCCAGATTTTTATTTATTTATTTATTTATACTACGCACCAAAGGAAAAAAAACACTGCAACGTTGTTTTTTTTCAATGATTTAATGAATAGTATATAAAGACTAAGTTTGCAACCATAACTTTTATGTAAGAAAATGTTTGTTATAATAATGTTTGTTATACTATATTTTAATATGAATAGTTTACGAGAATACATTTTTCTTTAGATAAATTGAAGTTAATTAGTTGTAACGAATGTATGATTATTATTTTTTTAAATAAATGTACATTCTCACTGTTCAGGTAAAATAACATATAACAGTAAATCACTCGAAATCAATTTCCACAAGAAATATCAAGTCTACACGCACATGTAGAAAATCTCTGTGCTGCATGAATATATTTCCACAGTAAAAATGACAAATAAAACAAAAATACAAGCTATTACGGAAACATAAAATGAATTTTAATATTATTTTGTCTTTACATATCTAAATTTATTTTCAAATTGGCGTATTTTTAATGTAATCAGAATACACAACACATAATGTAGAAACAACGTTTTTAACAGGTCGAGTTTTAATTACTCCAGAGGAACACACACACATACATATATATATATATATATATATATATACATATATATATATATATATATATATATATATATACATATATATATATATATATATGCATATATATATATGTATACATATATATATATATATATATATATATATATATATATACATATATATATATATATATATATATATATACATATATATATATATATATGTATACATATATATATATATATATATATACATATATATATATATATATATATATATAAAATGTACTACATCAGCAGTAAATGTACTAAAAAGCATAAAAAACTAAACTATAAGTATTTAAAACTTTTCTAAATATTTCTTATCTCAATAAACACGGCATATGCATTAGCAAAAGTAAATAAGTTCTCTGAATTAAGTCATATTTTCGTTAACTTCTCTGAAGATCTCACAAAAGTAAACAAAGAAATAATTAAAAATTTAAAATAATTGATACAAAAAAAAACCTCCAAAAAAAGGTAGTATATCAAATCCATCAACGTAGAATGTACATTCTCTCTTTTTAAAATAATTTTCCATTTGGTATACCTGAGACACATAATCAGAATTTCAAATTTTTTCTGCCTGTCACGAAAAGGAATAGATACAGGAAAAAAATCATTCGTTTAAACCAAACATTTGATAAACCACAAGTTATTTGCGCCATTTTCATGAAAAAAGCATTTGTAATCGCTCCGTGGAATTGCACATTAGAGCGTAATTGAACGTAGACATGATATCTGTTCATTGTCCACTTTCAGTCTATACCATTGATGAAAGTTATTTTGTTCAACAAAATAATCGTTTCATGCTTAAGTTTAAAACGTAATCATGTGGCCCTTGTTGTATGAATATGTATTTTGTATTCCTGTGGGTTTTTATTTGTTAGGTTAAGCCAAATTCACAATACATGAATAGAACTTTAAAAGTAAAGGTCCATAATCAATAATAGCTTATTTTTCTAGTTTTGATATTATTCTATTTCATGGTTTTTATCGAATAAAAAGTTTAATAGTCTTTTTTAACTGATATAGTCAAACAAATTATTGTAAATTCTCATAATATTTTCGATTTGAAATTTTGAAAGATAGTTGTTGGCAAAGTTGTAAAAATATCACTCAGAATTGCTGTAAGTTTAGTGAAAATTTGTAATAAACTCATATAAGGTTCGATTTCTGAATGCCACTTGAATGGTATTATTTGGGGGATGAGGAACATTCGGGTCAGATGATCAAGCAGTTCTCGGAAATGAAATTCTTTTGAACCATATTTGACCCTAATATCATGACTACCGAACCCGTAACCTTTGGGATAAAAAGTGTGCTGTACGATCCAGAGATCGAATATGCCGAATTTTATAACTCGATAGGTGATTCCTATTTGATTATTATACGAAGTCACGGGAATAAACTTTTCTAGCTCGCTTATCGAATAATTAGAGAGTCGTGCCTATTTTGATGTGTTCATTTTGATCTTAAATTTTGCATTTGAGCTTTAATATACATATATATAGATTACATCGATGGCAATCCTCTACACAGTGTGGGCAAGACGGTCACAGTGTAGGCCTTCGTAAGTGTCTTTATTTCTTTGATACATACGTTAAAACCTATTGGAACATACGTTTTGGAAAAGGTGTTTATATTATCATTTATCCAGATTCGAAGCGTTAAATTAAAGCAATGTTTTAAGATAGTTAATGGCTGTGATTATATTAATTATATTCTATGTTCTTTTTTTTTTGTTTTCTTAGTTTATAATCATATGTTAAAAGCTTTTGAGTCACAAATATTTAACATTTTTTTTTTTAAATTGCGAGTAATTAATATTAATTAAAGGTACGAAAAAAAACATATACACATCACTAAAATCAAAATTGCTTGGCGGTTGTCGACTACTCTACTTTTATCACAAATGGAAGACACTTTTACCTTTTCAGTCACTCTTAAAAATAATTTTTTTATGGTTTTATGCAAATTATTTTGCATTTTTCTAGTTTTTAAATGTTGCTCCTCTGTAAAAGTGAATGTAAAATTAATTTAATTTCAGTGCGTTTATGAAAAATGAATAATATTTTATAAGTTTTTGAAGTATTAAGATTTAATTTATGTCTTCGGCTTGTTAAATGTTTGAATTATAAAAATAAATAAATGATAGCAGAAAATTAATCACTCGTTACGAACATAAATGTAAGAAATAGCTAACATTTTCAGTATTTTCCTAAATTAATAATTAATATGCTGTTCTATAAATACTTATTTATTCTGACAAATAAAGCTTTTATCCAGTTTTTATTAACAAAGTATTTTTATATATTACATAGAAACACATGTTTGACTATATAGCATTTATTTTAATTACTGGAAATTTTAATTTTTGTTTTAAATTTTTTATGAAGATTATTGTACAAAATTTTGAAAAAAGTTTTTTTTTTAATTTCACTTAGAAAATGTTAAATACTCGGAGCCACATTAAATTTAACTTTAATGAGAAAGATACATGATTAAATCCGATTAAATTTCATTGTTGCATTATTATTTAAGCCTATTTAAAATTCAGTAGGATTTTTTCCATAAAATACTTTTATGAATGAACTGATGTTAGGATTAAAGATTACGAAGTACTTCATAGTTTTATGTTTTTACATAGTTTTATTGATCTGTTTAGTAAAAATAAAATATTAAAATACAAACTGATTAATTAATATATTTTGCTCAATTTTACAGCAACGGATAGGAGTACAGAAATTTCTTTTCTTCTTTTTAAATTATTTTGAAGAATACATTATCTTGAAGCAATAGTTTCATGAACAATGTGTAAAATATTCTGTGATAGTGATGACATTCAAATTCAGTATAATGTTTTATTTTAAAAAATTATCTTAGTAGTTAAATCACATTTTTAAAAAATTGAACAGGTTTTTATGTGAATTAAATTATTAACCAAGTAGGTTTTCAAATTTACAGAGCAATTTGTTATATATTATTAAGACAGTAGTTCGGACACAAACACGACTACGTTGGGTACATGAAAATCTTTAGAGGATGTTTTTTCACAATCTGTGCTTGATATTCTAATAAACGATGAATTCATGCCATTTAAGGAACTTCCGGGAAAAATTACATCGAAATGTGGTGGTATTCTTGTAATGTAACATCACAATTCCTGAAAATTATGAGTAAATTTCGTTGGCATAACTAGGTGGAGGCTAAACCCTTTCTAGAAAGAGATTTTTGTTTCTTCTAGGAAAATTACTTTTCTATTGCAAGAATAACAGATGAAGAAGTTTGGTGAAGGAGGGGGGAGGGATAATGCCTACCAAGTAAAAATATTGAAAAGTTTACTAAATTACGCCAATAGAAAATGCAGGCTAATAGCTTTAAATTACTAATACTAATTAAACGAACAATTTCTGGACACATAAAAATGATAAACCATAATTATAAAGTTTTAAATAATAAAATTCATGTTACAATTACAAAAAATAATTAATAACAGAATCCAATTACATAAAAATAATTAATAAAGGAGGAGGAGAACAATATGATTTTCTTTATTTATTACACATACCCTGAAAAACCAGGAAAATTTTTAGTCGAAGGTCCGAAAAAGAAAAAATTATATATGGAATTTTTTTTTTCAAATCCTAATCAATGTCTATTCGCTGAGACGACTACGAATACGGATAAAGATCTTTTTTTCTTCGACAATTTGAGGATAGGGATACACAGATACACCTTTACTTTTGTGTATTCTTGTAAGATAAATTTGTGTGCTACCCTGGTTAATATCAATTAACGACATTCTATAATAGAAAGTAAAAAAAAAAAAAAATACACTGTTTCATATGTATATCAGCGATCTTACTAAATTGTGCATAAAAATAGTACCATGATATGGTACATCTAAATTATGTTATGAGCTCCTTTAAAAGAACTACCCTCTCGTCTGGCGCAGCATATCCTGGCTGAATTTTGTGCCAATTGACCTCAGTCAACCAACCAACCTTAAAAAAACTATCATGAATGAGACAACTGAAAATTTCATTGAAGATCTTAGTAATCTGTACGACTTTTTTTTTTCTTACATGAAATAGTTATAAATTGTAATAATATTCTTCTGATATATGTTTGAAAACAATTTATGTTTTCGGATTGTAATGGCCCCTCCAGTGGCATAGTGGATTGCGCACTGAACTGGGAGGCGGAAGGTGCCTGGTTCGAAACCAGGTTGCGACCGCCGGCCGTTCGGAGTTTTCCGTGGTTTTCTCCGAAACTTAGCGTAAATACGGGTTAGGACACCTTAAAAAGACCCCCATTGAGGCACCCATTGAGGCACCCCAGACCTAGATTCCTCGTGTAGATAATTGGCCTTAATCCCACAACAACAATATCGGACTATAATGAATGAGTGCTTCCGCAAAGCAAAACAATGCTATTCATATTTCGTATTACCGGACTCTACTTTCAATTGAGGATACACAATTGAAGATCTTGATAACAAAATTTTCTAAAGATTCATGCATATTTTCTGGCATTAAATCACTGACAAACAGACAACAAAATAATTGAAAAAAAAAGGTACAAATTCAATTGCATTGAATGTAATATGCAGTATGCCCACTAAATCCCCTTGCCACCTTCTTAACTTTGGAACGGATGCTGCTATATTCATGAAAAGGCTGTCAAGGAATAGTAAAGTAGCAATGCGTTCCTGAAAGAAACTGCATATGGCTCCATCTGGTGGAAAACTGCGCAGTTAGAATTCCTGTCTAAAATTAATGAGATAGAAAAAATAAAGTAATTTACAAGGTTGTAGAGCATCGTCGATTTAGTTCGAAAATACACCTTATGGACATTAATGCGAAGATTGTCATGTCACGAAACTTGAACCGGAGAAGAGTGTTTATCTGTCCCACAAAGCACGACAGCTGGTGATGCCCAATAAAAAGGACCGCGGTGCTTCTTCTATACAAGTAATAGCAACAATTATTCCATGAATAATAGAGATGCCACGGATAATTACATAAATTGATATTTTAAAAATACTTGTTATTGGAACGGTTCTGCCGGATCATATTTTTTTTCTCTCTAATTGGACAGTTACAAGACACAAAAAAACTTCTCTTAGAATGAATAGTAAAATTTGCTATAAAATACCGTTACAGATGTGTTTTTCATAACAGGCAGAATACAAGATCGGCATTACTCCTCAAAGGACATCTGAAAACTTATTAAATATATCCACTCACTCCCAGTTAAGAAAGTTTGTACATGAAAAGATTGTCTTTTTTCCACTGATTTTAGTATTTCAAACACTTTAAAGCATATAAAATTCAGACTTATGAAATTAGTAGGCACTAGGTTTAATAACTTAGTTAACTATTTTACTATTGTACTTATAACGCTTTTCAGTGACAAAATTCTGGATAGTCAATTTAATTAAAGGACTTCGTCATTAACACACAAACAAAAGGAAATAATTCAGTTCATATGTTTCAAGGGGTACAAACTGTTCACTCTTCTTCAGCAATAAAAAATTCCTACTTAGAGGCGAGAATGAACTTTAGAGCGCTTCTAAATAGTCGACTTATTAATTTTCGATTTTGAAGACCAGCTGTTTGTGTTTTTATTATTCTATGTGTAGGTTTCTGGACAATACATTAAAATTGTATAGTAATTATTAAATTTTTTAAATAGCATTTCATTCTTCTCAAAATATCCCTAGTATTTAAATTTATATATATTAGTCTTCTTGACGTTTATGCATATCATATTAAGTTAGATGAATATTACCATGAATAAATTAACAATTGATCTTTTGAAACGTACAGTACTAATAATGAAGAACAAAGACATCAATTTCCAGAATTAAAATTATAGTAATAGTAACAAGTAATGTTTGATATTTGCAATGGTATCAAGGAATGATTTAAATATTTGGTGATAAAAAATGATTGCGTACACAAAGTTTCATTAAATTCAGTTACAGGTAACTATCAATCACTTTCCCCTTATATCACATATATTTTGACAAGCTGCCGTAGGGGCTAAATGTTTTTAAAAAAAGTTTATTATTTCAGTTTACGTAGAACGTTTACGTAAATTTTACATATTTTTTAAGCTAAAAGGAATGCTTACAAAATTATTACACTATAAAATACTGTGTGTATTATAATTATTTAATTAAATGAGTTATTTGTTTACACAAAACATTTTTATGCTCCAACTATTTAAAAAACAGATATAAAGTAAAGTTAAATATAAGCCTTTAAAATTGATGGCATTTATTTGCTGGATTTTTTTTAACGATACTTTACGAAACTGCTTTGAAATCCATGAAGGATATGTAAAATCAAGCATTGTTTACAGCTTTAGTTACTTAATTAATGTTGTTGCTGTGTTTCTAATTTTATGGAAATTTTATACTCTCAGGGAAAACTAATTTGGTGAAAAGAAAAAAAATATAACACAGTTCGCAAGTAAAACATAAAGATTTTTCAAAAAAATTAATTAATATGTATTTAATTTAATCATGAGAGATTTAAATGCACTAAAATAAATTCTTTCTGTTAGCATCCGGAAAAAAAATTATGCGATAATGGATTATCTAATAATTAAGTTAAATCTTTGTAACATCTAATAAAAATAATTCCTAAATGAAACAGAAAAATGCCATTAATATTTTTAAATCTATAAAATAGAAACTTTAACATCAAACAAAATCATCTTTGTCATAATTAAAAATAAAATTTTAAGTTTTTTTTTTATTATGGTGATGTAAAGATCTTCTGTAAGTCTGTATTAAGTAAGTACTATGATGATGTTCTACATTGTGTAAATTCTTATGATTAATGTTTATTAAATAATATTAAACTTTTTGTTTGTTTTATTTTTTATAATGTGTCTTAAAACGTTGCATATAATATATTGATTAATGTTTAAAAACCTTTAAGTTACTTATTAATGTTTAAATAACCTTAAATTACCTTATTAATAACCCTAATTATTAATAACCCTAAATTACCTTATTAATGTTTAAATAACCTTAATTAATGTTTAAATACATAAGAAATTATTTAGATTTTATGGTAATAATCCATTGCAAAGATTTTTTAATTTTCATCCGTTTATTGCATAAAATTTCATATTTGATTTTCTAGCATAATAAATGTAATTAGAAATGTTGTCTTCCTGAATTTCACCATTAAATTATTTGTATACATAGTTCGAGTTGATAATAATATTTTTATGATAGTTTAAAAGTAATTTTTAATTAGGTTTTACACTGTATATTTTAGGCTCTTTTAACGGAAAGTAACTCAGTTTTAAAGTATCTAGGCGTTTGTACCTAAATTCCTGTTCTGATTTTATTGTGGTTAATTTTCATGAAGGCACGGTAATTCAGTCTTTAAATACATTTCTTAAATCATACATTAAAGAGCATCTTAAATCTTAATCTGTTAAAATTACTTACAGTTTTATTTATACATCAAATTTGAAGATTCGTAACGCGAGACCGCTATAAGACTTAACCGTCGACAAATAAAAAATTAGAGTTGCCGTTTTTAAACCGTTCTTTCTTTTCAGTTCAACTAGAGTTTGAAAAAACAACTTAGAAGCCAACTTCTCATTCCCACTTAAATCGGACAATAATTTTTTTAACAAGGTATAGACAGGTCAAACTCATTTCTTTTGTAAAATCTGCGTCAATGCACCGAAAATCAGTTTAATAGGCGAACCACTATGCTAATGCCGGGAATAATCATTAAAGAAAACATTTTAAAAAACATCAAATGCTTCTTATATATTTTAACACTTGTTATTCTTGTATATCCATAATAAAAATAACGCTAATAGCAAAAACATACACATAAATAATATTTCATTTCATGGATGAAATTAATAATTAGTTTATAAAATGATCAGAGGCATGTAAATTAAATATTTGGAGAATTTTCAAATGACGCATCTGTTTTTTTCTTCCTGTTTTTGTTTGTTTGTTTATTAGAAGACATGATTTTCTAGGAAGTTTTGTATTTACATTTCAACGTCTCACGTATTTGGGACAAAAAAAGTGGTCATACTTTAAAAGCAATTTTGTTTTTAAAAGCTCAGTGTTTTGGAAATAAAGTATAGTAATTTCGTACTTAAAACGTAGATTTTAGAAATTATAAAACTTTGAGATTAAATAATATTTATATAATAATAAAGGTCCTTGAAAGATGATGGTAAACACTAAGCTACAAGTGTAATTATGACCATATTCATTTACTGAAAACCAAAAAAATTGAATCATTGAATATGTTGGATTTACCGTCTCCTAAGTCTTGTAAATAATGATATACTTAGTACCTGAAAAGTTAAAAAGGTACTATGCCTAAGTACCTTTTTAACATAAGTTAACCTTTTACATAAGTTACCTTTTACATACCTTTTTAACATAAGTTACCTTTTTAACATAAGTAATCTTTTTAACATAAGTTACCTTTTTAACATAAGTAACCTTTTTAACATAACCCGTTTTAAGCATAAGTTAGTACTTATGCCTAAGTTCTAACTTAGGCATAACTATCTTTTATGCCTAAGTTAGAAATTAAAGGTATTTCGTCTGCATTAACGCATTTTCTGAAAGTTCCTTTAATATTAAGTAAATGTTCATTAATATCATAAATTCTTTCTTTTTTTCCAACTATCAGTATCTTAATTTATGGACTTAAAACATGCATTAAAAACTACTAGACATTTGCGCAACAAGATGCATTATCGGGCTGGACATTACTTAAAATGTTGTACTCGATATAATAACTTCCTTTACTTTCGGGGAAATATACAATAGTTTGATTAGCTCATGAATTATTTAACTTCAGGACACGAAAGTCGGCAGTGTGGTTCATATTTTATCCGACATTTGAAGAACTTTTTGCTATTTTTCGGAATATACATTTGAATGAAAATATACTTTCTCCAGGCTTCTTAGTCAGAAAACGTGATGTAACAAAATTTTCAGTACACTTTCGATTGAAATGTTTTACTTTTTATAAAAAAGGTTTTTATCAAGGTAAACGAAGACTTTGCTCAATAAATTAAAAATAGTAGTAAAATTAAATACTTATTATTACATAAAAATGTGTAACACATTATTTAAACATAATAGTCAGCTTATTAGAACTGCTACAGTTTCTCATAATTTCTAGCGTAATATGAACTACTCAATACGTTTATTTATATGCAGGGGTCCCAGAATTTTAAGGGGATTCAAGGCACAAAGTAAGAATTCAGAATCACTTAGCAATGTGTGGTCTAAACCAACGCCTCCTAGATATTGAAAGCCTTACAAATCCTACGTCACCAAGCTTTGACGTCATCATAGGGTCTACACCTGAAAGATTTTTTTGACAAAATAAATCTGTTAAAAGTTTCTGGTGTAAGCTACAAATATTAGAAAATATCTTTAATTAAAAATTAAAATTAAAATACCTTTCTAATACAAAATTATTCGTTATGATTCTATTTCCTTTTCGAATTATCTAATTAATCATGGTTAAAAACTGCATTTGTCGTAAAATTATAGTTTTATCTCAAATTATTAAAATGTTGCTATTCATGGGTAAATTCACCCGAAATTCTAATAATTTTATTTTATGAAAATATTTTTTTTTAAATATAGGCCATGTGATGACGTCAAAGCTTGGTGAAGTAGGAGTTGTAAGGTTTTTTATGTCTAGGAGGCGTTGTCTAAAATCCGTCTTCCCTTCCCGGTTAATAATCACTTTGGGAAGAACTGGTGTTTGTCTAATTTCTTAACCAAGTTTCATAGACAATGGGCGTTTCTTCAAAAGTTTCATACATGAAATGAAATAGAATTATTCAACTATTAATTTTAGTCACGTGTTTTCTGCAAAATATACATTAGTTTTTGATGAAAATGGGTCGGGAAAATCACTAACATTTCAGCACTCTTTCCAAAGAGATTATCACCAAGCTACATGAAGACGACGCTTCTGAACCCACATTCCTATGTGATTCTGGATCCTTATTAAGTGTCTTACCGCCTCTATTTTGTCTCAATAATCCTGGGATACCCTGTATAGAGACTGAGCACTAAAATATATACCTCAATATTACATAAGCGTATCGAAAAGCAACGACTCGCAAGGACCCAAAACAAGACGGGTACATGAAAACAACACAAACACCCAAAAGGAAAAAAGTCTTACAGGATGTCCCAAAAAGGTGGCAACACTCTTTAATTCTTTATTTGTTACAGATAACTGGGCAATGTAAATTGAAATATCGTTCAAAATAAGGTAAGAAAACTGGCTATGTTAAATATTTTCTCTCGTTAATTTTCAAAAGTGACCTTTTTTGAATTTGTATAGTATAAACGTACAAGAAAATCTCCCAAATCTCCAACCTGTGCCCCATACACTAAAAAGATCACGCACAAATTTCGATACTTTTATCATAAAACGTCTCAGAGATATTTTATGATATCTCTCAGACCTGAACTGACTCTGAACCTGACCATACTTGTCAAAACAAATATGGTCAGGTGCTATTCATGAATTGAATGTAAACGTTTATTACTAGAGATCAAAAGAGTATTTTCTTTCGTAATTTCTGTACGTATTCTTAAATTACGATCCTCCGACGAGATACTTTTTTATTTAATTTTATTTATTTTTTATTTTTATTTTTTGACAAGAACCATTGAAAACTGGTTTAGAGCATATTTATCTTCATATCCCTGACATTTTTTAAAGTATAATTTTCAAATTGCGTACTCCAATCCATTACATTTTATTAACTGAAATTTTTTGTACGAGGATCGCATGCAAATTTTAACGTGAACTTTTTGGAAACTGACTAAATGAAATGAACCACCTTTCTAGAATAGCCTGTATATATATATGTAATGCAGTATATATATAAGGTAGTTTGGTTTTTAGTAGTTTGTGGGTTCGTTAAGAGTGGCACTTTCACTGTAAGCTTTGATTTCCTATAATGCACCAAATATTTTGCCACGCGCGTTTTTGGAGCTACGTTTTATTTCTTTAGTTACATGCCAGACACCAGGTCGCCAGATTCTGGGTTCGTTTCCCGTGCACACGTCTGCAAGCGTCTTTGTAAACAAATGCTGGTCAAGTAAGTAAATGCATGCGACTGTATAGGAGATGAGAGAGAGACGGAATTATGTCTTACTGTCCCTTGTGGTGTCATTTGTGTAAATAGGCCTGCAGCTCGAAAATTGAGAGCTTTTGGCCTCGGGAACTGCAAATCCAACTTCGCCGCACTGAATCCCCGTCTCCCCTTCTTTCCTCTCACCTCTACCATGCTATGTAACGGTATAGAACCCAATAAACCATTTAACCTGCCTTAAATCTGAAAATTTACTATATGTGCGTGTGTGTATAACACTAAATCTAAAACTTTAGATTTCAACAGACACTATGCAAATTATATGCTCAATTTAAAAAAAAAAACTATATGTTTTCATTATAAAGTTTATGTCGTGCGATTTACATTATTTAATTACCAATGATAATTAAAACATCATAAATAATTTTTTATATGCAATAAAAACAGCTTCAGAGCTTTAAATGCTATTATTATTTTAAAACTAATACAATTAAGAAAAATGAATTCTTAAAAGTATTAACTTACTTTAAACCCTAACACTAAACTATACCTTATATTTATCTTTATTCCTAACTTGAGTAGAAAAAAAATAAAGCTTCCTTTGAAGACATTAGCATTAATATCAGTAATACTTAAAAATTTCCAAATAACTTAAGTCAATTAATTAAATAATTTGAATAAGACTTTAAGAAAATTAAAAATTTTCATCTTTTATTTAACGCGAAAGAATTTGAAAACTTTTATTATGATCCAAGTTTAATATTAAGTTTTAATTTTCCATTGATATGTTAATAAATTTAATCTCGATTTTAAAGTTCATAGCATCTCAAAGAGGTATAATTTATTCTCAGACATTCTTCATTAAGTGGTTAAAGAGGAGCCAAAATAAAAAGCAAGATGTCTGCAACTTCTTGAAAAGAAATCTTCATTCCCCAAGGAATTCCTTATTTGGTCCCACTTAGAGAGATAAAAGCGGCCAAATTATATTATGACATTCAAATAAACATATTGATGGTCGTAGCGTGCTGTTTACTCACGCGTGGATCTCTCGAGGTAAAGAATTAATATTCTTTCACGTCAGGAATCGTAAAAGCTTTAGTAAATTTATTTTAAATGTACCTATCAATGTACGCATTTAATTTGGAAGTTTGGATTTGCTTTAAAAGCACCTGTCTAACAATTACCACCGGTATCTTTGATGCAGTTATATAAAATCACAGGTTATATGTTTGAATGAAAAATGTAAAATTTCGAAATGATCTGTCTGAAGTACATTACTAAATTTTAAGGGTTGATCTTTATCAAATATCCTTACAAGAATTGATTGGAGAATAATTTTTAAAAATGGATTCATTAAAATTAGGTATTTTAAGATATGGACTATTTTATAAAAGTTATTTAAATGAAAAATTAGTTTATTGCAGCCAGGCATGTATTGTAGAATGCAGAAGAGAATTGATTAATATTAATCACACGTTTAAAATACACATTGATAAGTTAAAGCTCAGCATATGGTGTTGACTGTAACATACATGCAAACAGAAGCTGAGCCAATGGACAAGAAATTCTTAATAATTCATTTGTAACTAAAATTTTAGAATTTTTCAGAATACATAAATTTTAACAATTTCATTGTCGCTAGCAAAAAGTGGTAAACTTTATGTTCTATTTTCCTACAATATTTTTTTTAAAAAATAACCTTTATTTTTGCAAAATACTTAAATTATACATTTTATTTTATTTTTAATTAATTATTATCATTACCTTTATGGATATTTTCCAGAAAAAATAAATATTTTTACTACTGATGTGGAAAATTTATTCATCATCGGAGGTATCAGCACAAAATATTAAATATATTAATGGTAGCTTGACCCTAACTAGTTGACTTAGTGAATACACATTTTTACGCTATCTAAATGCTTACAACATGCTCAATACGCTGGAACAGGACATTTCAAATTCAAACATAAATTAAACCACCAATTTAAAAATAAAAACGCAAATTCCTTTATAGCAATGCTATGATAGCCCTGCCAGATAATGCAACAGCGCCATCTGTCAACAGAATTGGCGTCAGGTCCGTTTTCGCGGAAGGAATCCCATTGCCGATGAAAGTCGTTCGGAATCTAAGTCCATGACATAAGGTCAAAAACTAGTCCATTGCATGAAAACCTTTGTAAACACCGAAACCCGTCCCAAGCGAAGAAATTTTTACGATACGTGCGTACGGCAAAATGTTAGTACACGGCAGATGAAACGATTTTACTTGAAAAAAAATTCTGAGGAGATAAAGAAATAAAATACGAAGCTGATAAATGAGAGTTTGCTGAGATATTAATCCATGGAATCCATTTTTGAAATGTGGCGGCGATATCTATTGAGCTACTTCTCTGCAAGAAGCAATAATAAATGTACTAAGTGACTCTGTGTATGAAATTGAAAAATCAAAGCAGTCAAATGCACACTATTCGCACAATTCTGAAATTTTCTAGAAGTAAGCGGAATAAGACAATCACGCTCTTTGTGATTTTTGTCGGTGTGAAAAACAAAGCGTACAATATTGCTCAGTCTAGTAGTTCTGTTTCATATTACAAATATTTCCATCATAGTTTCAATATAAAGTTAGAAAATCATGTAAATATGAGAAAGGTAATTTTCGTAGGAAACTTTAGTCTTAGGTGAACGAAATTACTTAAATTTTTGACAACTATACAAATAAAACTTCTACAAAGACTGTTCATCAACTGAACAAATTTATTTAAGGACAATGCGTTAAACACACAGTCATATATTCAAAGTGAAAAACAAATATGACAATGCAAAATCATTATTTATTTACTGTTTCAATATAAAAGGAACGATAAAGTAAGTAACGATCTTATTTGATTTTCGTTAGTTTAATATTTACAGGAGGATGAACTATACTAGTATTATGATATTTTCTGCGTGAATCACTAATTCTAATGCATTACTACAGTGTTTCTCAACATGTGGGGCGTGACCCACAAGGAGGGCACAGAGCGTTTGGATGGGGGCGGGCAAGGAAAACCAAAGAGCAAGTAGTGATGCATGTTTTTAAAAAAACCATCTTTATTTATTCTCATTTTTACTCAAAAATATATCCATTTTATTTTAAAATGTTCATTCAAACTTTACTGGTAACATTATTTTCAAAAAATTCGACTAATGCGACATTATTACCAAATTCGACTATTTGTTCAGTTTTAAAGACTAAAAAACTGAATGTATGCTGAAAAATGTGAGGGGGGGGGGCACCACCGTAAGTTAGCCTTTGTTGGGGGGGGCGAGGTTAAAATGGTTGAGAATCGCTGCATTAATGTATCTATTTTCGCATATTAAAATTTATTAATTAGTAAAAATTCTTTTCTGAACACGTAAATCTGTATTTTGTCGTATGTTAAATGGACGTTTGAGGCGTTATAGCTAGTGCCTGTCACCACAACCCCTGACATTTGAAATGAATATCATCAAATATAGCTAGGAACCATCGCGATTACACCATCTTCAAACAAAATGCACTGTTAAAGTTCATTCATCGTAACGGTACCAGAGACAGAGACTAGAAATTTCCTACGTTTGCGGTTTTAGTCTTAAATCAAGTAAACGACTTTTGCATCAACCATGACAAGCAAAAATTCTGCTTAAATTAATTAGGTTTCAAAAGTCATCACATTCAAATCGGTTCATCCGTATGGGTGCTACGGCGGCACAGGCAGACACACGCACACATACACAAAATCTTCAAGCTTATACAACTCCTACTACGGAGGTACGGTACCAGAAACAGTTACTAGAAATTTCATACGACTGAGGTTTTAATCTTAAATTGACTAAACGAATTTTGAATCAACCATGACAAAGAAACATTCTGCTTAAATTAATTAGGTTTCAAACCAAAGTCATCACATTTAAATCGGTTCATCCGTTTGGGTACTACAGTGGATCAGGCAGACACACGCGCGGATACCCAAAATCTTCAAGCTTATATCACTACACTATGTCGTCGATATCTCGTACTATATCGCCAATGGTTAACAACATCGGTTTAAAAGAATAGGCGTAAAAAATTCCCAAGATGAAACAAGATCAATTCTCAAAAGTAGCCATATGTCTCGTTCCAAACGAGCTGCCTGTCCCACAGGAGAGTCTTTTTCAGTCCCACTTAAGAGCGCAGGGAAAAGCAAATTGAATTATGAGATATTGACGAGCGAAGTAAGCTGTTTATTCAGCCCCAAATCTGAATGGAACACTAGATATTGAAATACTGCGGGGAAACCAAAGTGCTGTGTAGACAGATTTCGCTTTATACTTTGTTATACATACATTTTACACATTACATTTTTCTGTCGCAAAAAAAAGAAATATCCGGTTATAATAAGTATTGAAGAGTGTTAATCTGCATGTATGTATATTTTAAGAAAAAGACCAATGGTGGATTGCCTTAATTAGTGTTAATTGAACCCTCAAATGTGTGAATTTTAAAGACGTAAGCTCGTGTAAGATAAATTTCCTACATCAGTTTTGTGAATAACTTATTAATTTTTCCATAAACAAGCAATTTGGAAAAAGTATGTGAAACTTTTATTATTCATCATACGAATCATTTATTATTAAAAACTAAACGGTATATGTGAAATCGACGTAAGAAATTTGGTTTCTACTCTAATCCGGCGCTGAAAAAGACGATGCAAATATGCAAAGCTATGCATTTAACGTTAACTTAAAACTGAAAATACAACGAAGTCTATCATGCATTATGGGAAATAGAGAAAAATTACTTTAATGCGAGGGACAAGCTTAAATCTAAATACTTCATTCGCACATGACACTTTTTTCGATTTAACCTACCACAAGCAATTATCGCAAATTACTAAAAAAAAATGACGCCTTGAATATCAATTTTGGCCGATTTTAGAACATAAAATAAAGCCTTTCAAAAAAAAGTAACATATATTTTTCTTCAAAAGCACTACCTTTACGTAAAAATTTTAAAGATAATAATTGATTTTCTTGTGAAGTACATTTATTTAATTATTTTTTCATTACAGGTCTTTATTTATTTTTGGATTATAGAAAATGCTGTTATCTACGCAGCTGCTCTTATTATACTTACTTGCATGTATTTCTATATCCTATTATTTATATATCATAACACGTCAATTAAATTAACAGTAATATATATAACTTTTGTATTCTATTAAAATATTTTGACAATTCCAGCCAAAAAAAAAGTCTACAGAAACTTTTCAGTACGTCAACCGTCTAATTAATTAATTACTTTCTCCTGATGTCGGCTAATAATTAAAGTCTAAAGTTTATTATAAAAAAAACATTTCTCTGTTACTATAACAACATAAAAAAGCATTTAAAAAGCCTTGGCTTTTTCCCCCATGAGAGTCTTCCAGATTTAGCTAGATATTTTCATCTCTATAACCTATACATTTGTGCAGTTCAATATAAAGACACGCAACTAATATTCTGCCTACTCCCAATGAACAGTAATATGACACATACCAAGACTTTTCTTGGAAATCGAACTTGACTTGGGGTTAGTAGGTGAACTGCCATACATATTAAATGTTCAGACCTAAACTTCCTAAGTAATGCTTTAAAATCGCATTCCGTTGTTCCTTTATTCAATCATAAGCGTTTTTTTTAAATTTCTTATACATATTAAGATTTTTTGGAGTTCTTTAAAGACTGTTAATCTATTTCACAAAATACAACTCAATATTTTATGTACGGAAATATATCCTATTGTGTTCTAAATTTTTTAGTAAAAATCCAAAAAGTCAATTTTTCTCCTTCATTTTGGTAAAAATAAATGTAAAATAATTATAAGAATAGTAATAAAAAATAATTAATGATATTCCGCGAAAACTATATTACTATTAGATATGACTATATGACTATTTATTTAAAAATATATAGAAAGTATTAGATTTTCATAATGAAACTTTATAAATTGAGTTTCGAAAACTAGACAGTTAAAAAAACCATCTTACTTTATCAGACAATTATATTTCTTAAAACTAATTTTCCTTAGTTTTTTTACACGGGGATTAATTTATCCACATGTAGATTTTCTTCCATTTTATGAAGTGTGATGTATATATATTTAGTAGGGAAGTTTATAAAAATAATATATCTTATTACTCGAGTTTTCTCTCTCGTAATTTAAGACGATTATAAAAAGATAAAAAATCTTAAAATTTTTCTATTTTTTAATGATTTATTTGTGTTAGGAAAAGCATTATTTGTAATCTCGCGTATGTAATGGTGTTTTATTTTTTAGTTTAATTTTTTATTATTCCATTAATTTTACCACGATAAAATAAATTCCTCATTAAAAAAATGCATCGAACTTATATCATATTTTCATTTTCAACAAGTCTTTAAAACAAACAAATAAATAATTACACATATGATAGTAAATTACAGCAATACATACAGTAATCTATATATATATATATATATATATATATATATAACAGTAAATGGATAATTCCTTCAAAATAGCAATGTATTATGTGTCATTTTTACTGTATCTGAAAACATTCAAAATTTTTTAAAATGTCGTAAATTCCAAAGTCTTAAATGACAAGTTTAAACACTCTATGAAACACGACGCAAAGTGATATTGATGTGATAAATAAAAAAGAATTTATCATTTGATGCCTTGAATTATTTATACGAAAAGAGATTTTTCCCATAATACCCTGCAATAGGAAAAAGGTGTTTTCAAACAAGTTAAATATATAGGTATTTTAAAGTTTAGTTTGTTATACATGATGTAAACAGTTATAAACCTGAAAAACTGATCGCTGCCAAAGGAGCGATTATAAAACACTTCTAAAACATTTCATAGTTTTACATACGTAAGCATATGTTTAGAAAAATAATTTGCGACGTCTGAAAGCTTCCATTTGCCCTCATTTAACCACCTCCCTTTTTAATGTGTGTAATTTGAATGAGTTTTCATGAGTGCCCCTGTAAGAAGATTCTTATTGTTATTTACGGTAATCTGAATTAACCAATTTTGTCTAATCAGTGTCAATTGCAGTTTTTAATAAATACTTACATTTCTTTAGAATATATGGATATTTACACACATAAAACTTTTTTAAACTTATCAAACGCAACAGCGTCTTCAAAATGAACGCTGCTTGTAACAACATTGATAGAGTAATTTGTACAAATTAATTTGTGCAAGAGATTTTTATGACAGTAGGAAGTTTCACCGTATATTTAGTGCATATGCAAATATTTTTACGGCGGTTACAGAACAACGCAATCAGACAAATAAAATTCATTAAAATTTTATAACTGAGCAAAAAAAAGCATTACTAAAATAAATTAAATTCCTTTGTGGATAGTGAAGTTAAAATTCTTAGTTATACTACGAACAATTTTTCGTTATGAAAAATGCTTCTGAAATTAGTACGGTGAATTCTAATTTTCAATATGTTTTTGAAGCATATTTGTTTCTCTAAATTTTTCATAAATTAATTACGCAGATTACAGATTGTAATGCTGGGGAAAGCATACTCTTAAATGTTTTTTTCAATTTCATAGTCATATTATTAAGTTGAAAGAAGAGCAGTTTATTTTTATTTTAGTCAAACAAAAATTACGGCTAATCATATTTTTAGTAAAAAATAAACGATGCTGAAACCTATCGGTACTCGTTTCAAAGTCCTTTTAAAAAGCATATAAAATTCGTATCCGCTGTTTTTGATTGTATTTTTACGATATAGCTTGTATAGGATGATAGTTACATTTCACAAATTATACAAATATATTACATTACACAAACAAAAATGCACTGTAATATATACGTTCCTGTAAAATAAATACACATGTTACATTCACCATTTGGATAGGAAACATGTAAACAGCAATACAACATAATTATGTTTTATGGAAATTATAGCATATATAAGGCAGCCAGACACAGATTGTACGCAGATGCATGGACTAAAAGATAAAGCATAAACACTTATTGAAAATGGTCTGATCATACAACATACTTCAAAAATATCCCACATGTCACTAAATCTCGGAGACAAATCTTTGCATATCAGATTATATGCAAAAAATAAATCTCCAAAACTGAGCCCACCTTGACAATATTTCCTGTATTTGGTGAGAAATTTCCAAATCCGAAAATGATAAGAACTTTAAAATTTGCGCATTCACGTTGTCATCAACCAAGTTATATGCAGAAAATGGCAGAATTCGATTGCTTAAAGCATAGATGACTAATTTGAAACTAAATTAACTTGAGAAACATAGATTCTCTCTGAAATGTATTTTTGCTAAATTACCAGTACTTTATTATTATTAGAGCCAGTTTTATTCGTTAAATATTAACGTATGTCTCTTACTTTCTTTTTGTAAAAATCAAAGGAAAAATATCTGAAATTATAAACTTTGCATTATATTTATAAAACCACTCGCTGGTGAACGTTATATTTCTGAAACCATGTTTCAAATTTATTCTGTATGCAGTTTTAATATTTTGTAGAAAAACCTTTTACATAAACCTTATATCTGAATGCATCAATAAACAAATTACTTTCATTTAATTTGGTGCAACGTAAATATAAAACCTACAACAGATCTCCTTAATAATAGTTTAAAGACGCTTTTTCTGCAGAGCACCGCCATTAACAGAAGCTATACTATATGTATGTGACAGTATTTTACAGCGGAAAATCAAACTACACTGTCTTTGCCGCAACGAAATAACTCGGTGTTAAAAATCCCAATTATAATATAAAAATTTTAAAGACCAGAGTTTCGATAATTGTCAGAAGAATTCGTTGAAATTTTATTTCTAATATGAAAGATGCTTGCTTAAAGTGAAGCTGCAATTTTTATGGTTGTTAACTCTGTGATAGACAAGGTTATATCAATGAGTTTAATATTGTATTTGTATTACTACCGTACGAGTATTTTCCAAACTGAAACAAACATGATTTTATAATGCAGCTAAATGTCTGAGAAATGCTGAACTAACAAGACAAAATGAAGCAGGCATTTAGAAATTCGTTTTCGTTATCCATAAAAATATTTTTATTTTTAATTCTGAAAAATTATAACTGGACAATTCCTTTTATTTTTATTTCGCAGTTAAAGGTGAAATTCAATTTAGGTTCAATTTAAGATTCATATTTTAAATTACTTACACTAGAAAAGTCATTTTAACTCACAGATCAAACCTACACTTATTTTAGAAACAATTTTTAGAAAAATTTTGATTGTTGCAACTTGAGTTCTATTGTATTTTTATTTTTTCTTATCCTGTCGTATTATAGCGGATTCTGTAAACGTAACTGGTATTTCAATGATAATTTATTTTTATGTATCTAAAATAAATATTACTAGCTGCATGAATCAACCAATAGACAAAATTAAAATAGTGACACGGACTGCTAAAAATATGAATTTTTTAGATCAAAAATTTCAATGACAGATAAAATAATAAAATGTAGCAATTTTTACTATTTTTATATAAAGCAGATTTTATTCAAACTAAACAAAATTTTTCCTTACTTTAAATTATGAAGTAAAATAATAAACTGACAGCATCCTTTTATTGACACTCAAAAACTTCATTGATAAACAATGAAAAAAGTTTGCAGAATAAAAATTGCGAATATTTGAGTTGAAATCTGGGCGAAAGAAACACCTACATTTCTTCTATTCTTGAGAATATTCGTAAAATTTTTACTTCCAAACAAAACCGGAATGAATTTTTGATACCCAGAAAATAATTTAAAGAAAATGTATAACAATTCCTGTTATGTTTTCAAAAATTCGAAAAATATTTTAATTTGGCGTCTCTTATACGGAAAGTCGGGAATAAAGTGAAACAAATAGGAGAAGCACTTATAAATACTTTTATTTTGGTAATTTACTCTATTTATTTGAAAAAAAAAGTTTTCCAGTTTTTTCCCCCCATTAGAATCATCGTCTGTAACAGAAAGATTTCTCATTTCACTGATATAATTTCTGTAAGACGCTATAAAAATGGGGGGGAAAGCAGATATTTCAAGCCTTTTTTTGCATATTCTCTTATTTTTTTTATAATTCGTATTAATGACATTTAAAAAATAAATTACTAAAATAAACATAATTCAGTACTGAAAACTGAATTTTACTTAAGCTTAAATTATTATAATTCCTATTATAGCATAAGTTATAATTCCAGTTCTTTAATTCCTAAGACCATTTTTAAAAATTTAACACATAATAGTGTTTAACTGTGTGAAAATTTTGAGAAATATTTATTGAGGAAAATATAATCAAATTATTTATTTATATATTTATTTTTGAAATAAACTTACTTCACATAAATTTACATAAAAATACGGTTTTTATGGAATCTATGACAACAGTAAATTTTATATTAATTTAGCCTTTAAAAGAAATTATTTGGTGATTTTAATATCTAATATTAAATGTATTTTTCGGAACGTTTTAAATAAGACCAATAAATATTCTCTCAGCTTACATGCTTAACATTTTACGGGCATGTTCCCAATTGGGAATATTGCCCTTAAAATTTTATTGAAAAATTAAATTTTATCGATATTGACTTGGAAAAACTCAGCAGATATAGTTAAAAGATGAGTTAATTTTTTAAAGTAGAATTTGCATTTGTATCGTTTGTGGGGAAACTGGATAAAAAAAAATTATGAAAGTAGCCATTTTAATGCATTTTTAACGGGCTATCTTGATACACCCCCCCCCCTTCAAACTTAAATCATATCTATTCATATCTCATTCATAAATTTAAAAATAAATCTTTCATTTATGCTTAATATTTCACTTATTATTTAAACTACCCGTAAAAGTATAGTCAGAAATGACCAATTCTCTCAATTGAGAACAGAGTGAAAACTGGGGGGGTTTACAATTTTCCCCTCATTTAAATGTCTAATATCGTTTCACTAACGCATTACAAGGTAAAATTTGAAAAAAAAAAATTAAAACATGCCTGGATCTAAATTTGGTCTGTAAAAGGTTAAAAGTACTTACAATGTTTTACAATGTCTTTTCACACCTATTTAACTATTTTCTGCTCCATAAAAAGCCCGAACTGAAAATACTAAAAAAATATATCGCATATTGGTACTTGAAAAAGAAAAGTAAAAATAAATTACAATTTTACACGTGCGGGAAACATATGTATAAAAAATCAAAGATGAGAAACTAAATCTATATTTCGAACGGATTAAATCTACATCTACACCTTACCGAGTATAAATTACTGATATTAGTGTGTCCCATTGTATTGAAATCAAATAAATCAATCTGTATAAAAAACACTAATAAAGGTCTCTGATTTTTTTTTTAATTTAAGTTATTTTCACATCAGCTTATAACGTGAAAGTAATATTTATTATTTATTGCATGCATAATAAATATTCATATTTATGAAAACCTAATAAAATAATAATATTTATTCATATTTAAGGGAAAAAACGCATTTTCCTAGTAAAGCATAAAATTAAAAATAAGTGTATTTGACGACCCTTATAGAATTTCCTTCCTGAAAGCCTAAATGTGCATTACTTTCAAGTTTTATTTATTCCAATTGCTTATGCAGCCACATAGGTTTTATTATGAAAAAATGTGAAATATTTAGAAAAACCGTGTACTCTCTGATCATTTACATTTTACAAGACACATTAGTGTATTGCCTTATGGTTCAAAGTTTGTGGGGCGAGTGGTTTTTCTCTCTTTCCGATTGCCATTTTTCTCGGAATAGATTCTCCAAATTTTCTCTCTTTGCGATTGACATTTTTCTCCGAACAGATACCCCAACTTTTCGTTTTCTCATGCGTGGAAACTAACCATTCTGTGAGCACCGAAAAAGAAAATGATAAAAAAAAAAACCCTTCTACCTTAGCTGCACTATTTTAACTTACCTGTCCATTCACCGACAAGGTAAATAAACTTTAGTTTCGTGATATCCCAGTATAATCCACAACGATTTTTTTTTTTCCAACGCGCACATTGACTTTATAGATATTTGTGAGTGTGTACATATTTTTTTTTTCTTTTCTCGTCCCGTCCACATCACCTGCATCACCAATTTCTCTTTCGCACACTCACCTGTTATTTCGGTGGATGCGTTGCCGGGGATCCCCCCTTGGGCCGTTACCCCCAAGAACCGGGGATCAGCGAAAATCAGAAAAGTAACCAACATCCAATATTTTCTCATATCCGGTCCGTTGGCACACTTGCACACTGGTGTATCGCGAACTATCCCTTAAGAGAAATGTTAATGTTTTAACAAAAAAAAAATCTTCTCTCTCCTTTTTCTCTATTCCTCACTCAGTGATCACTTTCTACTTTTACTCACAGAATGTTAGAGAACGCACGACTTTTGGCAGTTCACTGCGGGATGTTGTAATACTGACTGAGGGAGATTGGAGAACGGAGGGAAACCGGCGCTCTTTTCCTCCCCCCACTTTCGACTCGAGCTGGTTCAGGGGCGGCAGGTATGGCGCCATCTGGTGGTGATGTGGAGAGTTGATGAAGAGGGAACTAAGGAAGAAAGGATGAGTTTCCTTTCCGTTCGCGATTTTCTCCACAAATGACAAATTTAACGCTACTTGCAAGAAACTGGTTGAAATTTCTGCTCAAACCCTTGTCTGCGTTCAGTTATTAGAATTCAACTAATATTTCGACTTAATATGAAATGTATTTCTACAATTAACTCTGAATTGCTGACGCTGAAAACAGACAACTATAATAAATATTAATATTTCCCTTATTATTATTATTAAAATAATAATAATAATATACCAGCTGTTGTTGCCTGACGAGAACTGTTTCCCTGAAATAATACAAAAGTAGCCAAAATAATACAAAAGTTTCTTCAGTAATTTATATTTAAAACGCATTATTGTCCAAGTTTTTTGTTTTGTTTATGTAAGGTTACGGATAGTCCTAAGATTTGTTCTTACATCCATAATATAGATTACCACAGTAAACACTAGGCGCAAATGTAAGATAAATCATGTAAATTCATCGCCTCTACCACGTGCGAATCTTTTAAATAAAAAATATTCTAACTTTTTTGTAAGTTCAGCTACTAAAAAAAAGTTTATCCACTAGAATCCTTTAAATAGAAGTTGATGGTTTTGGTTGAATTTCGAACCCTTTTCGGCAATCAAGATGCACTCGTTGTTGCGCTGGCAGTAATTCTTTCGTAAAACCACTAAAACTTTTTTTCAAAATAATTAAAAAATGTAGTTCAGTAATTTTAAAAATATATTTCAGATATTTATTCTTGTAAAAAAAAAATATATTCCCTTTTTTGTTTAAGAATTTTATACACATTAGATATATATGATAAAAACTAAAAGCGTTAAATAAAGATTTCTTTAATGACATGCAATTGCTTTTGCTACCGCAAGATTTAAAAGGGGCCATATACTAAAAAAATAGCTTTTTGGACATCCCTGTATAGAAAAATACAAAGTGCTAAATAAAATTTTCGAAATTTGTCAACAAAATTATATTTATTTCATAAGCCATTTCTGTATGTTTCATTAGATTATATTTATATATGATTACTCAATTCATTCCACATGACGTGGTATTTTGGTCTTAATTTGAATTTTATTGTATTTTTTTTAATTATGTATCTATGTAACCAACAAAACTAGTACGAATGAGAAAGAGAGCACTGCTATGCAGTCTGAGCACTTGGTGTTACTGAAGATTGTCAAAAACGTTCTAGCCATATCCCAAAGATGTTGTTCAGTAATTCAGTAAGATGTAGTTCAGTCTGCCGTTTGTCCCTTCAGTAACTACCTGTAAAAGGACAGAAAAACAAACTTTTCTCGGGCTTGATTTCTGGTTTTAAGATACATTTTCATTGCCTATAGGTATCATATAAAAATATGTTTACGAATATTAATAATAACACTTTATTAATATCCACAGGATTATTAATATTAAAATGCCTTATATGATTTATCTTTTACGCACTTGCATATCAGAATTTTCTTTTTTTATTTAACATTCGTTTGGTTATCAAAATTAACAGTGACTACTACACATTTTGTGGCTTAGCTCCAAATTTTATTTTCAGTTACTATATCCACATTTCTGTCATTTTTGTATATTTATTTACTTCATCAAAGCCATTTTTATATTTTTAATTTTTTGGTGTTATTGTAATGTATTCTCAAATTAGAACTTCATGATTATGGAATATGTTTTTAAAATGAATTAATTTTCTTATATCTTACACTACTTCGCTATCAAAACTGATATTGAATACTAATTACTTTCTGGGGTTTTTTTTCAAATTTTATTAAAAATTACTATAAGCATAGTTTTGTCGTATTTATAAGTATACTAACTTTAACATACTAATTTTTTCATTTCTAATTAATTTATGGCATAAATTTAAGGAATACGTATTCAAATGTAATAAAGATGCAAATATTATTTTACGTAAAAGAAACATAGATACAAATATTATTTATAAGTAAAAACATGTAAATTGGAACTTCAAGTATTGCCGTTGGTTCCTTGAGCGATCATATGCGGTTGAAGATTCATTTTGTTACAGGAGCATTAGAAGTAGATGCTGCTGAGGTTACTTTCCTGTACCCTTCCGCTTGCAGGTAAATGCATGGTATAAATTTTGTAAGTCTGTAAAGACTTTGGTTGAGTTACTTTAGCTCAGGAAAAGAGCAAGACTTTTTGTCAAAAATGAAACTCCAAAGGGTTTTTAAATTGAAAACTGAATTATAAATTTAGTACATTGCATGTACAATTGGAAATGGCTTATTGTATGTGCACCTACTACTTATTATTAGAAAATTGATTAGAAAAAAGTTTTACTAATTATTTCTGTTACTCATTTTGCTTATCTATCTCACCTTATATTTAATTACTCTATTTACTTGTCAAATATTTTATATTTTTACTATAAAATAAGTCAATTAATCATATATTTATTAATTTTATACAGATAATTTTTCTGAATGATATTGTGCTATTTTAAGAATACATATATTCTTTTAATATTTTATATCCAAGAACTGGTAATTTTTTTATTAAAATTTTTACTTGTTTTTCTTAAGTTAGGCAATCAAAGATTTTATTGAAAAGAAAATCTTAACGTGTGTTTTCTTTTTATACAGGGTTCTCCAAAAAGGTTGTAACATGCTTTAATTCTTTATCTGTTAGCGTTAAGAGAGCCATTTAAATTGAAAAAAAAGTTCAAAATAAAGTTAAAAAGATTACGCTACGGAAAGCCTCCCTTCGTGAATTTTTGAAAAGTTACACTTTTTAAACTTGTAAACGACACTCGTACAAAAAATTCCCAACAAGCAAAATGTGTCCCATGCACTAATGAGATGGCATACAAAATTTGAGAATTGTATCTTAAAAGTGTCAGAGGTATGAAGATAAATATATCACTGACTTAAACCACTTTTCAATGGCTATCGAAGGGGAAAAAATCATATCAAATGATTGATTGCATTTCAGGACTCGTTCAGGAATGACAAAAGAAAATATTTTTCCCACTCTAGCAATAAACGTTTACATTCAAAATCATGTATAACTCCCGATCATCTTCCTTTAAAGATATCTCTGAGACATTGTGTCATGAAAGGCTGAAATTTGATACATCAGTACATTAGTGTATGGCACACATTTTACTAATCAGAAACTTTTTACGGGGTACATAAGAAAATTCAAAAAGTGTAACTTTTTGTAAATGAGCGAGAAGAATTTTTCCTGAACGAAGTCTTATTTCCGACCTTATTTTGATTATATTTTTTTCAATTTATGTTGCCCACTTATCTCCAATAGATAAAGAATTCAAGCCCGTTACCACCTTTATGGGACAATCTGTATATGTATATATAGAGCTTGCTTATTTCAGTATATACTGGTAATTTTTAGCATAAACTTTAAATTCTTTAAAACATTGTACCATTGTATTCACTATATTATTCTTATGGAGTTGAACTAGATTTTTGAAGCAATAGTTGTAGCTAAACATTCCCAAAGTCACTGTACTAAAAATTTAATATTTGTATTGAATATATAAATAATAAAGCACCTTGCATTTATTGTTGAGCATTACTATTTTTGCGGTACTTTGCTGTTTATTGATTCCATGCATGTCTCAGCTTTTATTAATGTAAATAAATTCATATTTGTAACCTACAGTCGTAAATTCCATAATATGAGATCTTCAAGTGTCAAATATGTCCCCGTGAAAATGTCTCGCGTATTTGACAAGTATAGAATTCATTATTTTCCAATTTATGTCGCAGCTAAAATGCATTGTTTTATACGTCAATCGATAAAATATCCCGCCTACACCTTGCTAATTTCGATAATTTTCGATAGTTAGTCCTTTTTGTCATCTATATTTTTACTTTAAAATCAAAATTTTGTTCCAACCTTGACATCTATCCGAAAAGTTTTATGAATTTTAAATACACCGTTTTAAATTTATTGGATTTTCATTTTTTTCTGCATGAACCTATTTACAATTATTTTTCAATCTATTAAATAGTTGAATTAGAGAAGCACATTTGAACTGGTCTGGTCTACCTTCCAGTAATTCAAATTTTATTTATCCGTCACTACATTAACAAACAATCACAAAAACTTACCATTTTGACTAAATTAACTGGAATTTTATTTTTCAAGAGTTCTAAGAATAAAATGAAAAGAAAAATAAGATCAATAAAAACGCCAATTGCAAACCCAAAAATTAATTTAGGTAAAAGCTGATATAGGAAAAATTTCAAAATTCGTAGAATTCACATTGTATAGCATTAAAAATGAGATTAATTTGTAAATTGAAATTCATCGAAGTACTTTACATAGCTGATAAAATTTTAATGTAATTTTATACAAGATTTCCCTTTGTTCATTTTCGTGGGAAACTTATGTTAAAACCGTTTTATAATCTTTTATTTCATAAAAGAATATAAACCTTTAATGGAACCTTTCAAAAATTAAAACATTCTAAAATATGCTACACATTGAACTAACTTATATCTCTGTTATAATACATCATTCAAACTGAAAATTTTTATGATAGTCGATTTTTTTGTGCGTGTGCGAGTGTGTGTGTTCAAAATGAACTAAATATTTCTCTAAAGTTCCAGAATAACTCAACGGATTCAAAATTACTATTCTAAAAACTGTAAAATAAAAAAGGCCTAATATTATTTTTTGATGCTTTATTACGGAGATAAACTTGACTTTAAAATAGTATAAACGCGATGCCATGGGATTTATGAAAACATAATACTCCGAAAATGCACCAATAATAGATACTGTATAATACAGTTTAACAAATGTAGGTTATAACTCTGTAGAAGATGAATGACATATTCGACATTTTCTTTCTTTCTGTAAAACGTGTTTTGAAATGACTTTATTGGTATTTCTCAATGTGAAACCAGCCACCAAATTTTATTAAATATATTGCATATATGTACCGCGTGGTATTGCTTTACAACAGTGAAAAAGTCTGGAGTGACTCCACTAGGCTTTCGAAACGTCACAGTTTCTGAGACATTTGAAATTTCCCTACAAAATTTAAATTCAATCGAATGAAGAGTTCAGATACTATTGCACCAGTATTAATTGCTTGTCTATGTAGGGGTATTATATAATACAACTTTTTTATAGCCTGTAAAACACTTCACACAACAAATTTATACGTGTGTTTATATCTTGATCGACTTAATGTTAAAAATTGAAGACATAAAGATCAAGGTATAAAAGAGTATTACTCATACTTTTGCTGGCGTGTCGCCAGTCAAATTGTACAAATTCCAGCGGGAATTGCAGACTAGCTTCAAGATGTGTATTGTTGCTGACGAAAAGCTCTTTTAGAATGAATTTACCTGACACAAATGACTTCGAATTCCGCCACCAAGTGGCGGAGCCTTCGTAAGCTGTTTTCTTGCGTATCGCATGGCATCTTTACTATACCTAGATGCCACATTTATGACTAAGCTCTTGCCATTCAAAAATTATTGGGTGACAACGGACTTTAGCGGGCACATAATGTATAGAAACAATGTATTGAATATAAAGGAGAGTAAAGCTTTTATTTTCTTCTGTATACGGATAGAGTTCTTTGTTTGTGTTTTTATTTGATTGTCTAGCAGGCGAAAATTTTTACATGCTCAGAAAAAATAAATAAATAAATCTAGATCATCATCTGTGACGCACCTTTAGCACATTTGTTCCTACATTACTTAAAAATAAATAAAACGTGGAGAAAATACGCGATAAAAATATTTCATCTGTAACATACCATTGACCGCGATTTGTGGAATATCTTTTTATAAATAAAGGTGGATCATCAACTGTGACGCACTTTTAACACATATGTTTCTACATTTCTTAAAATAAAAATAAATGAATGTGAAGAAAATACGCGACAAAAATATTTCATCAGTAAAATACCATTGGCTGTGATTTGTGGAATATCTTTTTAACTGTGAGAAATCGAGCTGTTTTCAACGACGAAAATTTCGATTCTTATTAGCTTGTAATTTTTAAGAACAATTTTCTGTTCTAAAATTGCTACACATTCCAAGGACGTCACTTTTTTGCTTTGAGTTCGGTATTCTGAATTTACAAAAAGAATATTTTAATGGTTTTAAGATTAAATGGCATTTTAAAGAATCAGTGCTTTTAGATAAAATTGTTTTAACTACGCACCCAACGCATATACATACAAATATTTTTGAATCACGTGAAAAAAAGATAAACTAACATACAAAAAATTCTTTAACACATTTATAACTGTAGATATTTTTATCTGAAGTCATAAATACTGTTAAATAGAACAGAAAACATTTAAAAATGTAATTTTACGCGTCAAACAGAATTATTCCCTTTTTTTTTAAGTATAGGATTGTCAACAGATGACAAAACAAATTATTTTGTTTTTATTCAAATTTCCTCTTCCTAATAATGCTTTTATTGTGTTTATTTCAAATAACTTGTGGAAATATCAAGATATAAAAAGACAGTAAAATTTGCATGATTCCCCCCCCCCTTCATTGTGATAAAGAAATGTGTGCAAATCTAAAGGAGAAATAATTGTATTTTGAAAAAGACTGGGAAAAGAAAATATTTCCAGTGATAAAAGAAAAATATGTAGATTAATTTCATTTTCTTAAAGAAATTGCAGATCAAAGTACGACAGCCGAGATAAGCACATTTGTGCATTAAGAGACCACACACGTTCCGTGCCAAGTGTTAATTTGTGGAAAAAGATGGAACATGCAAAACACAATAAGATGACGCAGATAAAAGAGTAGTCATGGTAAATAGGAAATACGATTTTTATTTTTACTGTTTGAGTTATTTTCTAGAAGAATATTTTTTATATGAGAGATGCAGACTTTTTCATCTAGAAAAAAATAATAATATAATTAATATATTCAAAATGTATTAAGTACCTGTAATTGAGAATATTTTTAGCTGATACTTGCTTATAATGCTTACAGCACACAATATAAAACAAAGAATGTTAATTGTATCTGACATTTTAGCTTCAAAATGTAAATACCCTAAGGGAAAATTTCCTAGAAACACAGTTATTTAAAATGAACTGCCTCTAGCTTCACTGAAAATCTTGTTTTCAAATAAACTGTACGTCGATATCTCAAAAGATAGTTCATCGCAGTGCCGAATCGATTATTTATGATAAATATCAAAATTCTGAAACAGGTTCAAGATCAATAACACAATTTTCGACACAAAACCTAATTACAATCTGCTGTTTAGTTCTAATTGCAAAACAATTGTAAGACAGTCCGAATTGCTAATGCTTTCATTTCACTTCTGAAGAATATCCTTGAGATTTTAATTTAACAAAATAATGAAAAGCATGCAATTTAGTAAAGTGTAATCTACTTTTTTATTTTATGATCTATACATGTAGATATATAATGTAGTAAGACAGCAACATATCATCCAAGGTAAAGGAAAAGAAAGATTTTAATATAAAAGCATTATCTATAGTATTCCTATAAAAATGGGTTTTTTTCGTTTAACTGTACTTTCTTTTTCACATAATTCAATGATTTTTGTTTTTTACTCGAGGATTTACAATCACAAAAAATTACAAAAAAGCTCTGTCTATTTTAATAAAAACCTCTGTAAAAGAATATCTTACCCAAAGCGAGTTCTCATTTGGTATTGTCGGATTGATTCCAGTTCTTTGGCCCATCATAAAAAACCAGAAAATTTCGAACGAACCATCCCTTAGTTGGATTGTCTTTCAGGAAGGACCAAAAAGCCTTTAAAAAATTGGGCTATTCCTTGTGTCAATGGACTTGTGTATGGTTTTTTCTTTTTCCAAAAATGTTCTTTGGCAAAGAAAGGAATCCAAAATATATTCATTTCGCTGTTTAATTTATAAATGCAGGATCGAATATGTGATCTAGAAGAATGAAATAGCTCAGCGTTTTTAACTTCATTCTTTTTACTTTATTGTAAAATTATTTGTGAAACATTGCATTTCTTTGATAGTTTTAATAGTGGTATGTACAAGTTCTAATCAAAAAGTTAATCGCACTGCTTAAATAAACAAAACAAAAACGAAACTTTAAATAGCTTCATTTCTATTCTAAAGTCCCCTGCAAAATCTACTGCTTGACTTAATTACTTCCCTTATTTAAACATGTGCCCATACAATTAATATAATCTGACAGTACATTTCAGTGAAATTATAATTTTCGAACATTTATGCAGTTTTAAGTAAAACTTTTCGTTCAATAATGTTACTTAAAGAATAATTTCATTTTTACTCTTTGTATAAGCCAAGTTTGACAAAATTTATTTTAAATGAAGTTCATCAAAATTTTTATTAAAAATTTTTTCGAAGTAGTTTTCAATGTAGTCGAATATTACGGAGAAGAATACTCCGGATTTACGGAGCAGAATACTTTGGATTTACGGAGTAGAATTTACGCAAGCTATAGTAAAGATTCCGTTGAAAATTCATGTTCATCCCCTTTATAAACTCAATCGCATCCAAAACAGCATGATTTTTATAACTGTCACGAAAATACCAAATTCATAATTAAAAATCTATACATTGGAGTGGCAAAATCCTTGACAATATCAGTATATTTCATGATCTAAGAGAGAACTAGGCAAGTTCACTAAAGGGTAAATAGGCACAGTCCTCATAACTCATAATAATTTGCTTGAGACAACAAAAAGTCCAGCATACTTGGACTTCACTTTGGATTCGGAGATAAATTGTGACAAGCACATAACGAAACTTTCAGAAAGGAAGGAAGCGGCTTCAACTATTAAAGTTCCTTTTTGGCAAGAATTGGAGAGCCAATTGTAGAACTCTTAGAATGACCTACAACGCGTTTATAAGGCCTGTTCTGAAGTATGCCTATCAAGTTTATCAAGTAGTATCTCAAACAAATCTAAATAAATTAGAAAGAGTACAACTTTGAACTGCTTGATTAAACACTGGCCTCCGAAGCTGCTGTCGCAAAATTGTTGTACTGCATGAGACAATTCTGCAGCCCTTGTCATTAAGAATGCAAACTAATTCTGCCAAATATATTCCCAAAGTAAAAAGTTAGGATCTTTTAGTAGAACTTCACGTATAATTCGTCAGTGGACAAGCAACCAGAGATTTAAAAAAGACAACCCAATTGACATTTTGGTAAAGCGGGTTATTCGGATTTTAAAAATTGAACTGTGTATTCCTTGTAGCTGCTTAACACCAACTACTTCTTTCAGTAATGTTAGTTTTAATGACCAATTGCTAACATGTACCACTAAGCACACGCAACTTCTAAAAATGATGAGAAAATTATCCTTGGAGGTAATCAACAACATGCCTTCTGAGGCTCTGGCAATATATACTGATTGAAGTAAAGTGTACTCAAGTAAGACAGGCAGTGGTGTCTACGCTAAGTCCTGAATTAATTTGGATTTTAGTTGAACCTTTCGTAGCCCAGATAACTATACGGTTTTCCTCTCGGAACTTCTTGCTATCAGTGAAGCTTTAAATTTCTCCCTTCGTTCTGATACCACTGACACCTATATTGTGAAGAACAGCAAAATTTCTGTTAAATACTTACAAAACTGGCCTAAAATTCTAAAAAAAAATCGGACAGGAAATTTATTATTTTTTATATTTTTAAAGATAATCATCATTTACACCCAACCTGTCCCTCCGAATGTTGGTGTCCTCAGCAATGAGGAGGCGGACTTGCTTGCGAAAGAGGGAAGTGCTCTTCCTTCTACCACCTCTTGTGAACTTTTCGCAACTGAAATATTTCCTATCCGCAGAGCTAAAGTAAATACTACTTGGAGAGTCCCTCCCACACACAAATGGTATGCTGGAAAGAGTCCTGATCTGTTTTTCTAGTCCGAAGGCATAGGATATGCAGGCAGCTTTGGCCTGACTACGAAACGACAGCATCAAAAGTTTGAAAATTGTCAACCAACAAATGAAGATCTATTGATTTTGCCCTTGTCCTGCTTCTCCTGTTCATATCATTAATTCTTTTCACTCATTAATTGCTCATATCATTAATTGTATCTCTCTCCCCAACAGCCTCGCAGAGGCTGCCAAGAGGAGGATAATTGACTTGTGGTGTTGGCAGAGCAGCATGGTGTCATGGACTTGGTCAAGATGTTACTGGGCCAGGGGACATAAAACAACAATAACAAAGACATGCCTATTAGGGTGGAGTGAAAATGGCAAAAAAAAATTTTTTGGATTTTAATATTGCCTGACTCAACAAATGGTGCTGTTTGGCAAAAAAGTCACAGAAAAAAAATTCTAGTCCATTCACTAATTGTCTTTAGGTTCCACAATGGGTTCAAAGAAAGGAATGTTAACGTAAAAAGAAAAAAAAATCGATTTTTTAAATTTAATTTTAATGTTTACAATAAATTTATTTTCTGACTCAAAAACAGTTCTAACTAATAAAAAGAAACATTACGGCAATGTTATATTGCCGTTAACAAAAGAAAAAAAAAGAAAGATGAAAAAAAAAGTGACTAACTTGCAACAGAGCGTCATAAGTTTTGGGGTATATTTTGAATACATACCTATTAAATATTTACATATTACTTCATTTTTAAGGACAATTAATAATTAGAAAGCCCACTAATACAGAAAAGGAAATGATACCAAATTTACCCTTCGAGTATTATTGACTAATAAAACACTTTATTTTGATCAGTCTTCAATTTTGGAGTCTACATGCCGGGCAAAATAATAAACTTTGGTAGTTCCTTTCGTGATTTGATTCCACAACGAATGTATCCATCTCTGGCTTTTGGTCCACATGTTACCAATGATGCTTGCGTTAGTACTCTTACATGCCTTTCTACTGCTTGAAAATGGCAAGGGAACTTCTCTATTTCAAATTCTGAACCGTTTCTGATCATACTTGCTACGTCTTCGGCACTGAAGTTCATGGTAGCTGGTGGTTCCTAAGGATTATTCCTGTGAATCATCTGAAAAAACTCCTCTGCTTCGAAATTTATATTTAGAAGATCAAATTGGCGTATTTTTCCTTTCAGTCAGTTTCTCTTGCTTTCAATATTCTTCTTAGGTCAAGTTCTCGAATATGTGATCATTCATCAAAAGCATTGAGAACAGATTATTTTCAGAATGAGCAAAATAAGAGTTCCTCTGAATAACTTCATGAAAGATTGACTTAAAATCTTCTGGGAAGAATGAACTTCTTTTCATCATTCCGTGTTCCATGAGTAGCTCCTGGAATTTTCTTTATTTCAAACCATGATGGCACGTAAACTTTCATCACATAGTCTACTAGGAGTTTAAAGCATTCTGATGGTTCGGCAGTCGACACGTACAGGGGCAGTATTCTGTTCGCTATAGTGAGTCAGCTTGATTAAGACATCCTTCCTGGACTTCTGTTTCCCAAATCTGGATGGCACTGTCCCGAGCATACTGCCCTAGAAATATCAAAGAGGTACTTTTGGTCAGTACTGAGGTCTTTTTTATCAATTTTAGGCAGATCAATGCGAATAGAAACAAAATTTGTCACAGTAAACGTTTCATACGTTTCCAGAGATTTTGCTATTGTTCCAGAAAACTGGTGTGGCCCAGATGTCTTTCCGTCAATTTTATGGAAAAGGTGGCGAAGAGGTAGTTCATTAGTAAGCAATAAGCATACAAACCAGTGCAATTTATGGCCAACAAAGATTTCAAGTCGTCTAACTACGCCATTTTTCTTCCCAATGTTGACTTTCGGTGCATTGGGTGCCTTGTCTCACCCAATGGCAACAAGATCCGAAAGTGTAATTTATTTCTGTGTTACAAAGTTGATGATGCTGCAAGTAATATCAGTACTAGAGCCTGAATGCGGAGTCACATGTACTATGTGAACAGAACCAGGTTCTGACAACATAACAATATGCTCTTCCACAGATACAATCGTATATAAAGAGCTTCCCTTATTACATAATAGATGTGTCCTTTCTTCCATCGAAGTATACGGTGTACAAAGACTGTGTTACTTGTATAGAATTAAGTTGTGATTGTATCTTTATAGTTTTTAATAAGGGGAATTACTTCTTGGTGACTTACCTCAGGCAAGGAGGCTTTCTTAAAAATTCTTTCAACGTCCAAAGAAATAATTTCGATTATTTCTTTTAATAAAGGATCCTTTTTGTTCCCCTGCTTCCACAGTATATCATTTTTTTGTGAATAAGAAATGCTTCATTAAATCAGAATACGTTGGTGGTAACACTGTCTCTTTCAATCGTACTGGAATTCCGAAAACACTACAAAACGTTTCACTTCTAGTTGTGGTCATATTAAAATTCAAAACTGCGTATTATTTTGTCAAATATAAATCAAAATTGATAAAACGTATTTCCTCAACCTTACAAAGTAGAAACAAGTGGTTGAAACAAAGGCAATCGCAAAAACGAATCATTCCACACCATAAAAGAGGCGTGCCTTATTAGGTTAAGATATAATAGTTAGATTAGAACACGCGCTGCCATCTAGTAGATTTTAGAGTATAATTTGCTTTTTTTATGTACAAAAAGCCATTTCTGGATCTGGCAGTAACGTTTCAGTAAAACAATTAATTAGTTATTAATGAGAAAGTAATTCAATAATATTATTTTACAAATTAATGAATTATTTAGTAAAATATTAAATTTTAAAGAAATATTTTTTACATAAAAATCATTAAAAACTTGAAAAAAATGCCAATATAAACATTCACTTGAGGTGTGGAACCTCAAGATGTCAACATTTTAAGCTGAAATTTCCAGACAATTGGTTTCAGATAGTTTGGCACCATATAATGACTCGGGCAATGTGAATTTCCAAAAAAAAATTTTTCCATCCACCCTAATGCCTATGCAGTGGATATTTAAAACGATTTTTCCTTTTTGCCCATTGGCAAGTAAATTTTTGGTTCCGTTATTCTTTTTCCAATTCCAATTCCTCTTTTTCAATTACTCATCTTAAAAATTGCGATTTAATTTCAGTAGTTTTTCATACCATGTGATTACTTCTATTTGCTCTATACATGATTTGTTTCAATTGTTTACGGTATTTATTTCTCTTATGAAGAAATGTATTATAAGGCTATTAGGTGCTTTGAGTACTGGGGCTGTTGATTCGGTGCGCCAGCTAATCCCGTTCACTGATTCAGGAAATGTTCTACTATTTTATCCCGTTTTATGAATGATCTGCAAACTGTATAGATGTTTTGACAGAAATAATAATAAGTAAGGAAAATGGCATCCTTCACCTGGTTTGTTTACCAAGATGTTTCAGATTCCCACTGCCTGCTGCTTCATTTTTACGGTAATTAGGTGTTATATAAAACATTGCAAAAGAATCCTTCTTTAACTTATAAACACACCTTTTTACAGTATTAAAAAAAGAAAGTTAAGAAGCCGAATCTAAGGAAACAGGGTTTCCACCAACAAAAACGTATAAATTGGGAAAAGCAGAAATATCGATAATAGCTCAAATGACGAGAAATGATATGGTTTGTTGTGTATGTTAGCAGATTTAAAAACAGCAAATGGTTGATTCATCATTATGAAATAATTAAAACTTTTTATAACAACAAACCTAAAAATATACGTATCGTCAGTACGCACTTTTTCTGTGAAAAAAATTGACCCTTCATAAGCTACAGAAAGGTTCTACATACCACAAGACAGTAGAGTTAGAACAAAAAAAGTAAACAGTGAAAAAGCAAGTCGGAAGATTTTCGCCATTCCGAAGAATTTTTCAACTCTCAATTCTACTGTTTCTTGTAACTGATAGACGGTCAATATTTTTTATTATTTTACATTTATTTATTTTATCTTTTAGATACCAGTTTTCTCATTATTTTTATATCTGTATAATTTAGAGCTAAGGTTGCACTGAAAAGGGTAACTCCTTTGTTTAAACTTACTGGTAAAAATGCAGTTAATGCAGTTGACTTTTCTTAAGTGAGTGTCTTATAAGAGTTTCATTTAACTATATAAAGTATTAGCCCAGTAATATCAAGTACTAGACCAGCGTTGACCGGAGGTATTACGTATTAGGGCATAACTTACCGAAAAAATAATGTTTGCAGATGTTCGCTAATTTAACGTGGTAGTTTATTTTCATAACGTGAATAAAAATTTTTAGACATCAACCTGCAGACATTAGACTTTTCAGACATTAGACTTTTAAAACATTAGCCTGTTGACAAACATGTGTGCAATTCCTCAAACAATGCAGGTGACGCACCTGCCAAAAAGAATTTTTAGCCTCTTAATCAGAAGTGAAAAAATTAAAAAGTGTGAAGCTGTGCCCCGCGTTTTCACGCTCGAAAGAACGGAATTCGCTCACGAATAGGTGATTCAGCAGCTGTGAATAATGAAAGTAGCCTTATTGCTACCAGGATTCGCTAGTGAAACAGCGGATCATTCTGCTTTTTTAGCAAATTGTTAGCTGAAGGCTTATTCACTGGTGATACGCTGGGGAGTCCACCGACGAAAACCATCGTCTTACTAGGGATACTTTGAACACTGTTTTTCGAAGAAAATAATCCTTAAAAAACTGTTGTAAGATTATTATTATTATCATTATTTCTTTTATGTAGTCTTATTTGCAACATTTTTAAAAAACGTTTGTGTGATTTTCATTGATCATTTACCTTAAAAGTAAACAATTATGGAGCATTTTTGGGACACCGATCAAAGAATGGTGTCCCATTTTTTGCAATCGTTCCACAGATTTAGAGACCCTTTTTTGACGCTGCTGGATGTGCGGCACATGAACGTTTCGATTGGCACGCGATGAATGTTTCAATCTTCCGCCATCTTGCTGGTAGTTAAGTCGAGTGATGGCAACGTCTGCCCTTTTTTCAGCATTGGGAAAGGGTTGCGCCTCAAAGGATTAAAGCAACAACCTGTCTACCAAGATATTCTCAAAGATGGTCTATCAGATTCAGGTCCTGAGATTGAGTTGATCGTTCCTTTCGCTCTAAACTACCCTCAATATATTTTTCAGCAACTTTAGCTCGGTGAGGTAGTGTATTAATATCCAGAAGAGTGAAATCAGTAACAATATCACCGGCATATGAACGGACAAATGAATAAAGGATCTCATCCCGATATCTCATGGTAGTCAGTGTTCCTCCCTGGAAAACATTGTGACCACCAAGTGAGATCCCTGCCCAAAATTCCTCCACCTCGCTAATCGTGTATTCCAACAGTGTTGGACTGATGGTATCTGGGACTTCGTTACCTCCAGATCAGTTGGCGTCCTGAATCGCTGTCCAGTGTGAATCTGGATTCGTCTGCAAAGAGTACAGAAATCCATTGCTGTCTGGTCCAGAAAACGTGTTCTCTTGTCCAAGATAAGGGGGCCATTCTCTGTCATCCGCTGAGGTGGGGAACACAAATGGTCGCTTTGCATAGAGACCTACCTGTATAGTGAAGACGCCTTCGCACTAGCGGATATTCTTCTCCCTGATGATACAGAGGGTCAGCAATTAGTTGCGGCACAGAAATGCTTGTTCTCCTTCGGGCCGAAAGACCTATAAAACGGTCTTCTGCAGATGTTGTAGCATATGGTCCGCCTGTAATTTGCTTTCTGGACACAGAAGCTTTGGGTTTGATATTGATTCCAGAGACGGTGGACCACACTGCGAGACACATTAAGACGCCTATCAGCATCCGCCTGTAACAACCCCATTTCCATCCTACCGACCGACCGCCCACCTTAACGACTATAATTTTTATTGTTAGTTTCATACTTTCATGGTGATCTTCTAAAAGCATGTTGTTCCTTAACTTTTGGAGGCCAGTAGAGTATAGATGTGCCCATTTACCCCACAGGTATAGGCAACTATTCTGCGAAGCGCTAGTTGGCGCATATTTTTCTCTTACTTCAACCTTCTATTAAATCTAACGCATTACACACTCATAACTTCCGGGTATTTATGACCAAATGTCCAAGATGTAAAAGTTAATACAACTGAATAACTAAAAGTGTCACTACTAGGCCTCCACTATCCATACTAACTAATCCAAACGGCACTAATTAATGTGAGATCTGTGATGAAATTGTTTTTAGTTCGAGTGCGTAGTACAGTTTTTAAACTTTATTCCTCTCCAGATACACGGCTGTGTTTAAAAGTACTTTATAATTGCTTGCACTTAATATGATTCATCATTCATCTTTTTATACTTTTAAAATGAATTCATTAACTTTGTGTATCTTTAATGTGCTCAGAATTAGTTTTACCTGCTACTATGATTCATAAATTTGCTACAAAATGTTTCACAACCAACTCATTGAGTATCATTTGTGTTCCCGATTATTAACATTCAGTGCAATCTTTTAGAAAAGTGGTTGAAAATTAATTAGAAGAGCGTAATCGCATTTTCTGTTGAAAACACTGAAATTTGAACATGCTTCCTATCGAGAAAGTTTTAAATTCTTTTTCGGTTATAATTATTCCCATTCTTCGACATTTAATATTACCCTTTACGTGTTTTTATGTTACTCTATAGAAACGGTATTTCAATTCAAGCGTTACAGTATGCACGCATGAAAGACTTAAGCTGCATAAATAATAATAATAATCTCCAGATTGTTCTTTAAGATTCAAAACAATAAAAGATTAGTGGTAAATGTTTTCAGCTCTGTAACCTTCTTCAATATCAAGCCTATGTTGGTAGGGCTTTTTTTCTTTAGGCATTGCTGTTAGGAATTGTTGTATTGTTGTTATAAATAGCCTTGCGTAGTATTTTGTTTCTATTTATTCACTAATAATTATAAATATACTGTTTATTGCCTATTAATATTCAACAATTTAAAAATTAAAAATAGTTCTGATGCACTTAATCACCAATGATGTATGTAGCAGCAGTATCGGTAAAATGAATAAATTACTAGAATAATACATTTTATGTAAAAAATTATCTCATAAACAACAGTTACTTTTAATAACCGTTTGTGAAATGATACATTTTTGGGAACATTTTAACGGGTAATGATTGTAAGGAAATTTATCATGAACCTAAAAAAACTTAAAGGGAAATACAGCTTAACATGGTGAAATACGCACGATTGGCATTATCATTAATATGTCGTTTCTCTATACAGAAATAGCATACTCGTAGAACGATAACGTAAAGCTCTATAAATTTCGATATTTTTCTAAGTCACAGTTTTTTTTTTTTTTTATCGGACGACTGAAACATTCCATATTGTAAATTGAAATACAAGATAAACTCACCAAAACTTTGAAATTTAGCGAACAGGTACTTCATGTTCTTCAATTATATTTACTTAAAATTTTGACCCTTTTAAGCTAGCATATTTTCAGAAAAATGCAATTAGAAACATTATATATTGACATGCAAATAAATATGTGTTGCATAATAAAATCTAATTCACTATCTGCGATTTTAAAATAAATTTTTAAAAACTCCATACAGATCAAAGAGTTGCATTTCAGGTAAATAACTTTAAAAGAAAAATACTCATCAAATTTTTCGGGATTTGAAGTTCAGTTTACATGAGAGAATTTTAAAAAGAAATTTTCGTGCACTTTTAAAAAACGAATCAAGATAAACGTACTCCAAAAATCTGATTTGTTTATTCAATTTATATTCTGTCTAATATTCAAAATAATTTGTATTTACATAGGGTCCAGTAAGTATTTACATAGGGTTACATGTACATAATTCCAGTAGTATAATCTTAATATAGTATAATTGAAATAAAGAATTACATGGCGTGAAATTCTGAGTAAAGTTTAAAGAGGATGTATAAATACTTATGAATGAAAATGCTTTTTAATGAATATAATTATTTCAATACTCCGTAAAACATGTCATTGAAATGACTTTAAATTTTTCAATTTCAGATTGTCATTTTTCATACATACTTCAATTTGAAACACATAGCTAAATTTTTAATTTAAGTACTTTTAAACCGATTTGTGTTTAGATTATTTGCACAATTTCTCGAATCTGTACTAACTCGAACATAAAGCTCATTGTGGTGGCAATTACAACGAGTGGCGCTAGAAAAACATTTCACAAAATATGGTACACTTAATAAATTTAATATTCAACCACTTAAAATAAATAACTTCATGTTAGATTTATATTATATACCAAAATATGCAATTTCTTCTAGACACTTGAGGAAATTTTTCGCTTTGGTAAATTTCGTTTCGCTGGAAGCATCCCCTCTTATATCAATGTTTCATGCCGACGAATTTTGTGTGTGCGTGAAAAACAGAACTGCGCAATCTAGAAAAACTGTTTTAAACTAGATGCCTAATCTGGAGACAATTACAACGAGCGCTGGAAAAAACATTTGAGGAAAACATGTCTACACTCAATATATTTAATCTCCGTCGTATTTAATCGTAAAATAAATAACTTCATATTCAATTTTTATTATATACCGATGTCAAATTTCATGATCTTCTGGAAACTTGCGGAAACTTTTCGCATTCGAACAATTTCGTTTTGTGCAAACAGTCCCTTTTATACCAATGCTCTATGCAGATGAAAGATCTTACTTGTGAAAAAAACTAAAACTATGTAATCTGGTAAAACCATTTTTAACAAATTGAAATCCCAACTTTCCTTACAAAGCCTGAGGATCGTGACTTCCATATGACGTCATGTCAATTGCAACAACTGATTTTTGCAAGGAAATTATAAACATTTTAATTTTCTCTCGGACATAAAATGGAGCTAAAACTAGCAAATAATCGCTTAAAAATGTGGAAACGGATAGATTTTCAGATTTTTAAAATAGCACAGATTGTTTTCTATGTTTTTTAACATATTTAAGAAAAATTTCAGCGGATCGTAAACACGCTGCAGATGTTACGATTTTTCTGCCTAACCTTTTTTTTTTTTTTTTTGAGAAATAGTAACAAAAGCTTTATCTTGGAGTGGTGACCCCAAATCGATAGTAGTGAGTCAGGTATCAGCGTGGCTCTATAGTAGAATGCCAGCAATAATTACATTTCTGACATCAACTGTATTTTTAAGTGAAAATTACTCCAAAAAATAATGTATAAAAAGGAAAAATTTTAAACCCTGCTTACTCATGTTAAAGTATCTTGTTTAAGAGATTTAATACTTGTAAATTAAAGATAGGAATTTTTTTAAATTCTATAAACTTTTGTGTCTCACATCGAAAAGGCTGAAACTTGAGCGTCCCGAAAAATGGACGCTAGACGCAAATGGGTTAACGGGTTGTTTAAAATACTCATTTTTTTAACTGTCCTTATAGTTCAGCATTAAAGCACTTCATAGTATTTTTATAACAAAATTCAGAGAAATATAGAAATATTTTTCAAAGGCCCGTTTTACTTTCGAATGTAATAGATGAAAAAATTAAAATATTAAGCACGTCATATTTTCAATACGCACTAAAGTACTATAAATTAAAAGCGTATCATAATCCATGCGACGTCCCTATTTTTATTTCTTAATCCATTGAGTTGAGTCCTTTCCAACTATACTTCATCATTTTAAATACTGTTTGGAAAGGGCATCCTAATCCATGAATTCGTGCCGTATTTTTCTTCCTTGTTCCATAAAATGCATCTTTGGAATAGAAATCTATATTAAAATCGCCTACAAAAATTATTTCACACACTTCGCCAGGCATATTCTAACTATATTTTTCCTTTTAGTGAACTGTCGTGTTTTCCTGTTTAATGGGCTTAATGTCTAATGGGTTTAATGTCTAATAGAATGGGCATCATAATCCATGAGTGTGCCGTGTTTGTTTTTCTTGTTCCACAAACACTTCTTCAGAATATGAAATCTATATTAATATCACTACCAAGCTGTTTACCAATCTTCGTCAGACATATTCTAACTATTTTTCACTTTCATAAATACCATTTGGATAATATATCATAATCCATGAGTGTACAGTATTGTCTTCTCAGTTCCATAAAACACTCCTTCGGAATTGAAATCTATATTAAAATCGCCTACCAAAATTATTTCACACACTTCGCCAGGCATATTCTAACTATATTCTCCTTTTAGTGAACAGTCGTGTTTTCCACTTTATAGCCAAATTTGCAAGTTATCGCCAAGCATGTCTCACTTTTTAAGACATTTTTTTTGGCACCAAGCTTCGCAATCAGTTATCAAAAATTGCAAACCTTGTGTGACTTTCAGCATTTTACTCCCACACCCCCTCTCCGGGTTACCTAGGAAACATATTTGAAAAGATCTTCACCGTGACAATTCATGGTGTGCAATAACAAATTGTCAAATTGTGCCGGCATAACAAATTGTGCCGACACTAAAAAAGAAAAGAAAAAAAAGAAGAAGAAAACCTGTTTCATTAGCACTCGAATGCTAATAAATTCAATTTTGTGAAATAAAAGTTATTTACTTTCATTATTGATTCTATCTATACAAAGTAGACCCCTATATAACACGGTAGATACGCCCCGTGCTATATGAATCCGTGCCGTACGGGGCCTGAGCTATACCCCACCTGGAGTGCGAACTGCGATGTACAATCGCTGCAAAACTTATTTGAGCACGTGCACCTCAGAAACAGAATGATGTTTAGTGTTGCCAATTAAAAGTTATAATAATTACAGAAACTAAAGCGTAATAAAATCAGAACATCTGTTTTAATTTACCGTGCTGTACGTGTCTCCTTTAACATGTTAAACGAAAACAATCGCGAATTTACGCTGTGTTCTAGGAATCCGTGTTGTATGAACCCGTTTTAGCTAAAGGGGTTGGTCTACTGTACTTCTATTTTCCTGATTATCATTAAAGTTTTAAAAGCAATTGTCATAGCTTAAAATAAAACTTTCCCAATTCCATCCGCCTTGCCATATTCATCCTGGCTCAGCGAAATTCCCTTTAATGCCACGTTGAAATGTTGCGCAGCTTTTGTCTGCATTTCTTGCCGCAGCTAATTCGACAGGGCCAACGACTAGTGCCCAGATGACGAGCTAGTTCAACAGGGCCAACAACTGGTGCCCAGACGACGGACTAGATGGTGCTTTTCACTAGCCGTTAACTCTTGGTTATCTGGTAAGCAAGGGGAAAGATTTTTTGATGAGTTTGAAAATATAGGACAAACGCTTTAAACAAACTTATTATGAGGAAAATTAAAGTGAAATATGTAGAGTCAGGAATTGTTAGCTGCCAGAAAAGTCGTCTTTGGTAGATTTTTATGACAAACGCTTAAATAAACAAACTTATTATGAGGAAATGTGAAGTGAATATGTAGAATTAGAAAGTCTTCTTTGGTAGATTTTTTAAATTAAAATAAGACTATTATTAAAAGAAGTACCTTGTAGATAAAAATTATATTAAAAAACATTTAAAACACACTGAGGTCATGATATGAATCGCACTTTAGATATAAACAGAAAGCAGAATCTGTAAGTTATTTCTCATATTTTTCACAATTTAATTAGGTACTAATTCATTAGTTTTGAAATTCATTTATTCAAGCACAAGCAAAAAAGGGGGGGGAAACTTATCTGCTTCATTTAGTAAAACATAATGGCTAATATTGTCACACAATTAATTTTGACTACTTTTTAAAAAAAATAATTGCACATAATGTCAAAAACTAAACAGCAAATATTTGAAGTTTCAAAATTAATGAGAATTAATTAGCAGTTATTTTACGTCGAGAAACGAATTTCAGTAATAGCATGCCTTGCGGAAACGCAATTATTTTTGGAATAACAGAAAAGAATGAAGTTAGTAACAAACAAAAAAAAAAAGATACATATTCCGCTTTTTTGAAAACAACGTGCACATGTTCATATATTTGCTTATGTGTATATATCCAAGTTATTTTACATCAAAAATATTCATGGGAGATGTTTAGTGACTATTTTTACGTGTTGATATGAATAATAAAAATAAATCAATTAGTCTGTAAGTAACAAATTTAATGGAACACAATAAAATTACCAGCAAATGAGATCATTTTGAGATCTTCGATTTTGATGTTACCAGGTTGTACTGTTAATAAGTGTTTCAAGATTTCCATAAGTAACATAACAATAATTTTATTATCGTTAAAATAAAACTGACCCCCATGATCAGTCGCAACAAACGGTGTGCGTAGAATTTAGATAGTCTATTGTCACTTTTAGATATAAGAGTTCAAAAAATACATAATTACTATAACAAATTAAAGTAATACACGGGGGGGGGGGAACACCGCTCTCATCTGGAACGTATAGGAGATTGTTTTCTGAGTCTCAAAACTAGAAGAATATCGTACATATATGCATCTAGGTGATACACACAACTGGTATAGGCGAAATGTTCAAGAATTTCTAGTCCACTAGTTTGTGTAACGAGATATTATCGTTCGATGTTTGGTGCACTAGAACTACAATTTTTGAGTGTAACCACAAGCGTACGCAAACATTCACAGGTATTTTCATCTATTTGCACAAGCACCAACTTATAGAGGATAGATCTAAAAATTGGATAAGACGATTCAGAAGTTTCTCGTCCTATTATCTAGCATTTATAGGGAGTACATAGACTTATAAATTACTAGCTGAAGTACCCGTCCTCGACGGGTTACTGAATGAAAATTTCCAAAAAGCAAGAACTTTCGTCAGCATTGTAGGAGTACACAGAATGGATGTAGTAGGTTGCCAAAGTAAAGAAAGCGAAGTTATAACTTTCATGTATTGTTAAAATATTACAGGTTAGAGAGTAACTAAGTAATGTCATTTCATTCGCTTTAGTCGTAATTATGTGATGCGCGAACGAATATTTACGCATATTGAAATAATTTTCGCAAAATCTCAAAATTTAATCAACATTTTTGAAAAATTTGAAGCCTATAATTTAAGTTGAGTGACAACCTATCATGTCACCCAAATTCGTTTCATTCCCTGCAGTCTTTATTTCGTGATGCTGGAATTTTCAGCATTTTAAAACGATTTTCGAAAAATCTCAAAATGTAAGCAAAATATTTTTAAAATTGAACGCCTATAAATTAAGATTAGCAACTACCTATCATATCACTCAATTTCGTATCATTCGTATGAGTCGTTATAACGTGATGTTTGAAGATATATAAACGTATTTTGAGAGAATTTTCACAAAATCTCAAAATCTAATAAAAATGTTTAAAAAATTGGACTCCTATAGTTTATGTTGAGCAGCCATCTATCGTGTGACGAAATTCCATATCATTCGCTTTAGTCGTTATTACGTAATACGGGAAAAAAGATTCACTCAGTTTTAAACGATTTTCACAAAATCTCGAAATCTGATGGATTTTTTTTAATTAGATGCTTATAGTTTAAGGTGAGTGACCACCTATCATTTCACCAAATATCATTTTTTCACCTTTGCAGTTATTACGTGATGTGCGAACACAAATTCACGCAGTTTGAAATGATTTTCGCAAAATTTCAAAATCTAATCAAGATTTTTTTTAATTCGACGCCTATGTTTTAAGTTGAGTGACCACCTATCATGACACCCAATTTCATATCATTCGCTTCAGTCGTTTTTACGTGATGCTTGAACACAAACTTATGCAGTTTGAAAGGATTTTCGCAAAATCTCAAAATCCAATCAGGATTTTTTTTTAATTGGACGCCTATGTTTTAAGTTGAGTGACCACCTATCATGACACCCAATTTCATATCATTCGCTTCAGTCGTTTTTGCGTGAAGCTTGAAAACAAATTTGCGCAGTTTGAATCGATTTTCGCAAAATCTGAAAATCTAATCAAGATTTTTAAAAAATTTGACGCCTGTGTTTTAAGTTGAGTGACCACCTATCATGACACCAAATTTCATATCATTCGCTTCAGTCGTTTTCACGTGATGCTTAAACAAAAAAAGCGTCACGGACAGAATGACAGAATGACAGAATGACAGACAGACAAACTTTTTTTTGAGGGTCGCATCGGATTCCCGGGTGCTTGAAATCGGATTCCCGGGTGCTGGGTGATAGAAATCGCAAAATTTTTGAATTCCAAGAAATGTACAGACAAAAGTCTAATTTTATTTATATAGATATATAGTTCAACTAATTATTTTCTACGTATCAGTAGCATTTTTTTTCATTGTAAAAACAATAGAATTGAATATAAAAATGGCTTTTGACCTGTCGATACATATAATAATAGGGGCAGTACAATCGGTGACAGTTTGTAAATGAAAAATCATCAGTTAACAGATAATTTAATAGGTAACAACACTTGAGGGTAACAAATTTCCCAAATGAGTTCTGCAAAACGCTGGAAAAAGAATATAAGACAATCTAAACTGTATGTATACCGTTTGTTGCAATTCATCATTGGGGGCGCTTTAGTTTATATAATTTTGAAATTATTGCTAGAATACTTATGGAAAAATTTAAAAAGTTTTATATTTTAGAAAGCGTTTTATTTTTAGATTTGTTACCTATTTGTCAGCCTTAAATATGCATTCTAGGGTCACTCTTATCTATACGAGTTTTTAAAAAAAACATAATTACTTTGACAAATTACACAGTAATAAGAAAATAAGTATTGACCATAAAAATGGCTTCCAAACTCCTGTGTAATATCAAAAAAAGTTCTGTATAATCAGTGAGAGTTTGTCATGCCAAATCTCTAGTTTATAGAAAATTGTTTCAAAACATAGTGAAATATAGAATTGGTCATTTCAGAAAATAATCCTACCGATCACGAATTCACTAAAAGAAAACAGCCCTGGGATATTTCTACCACAAATGGAAGCGTTTTTAGTATTACAGTACTGAACATTTGTCAGTCCGAAAGCGAAAATATTAGGTAATAATATACGCTGACTAAACAATCTGAAGTGGCTCCACTCGACTTTTCGAACACGTCCGAACCAAAAATAATCACCAGGTATTTAAATAAGTTTGAATCTTTCAAAAATTAAGCAAAAAATAAAAGTGAAACTTGCCGTATGATTTTGTAATATTTCCCACAAATTCATATATTACTATTCAATTTTATCTTGTAAATAATTTAACAATACTAAAATGTACAAGTCTTTATACCGCAATTTATATGAAAGTTTTGATATCCCTCTAAAATAACTATATACCAGCGTTTTTCAACCTGTGGGGCGCGACCCCCAAGGGGGAGCAGAGCGTTTGCAGGGGGGGGGGGCGCCAGAAAAACCAAAGAGCAAGTAGTGATACATGTTTTTTTAAAAAATCATCTTTTTTATTCTCATTTTTACTCAAATATATCCATTTTCGCTTAAAATGTTCATTCAAACTTTATTGATATCATTATTTTGTAGAAAATTCGACTAAATCTTCATTGTTAAAGATTAAAATACTGAATGTATGCTGAAAAATGTGAGGGGGGGCGCCACCGTAAATTAGCCTTTGTTGGGGGGGGGCACGATGTTAAAAGTTTGAGAACCGCTGATGTATACCATACTTATGAAAATGTACACAATTTGTGAGACGGTGATTTTTTTAATTTCCTACCAAATTTCAAATCAGTTTAATGCAGTTTTCACATACTAATGCACTTCCAATTGAGTCTATAGGCCATAATATATAAGCATTGTTTTTTTACCCCTGTGCAAAAACTTCAAGTTCTACGCCTACTAAAATTTATACAGGTTGTGTCACGATGACCTACAGTATATATTTCTAATTTGTGCTCAATCCAATGCATTGTATAGACGCTAGCACAGTTTTGAGAATTTCCTTCCAAAAGTCCGCAAAGTATAAAAATTCTTTTCTGCAATCCTGCGAACTAAGTATTAATACTACACACATCAAAATTATTGTGTCTCGAAATCGTTATTTATTAAATACATGCCTAATTTACGCTCAACCGAAGGATCCGTTTATACGTTAGCGCACTTTTAAGAATTTGCAGGAATACACTGTAATATACAAGAATAATTTTTTAGCCATGTAATGTATATATTACATATTATATGTCATATATACACCAAAATCAATACCGGACCTACGTTTATACAATTTGCCAAACATACATTTATGCCAAATTTGTGCTCAATTGAATGTATCATTTAGAAGCTATCGTGATCATTCTCACACACACACATTCTTACACGTACACGCACACATACACACCCACATACATCTCCATACAAATAACATAAAAACGTGTGAATACATCAAAATCTGATTGCAGAATTTTTTCCCGACTAACTTCCTTACATGGTAGATATTCGCAAATTAAAAATGGCAATTCGCTGCGAATACATGCTAAATAAATGTAAAATGCGTGTTCATACTGAGCTAAATAGGAGGATTTTTTCATCCGAGTCTTGTAAAAGAGTCTTATTCCTTGGGGTCACAGTCACTAATGAAAATAATTTAGGACAATAAAATGAACAATTTTGATCCCAAAGTCTCAAGTTTCTTACGAAAAAAAAACCTTGAAAGACTAACATTTGGAGTAAGTTAGTCTAAATCAGATTTTTTAAACTTTCTTGTACATAGAGTACGGAAGTTTATTCATACCCTTCTGATGAGTAATTTAGAAGGTTTTAGCTCATGAACTAATGTTTGGAAACAAAGATTTTTAGAAGAAGAAAAACGTCTCTTTAAAAAAATAAATAGAATTGAAGTAGAACTTTATTCCAGTATGTAGTTAGTACATCGTAGTAAATCTGTATGTATCAGCACCATATGTGCTTAAAATGTTTTTAATAACGCACCGAAGCAAGTTAGGTGAACTTGCAAAAACAGAAGTTTTTGAATAAATGAGTTATTTCACTGTACTTCAATAACAGGAAAGTGAAAAAATAAGCATGTAAGACAATACATAGCGGTACATTTAGACGGTCTCTTAAAACTGCTATTCTGTTACGCATTTGTAAAATTTGCATTCGAAAATGTTTGACAGAACAGGATACTGTCATGAGATGATTTGTATATTAAATCTTTACAAACGCTTGTGTGCAGTTACCATTAATTTACTAAAATTAAATTAGTATCAGTGCATGTAGCGAAATATATAAGAAAACACAATATGATTTTAACTCAGTTAACAAAACGTTGTTTTAAATATCGTATCATAAATTAGCATTGTTTAACCATTATCGAGGTGAGAGAGGGCAATACACTTATATCCTTCCAACGAAGATCAAAACTCGACGGATCATCTCGAAGGTTTATTAAGGAACGCCTGAGATGTAAAGAGTAAACTGATAAATCTCACACTTAACCAAAGGCTTACTACTAACATAGAATTTACACACGAATAGATTTCTATAGCCCCTCTGGTATCTCATCAATTACTTACTTAATTCAATTAAAGATAAATACACTTTCAAAAATTAACTATTCAACAGTAGAATTCCTACAAATTCAATTTACCGGAAAGATCTTAATTTATTTCGTGAAAGTCGGAATCCGATTGACTTTCTTGGAATTTAAAATCGTTAGCGATCTTAGTTTATTTCCTAAGGAATTCACTAATGAAATTTTCAGTGTTTGTGTGTGAAATAATGTGCTTAATTTTTTATAACGTGCCCCTCATCTGGGAATGATCTGTTTAATATACTGAGCCAATCTCATTAGAGATCACATCAATACTTAAATAAATAAGTAGGTATACATACACACCTATGAAGAAGTGCGTTTGTACTTTCATATGCAATGCATATACTACATATAACATCAGAAACATGGGTAGAAGCAGTCGAAGTGGTCGAAAACTTTTATTCCAATTAACAACAGTCAGCAAGTGTAACAGTTATGAACGTTAGAGTTACAGTATAGTTTTAAAACAGAAAAAATGAAGTTAGGTAGAAGCATTAGAAGATATATTGGAAGAACGGGGAGCTGTGCATAGAGTCCACTATCATGTCAAAGTATGCGTAAAATCTTCCGACTCAGTCTCGGACTAGATTTTTGTTGATCAGAACTAGGTTGCTCGAATACTAAGAGCTCTACCATTGGACTGTATTTAAAACTACGTAATCTTACAATGCCCTGATTTGACAGGGCATATTTGACGCGAAGCTTGAGTGAGTCACTTTTTATGTACTTACATTGTTGCCATGGGAAAAAACCCTAGCAGAAGTTCTAGGAAGATTTTTTCCGGCCAAATAGTATTTGATGATTGATTTTTATTATTAGTTCTGTTTACTTAATGCTAGCTTCAGTTTGTGACCTTGATAATGCGGCATACAATTTAGAATTAAGCTACTAAAAGAATACATTTTAAAAGGATTAAGAGGAATGAAACGCGATGTATATAAAAATAGCTTAATAGTTGATTTTACTTTTAATACACATAATTCACTGATTGTAATTTCATAGCTTATACAGGGTGAATCTAAACTCTTGGGCAAACTTTTTAAGGGGTGATAAGGCACATAATAAGGAATCAGAATCACATAGCAATGTGGGGTCAAAAACGCAGTTTTCACTTAACCGGTAATAATCACTTTGTGAAAAGTATTGAAGTGTTCGTCAAATTTCTTAACCAAGTTTCATAAACAATAGGCTCGTCTCCAAAAATTTCATCCATGAAATAAAATAGAATTTTGGAACTATGAATTTTAGTCTTCTGTTTTCGGAGAAAAATACATTAGTTTCTGACGAACAATGGTAGGAAAGTGCACTGTTGTTTCAGCACTTTTTTCAAAGTGATTATGAACAGCTAAATGAAGACGATGTTGCCAACCACAGATTTTAATGTGATTCTGATTCCTTTTTATGTGCCCTTTCACATCTTAGGGCCGTATTCACCAAACTGTGAGTAGCCCGCCATGATCCGAGAGTTGGGAAACCTGCATTGCCGGTTTAACTCGGAGAGAACTCGGAAACTGTATTCACCAACTTATTTCAACCCAGGGTTACCTGACTCTGGAGTTGTCTCACCCAGCTTTGAAAGCTCGCCTGTGATTGGTCAGAGTAATGATTCCATGAAAGAGTGAACTAGATTTAATGTTCCCGAGATCGAACCCAGCTCCCACCACACACACTTCCTTCATGATATTTAATTTGTTTTCATGCAAACTGCGCATTAAAATGTGAAAATTAATTTAACTTTATTATTAAAAACAAATACACTGATTAAGCATTTAATACAAAATTACATCCAATATTTTTTATAAATAAAATTTCATGTCTGTTATACTTTTTTCAAATTTAGGAATTTTCATATTTTTTAACACACAAAAATTTATTTATGCAGTTTTGGTGTTTTTCTTTTTGAACTACTTTATATATTATACATAGAATATGTATGTCTTTAAAAAATTCTATGATGCTGAAGCATATTGTTTTTTTCTCACATTTGTGTGAAAAATTGTAAATTCGCTATTCCCAAGTACAGTACACTACAATCAGACAAAATGTTTAACCCCTCAACAACACTTTTTTTTTCATCCTTTACACCTAAATGATTAATCTCTTCAATGTAAATATTTTTAACCCGCCTCTTGTTGCCAAAAAAAAAAAAAAAGCGAGGGCGAAGTAGATCCACAGTGCTCTGGCCAAATCGCCCATCATCTGTGGAATAATAGAGACAAGAAAATAAATAGGAAAGATCAGAATTTATTTACTTATTTTCAACATAAAAAATAATTAAGAAAAAAAAAGCGGGAAAACATTGTACATGTAAACATTGTTTTTGAAAACATTGTACAAGATTTTTTTATCACTTTTTGCTACTTTTATAGCTTGACGGGTGGTTTCCACAGCAGTTTCCGTATGTTAAAGCACAAAATGTTCAAGTATTAGCAAATTTTGGGATTTTCCAAACCTATAAAAACAACCCTCAAATCCGCCATGTTTATAAACCGGAGTCAACCCTCCGATATTGCGGGGTTAGAATCTGCACCTGGAGTCAGGGTCAATTCTTGGGGTAACCCCTGATTTTGGAGTTGTGAATACCATTTTCTCACTAACCCTTGAAGTAGCTCGCTTTGCTGGGTTAACTCCAGGGTATAAAGTTTGGAGAATACGGCCCTTAAAGTTTTGTGCAAGAGTTTAGATTTACCCAGTATAACAATATGTATACTTATGTATATGTATATGTATTTGTGTGTGTATGTATTTGTATGAATTTGTGCGTGTATATGTATATGTATACTTATGTATATGTATTTACATGTGTTTTAAAGAAATCAGAATTATGTACAAATATTTTTTATGATTCTAAATTTTTTAAAATGCATTAAGTTTTACTTCTCAATAAATTCCTCTAAAAATTGTACAGGTTGAATGTTTACCACCAAACACGGATGCGACCATCATGATACTGTAAACAGAACCCTTGATTCATGAGAAAAGAATGACGTCTCGCCATTTGTGCACCCAGGTTCGTCGTTGATCACATTATTGAAGACCCTGCTGTCTGCGATGCAGCGTCAATTGTAGTCGCAGCCATAGTCTCCGAGCTGAGAGCCCATGCTGCTGCAAACGTCCTCGAACTGTTCGTCCAAACACTTGTTGTCTTGCAAACAACCCCATTTCTTGACTCAGGACTCGTCACGTGGATGCATGATCCATTAAGGCCATGCGAGTAACATGCCTTCCATTTCAGCTGCTAGTGATAGCGGCAGTTGAGATCTAGCACAGTGTTCCGTATTACCATTGTGAACCGATCGATTCCACATTCTGCGAACAGTCATTGGATCTCTACCCACGCAAGCATCAATACTGTTATAGGATAAACTGTAATCCCGGTTGGCTACAATTCGACCTTTATCAAAGTCGGAAACGTGCTGATTCACTTTTCTCCTTCTGACACGGAACATCACAACAACTTTTCACCAGGCTACAACGTTCAAATTCAATTTGTGTATGAGTAACCGCTGCAGATAAGTACGTGTTGTCTTGAGAGTGCCCGGGAAAAGTTAATCCCACAACCCATTCAGTTACAGGTGTAGGTGGAAAAAAGAGAGAGAGGAGTTAGAAAAATCAAGTTAAGTTAAAAAAGTAAAAATTAGGTGGTATATATGTGATGGAGATCACATATCTAATTTAATAATCATTTACTTTGGCTTTCTTTAATATAATCTATCCAAAATCAAGAATTTTAAATCACTTCTGTTTTTCAATTTTCTGTCATTTCGGTTTTTAAATCTGTATATTTGCTTTTCCCCGTATGCACTATTATTTTTGTTTATTCGTCTCTTCAGACCGGTGTGCTAAAAATAGATTATATTTGCGTCCGTTTGCAAAATCAACGTACTTTTGGCTTCCCCTACTTTGGCTTGGTGTTGGCGATTTTATTGTTTGTTGCTCTGCCTCATCTTTAAAATTATTTGCTCGCGATTACGTCATTGTAATTTTATTGGATTAACTGATAGGGTTGCTCTTGAATTGGCGTTATTGATTTCAGCCAAGTGTTTGTTCTCGCCAATGTGTAATTCTGTGCTGGCGTAATTTTTAAGTCATTCCATCTTAATTTCACTGTCCATATAGGACGTAACTTTATTTTCGCTGAGCCACCACCGCCCGTTATAATAATGTTTAAATAGTATATGTATAATAAAATAGTTTCAAGTATTTAACGTCTCTTTTTTATATTGCAACTAAGTGTATATCGTACCTGGTTTATTCATGTCACAACGCAACTTAATAATTTAAAACAGCCTAACTAAATAACTTCTTTACATATGGCTTGCTTGAGTTTAGTGTGTGTAAATAAAAAAGAAATAAAAATTAGATCCCCAAAGGGGTACGTTACAAGTAAGAAAAACTGTGTTTGCCGTGGCAAACGAGTACAATGAGACTTACTATAAATGTAGGGTACCAAAAAGCCTGTGGGGGTATGAGTAACCGACTGTACAATATCTTCGATTAAACACATTGTAGGAGTCTCTACCGGCGCCTGCTTAGTCTGAATGCGCTGAAAAGCTAATCGTTTGCATATCACAGCTTCTTCGTCCTGTCGTTTAAGTTTCTCGTCTGTAGCATGTCGCCTTCTTAGTGTAGCAATTTTAATGGACTTTAGTGTATATTATTATATCTATTTAAATAAAATATATAAATAAAATTAGACTTTTGTCTGTACATTTCTTGGAATTCAAAAATTTTGTGATTTCTATCCGTTTCGAGCACCCGGGAATCCGATGCGACCCTCAAAAAAAAGTTTGTCTGTCTGTCATTCTGTCATTCTGTCGTTCTGTCCGTACGCTTTTTTCGTTTAAGCATCACGTAAAAACGACTGAAGCGAATGATATGAAATTTGGTGTCATGATAGGTGGTCACTCAACTTAAAATATAGGCGTCGAATTTTTAGAAAATCTTGATTAGATTTTCAGATTTTGCGAAAATCGTTTCAAACTGCGTAAATTTGTGTTCAAGCATCACGTAAAAACGACTGAAGCGAATGATATGAAATTGGGTGTCATGATAGGTGGTCACTCAACTTAAAACATAGGCGGCCAGTTTTTAATGAATCTTGATTGGATTTTGAGATTTTGCGAAAATCCTTTCAAACTGCGTAAATTTGTGTTCAAGCATCACGCAAAAACGACTGATGCGAATGATATGAAATTGAGTGACATGATAGGTGGTCACTCAACTTAAAACATAGGCGTCGAACTTTAAAAAAATCTTGATTGTATTTTGAGATTTTGCGAAAATCCTTTCAAACTGCACAAATTTGTGTTCAAGCATCACGTAAAAACGACTGAAGTGAATGATATGAAATTGGGTGTTATGATAGGTGGTCACTCAACTTAAAACATAGGCGTCGAATTAAAAAAAAAATCTTGATTAGATTTTGAAATTTTGCGTAAATTTGTGTTCGCACATCACGTAATAACTGCAAAGGTGAAAAAATGATATTTGGTGAAATTGATAGGTGGTCACTCACCTTAAACTATAAGCATTTAATTAAAAAAAATCCATCAGATTTCGAGATTTTGTGAAAATCGTTTAAAACTGAGTGAATCTTTGTTCCCGTATTACGTAATAACGACTAAAGCGAATGATATAAAATTTGGTCACACGATAGATGGTTGCTCAACATAAACTATAGGAGTCCAATTTTTTAAACATTTTAATTAGATTTTGAGATTTTGTGAAAATTCTATCAAAATACGTTTATATTTCTTCAAACATCACGTAATAACGACTCATATGAATGATACTAAATTGAGTGATATGATAGGTAGTTGCTAATCTTAATTTATAGGCGTTGAATTTTAAAAATACTTTGCTTACATTTTGAGATTTTTCGAAAATCGTTTCAAAATGCTGAAAATTTGTTCCAGCATCACGAAATAAAGACTGCAGGTAATGAAACGAATTTGGGTGGCATGATAAGTTGCCACTCAACTTAAATTCTAGGCTTCAAATTTTTCAAAAATTTTGATTAAATTTTGAGATTTTGCGAAAATTATTTCAATATGCGTAAATATTCGTTCGCGCATGACATAATTACGACTAAAGCGAATGAAATGATATTACTTAGTTACTCTCTAACCTGTAATATTTTAACAATACATGAAAATTATAACTTCGCTTTCTTTACTTTGGCAACATACTCCATCCATTCCGTGTACTCCTACAATGCTGACGAAAGTTCTTGCTTTTTGGAAATTTTCATTCACTAACCCGTCTAGGACGGGTACTTCAGCTAGTAGTATATAATAACGATAATACTATTTAACGATATAACGTAAATACTATTTGATTGCTATCCATTGTGTTGTTTTGATAACAAATACATTTTTGCTATTATATTATATCTAATAATAATAATGTCATTATTATACGTAATATAATATATAATAATAACTTAGATCTAGTATTATGTAATATGAAGATTAAAATTTAGCTAGTTATTCTAGGTACTGGATTTTCATTTTTGACTTTTTTCGCATTTGTTGCCGAATTATAACAGAGTTGATAATTATATAAAGTTGGCTTCCTGAGAAATAGATGGTCTTTTTTATACACCATATGATACACTCACTTAAACGTCTTTTGTACATTTAATTTTGGAACGAAAACGAAATCTTTTTGATGTAGCCAATCCGACCGGGTTGATATGGATCGTGCCGCATCCGGCCGGATTGCAATCTCTACTTGCTTCCCAAGAAGTGTGTGAAAATTATCACGTAAAATGTATGAATAGGATAGTTTAGATTTTTTTTGTGCACAGATAAGGGTACCTAAAATCAGATCGTTTCCCTGGATAAAATACACTGCTGGCCACCCAAATTGCAACACCAAGAAAAACAAGAGATATCACAACAAAATTTATTGTGTAGATAACATGTTGACCAAGTAACAAATGATTAAATTTACAGCATTCTATGAAGCGTGGTTCCTGCCAAAATCAGTACCCAGAGTAGCCGCCGTTGTTGGAGATCACAGCTGCCACACGCCTCGGCATTGATTCAAAGAGACTTTGAATGTGTTCTTGGGGTACAGCAGACCAAGCAGCTTCCACACGTTGCCAAAGTTGATCTGGTGTGACAGCTGGGGATGAACTCTGGGTCAGTCGTTGAGCAACCATGGACCACATGTTTTCTATCGGCGAAAGATCCGGAGAGCGCGCCGGCCAGGGAAGCAATTCAATCTGGTGATTGACGAAGAACCCTTGGACAATGCGTGGCACGTGTGGCCGTGCATTATCCTTCTGAAATATGGCTGTTGGCAAGCCCTGAAGGTAAGAAAGGACAACTGGCTCCAACACCTCGGAGATGTAGCGCTGGCTGGTTAAAGTGCCGGCAATGCGTACTAGAGGAGTGCGAGAGAGATATCCGATACCGCCCCATACCATAATACCCGGTGCAGGACCAGTGTGACGGTGCATAATGCAGCTGTTCAGCATCCTCTCTCCACGGTGTCTCCAGACTCGTATCCGACCGTCGTGGTGTTGCATACAGAAGCGTGACTCGTCAGTAAAGAGAATTTCATTCCATTCTGTCGTCCACATCCTTCTTTCATCGCACCATTGGCGGCGGAGACGTCTGTGGTTCCGCGTCAGAGGTAGACAAAGCAACGGACGTCTTGCGGACAGACCATTCTGCTGTAAACGACGTCGAATGGTACGCGCAGACACTGGATGATGCGTTACAGACTGAATCTGCTGTGATATGGTTCGTGATGTGACTGAGCGGTCCGTCACTGCCATGCGTACAATCTGCCTGTCATCACGTGACGTGGTGCACTGAGGTCGATGCGGTCGATCACGTCTGTCCGTCGTACCCTCCTGCACCCAACGATAACATATCCGCATCACAGTTGTTTGGTTTCGTCCAATACGACGACCGATTTCCCTGAAAGATAACCCACAATCTCGGTATGCCACTATCCTTCCTCTGTCAAACTCGGATACTTGATCAAAAGATGATCGTTGTTTCCTACGAGGCATAATTTATCGTTTTTTTGAAAAAAAAGCAAGAAAAAAACAATTGCTGTACTTGAAACCGTCGAAATCTCCAAGCCTTAAATAGCGCTTTGAGGTGGCGCCACAGGCGCGCTTGATGTGCGTCTGCGCTGAAATTCTAATCATTTGCATATCTCACCTCAGCTAATGCATGTTGTAAATTTCATATTATTTGCATGCTTCCTTCAGGGTGTTGCATTTACGATGGCCAGCAGTGTAACAATAAAACCGAAGCAGTTTTATTTTAGTACACTTTTACTAAATTTCTTTAAGCTTATTTAAGCAAAAATTTTAAAAGCTTGCTTACATTGCTTAGAAATTTTTAGTTTCCTCCTCCTGAGCTATAACAAATTAATAAGGGGTTTTGATTTTTTTGTTTTGTTTTGTTTTTCTTAGTAACGTATAAACAGTAATACTTTTCTTTTTATTGCTGTGAATAATTTTTGTTGAAATTTCGTTGTGTGTGTGTGAAGATGTTTATAAATGTATATTATTTATGGTTGTGTGTGTGTAAATCATCACAAGCATGTAAAACGTGAAGATTATTCAAAATGAGGAACACCTAAATATACAAAGATTTTGATTCATAAAATCAAACTGTAAAATGTTAATGTATTTTTACTAACCTTCCAGTAAGCAGCTTGTTTCTGATATCCAGTAATCGCTATTAATCTTATGAATACAGCTCCCTTGTTATAGAATAGATATTTGTTAATTTTATGATTTTTTGCGGGTTGTGGGCATGCGTATTTTACTAAAGACTGGTATGATGTATTATCTAATTGATTATAAAAATAAAGAAAAGGATTGAAGACTACTTTTGTTATTGTTGAATAATGTCCAGATGAATTTTAAAATCGGCACAAATAAAACATGCAATTTAATTAATAAATATCAATATTATTTTTGAAAATACTCAAGCACTTAATCGAGTGTTGCGTATTACTTAACAGGAAAAAATGCGTATTATGTTAGTTAAAGATAATTAATTTATCCTACAGAAGGATGCTTGTAAAGTGAAATATGAAAGTGCAGTAAAATAAAATAAAATTTTTACTTGATATACATTGTTTCTCATAAAAAGCACTGTTTAATTAGCTGAATATATAACAACAAAAAACAATTATATTCTTGTATTTTGGTATAACTTACATCAAAATAAATTAAAGCATTAAAAAATAGATTATCTATACTTTTTTCCCCTTTTAATATGTATGACTAAGTGTTTATATTCTGTGCACATATGGAATTTCTGGGCTTATAAAATTTTTTGAGAAAAAAGAATTATCTATCCATCTATCTATTTATCTATATATTTCTATATCTATCTATCTATCTATCTATATATATATATATATATATATATATTTATATATATATAGTATTTAAAAATTAAGTTCATATATATATATATATATATATATATATATATATATATATATATATATATATAAACTTAATTTTTTTCCCCTTTAACATACATGATTGTGTGTTTATTTTCTGTGCAAATATAGAATTTCTTTGCTTCTAAAAAGTTTTTCGGGAAAAAATTATTTATATATCCATATCAAACATTTGTTCAGTAATATGTCATAAAAATTAAATATTTGGTCAGGTAAGTAAAATTATAGTTTAAAAGAAGCTAAAATATTGGTTGATTCAACAAAATAATGTTAAATAAACAAAACACATTTAAAATGTAATCAAACCTTTTAATTAAAGAAAGTGTTTTGTTGATTTGAGTATATATTCTTTTTTCTCTAAAGGAGTGGTTGATGTTCTAGGGAACTAATTATAAGCTTATTTTAGTTATTAATAAAGCAGCGATTTTTTTCCAGTACCATACCATTCACGAAATGTCATCAGTTTAAATTTGTTGAAATATCGTCGGCCGATCTGTTGAAATACCAACGGCCGATGTCGTCGCCGTTATAGGCGAAACACTCCAACGCAACGCTCCACTTTGCGCCGAACGTACGTGATTTTAAGGTATAATAGGGAGTTTTTGCGCTGCATTTCTTCCCGCGTTAAAGCTAACGCTATCCGCTATTGGGAGTACTTTGACCAATCAGGTTTCGGAATTTAATCGTGCGCATGCGCTCTATAGTCGGATGGCATTTAACGTTAGCGTTACCGTGGGAAGAAACGTAACGCGTCCCGGTGTGTGCAGCGCCGGCACGCGGGTGTCGGGCCAAAACTTACCCGACAGGGCTGTGTTTGCTGGGGGTGTTAATGGCATCCTTGACACCCCTGAAAATAGTATCCACTTTTTCCAAGAGTAAGTAGATGATTTACAAAAGGTGGTGGGGGCTTATCTATTTCCTAAAATGTATAAACCCTGGTTAGAAAACACATAAAATAAACACAAACAAGATAAGTACGCAATTAAAATTATTTTTAAGACCTACTTTCTTCTTCTTTCAGGTGATTTCAGAATGAATCAGAATAAAATATTCTTAATTAGCCCTCGGTAGACTATTTGACAATCACTTCTGTAATTAACAGGTAGATGAAGACAGTGTTTAAGATTCTACGCTTCTGTTCAATTAACATTCACTTAAATGCACTTTTAATAATCTTTTGGAAGATGTTACACTGGTCTATGTGGATACAGTGAAAATATTGCCCCCTAGAAGGAATTTTGATTAAATGTTTTGAGCAGTTTTGCATAATATATCGAAATATTTTCAGGAATATTACCATGTCTTCAACTTATAATCGAATCCCTTTGGCTGTAATCCAGCTTTCAGTGGAGTGCATCTAATTTTTTTATATATATTTGAGGTGTACTCATCATAAATTATTTTTCTTATAAATCTGTAAGTATGTTTATTTAACAATTAGTCGAATATTTTTTACATTATTAAAATTGTCTAAAGCCCATATCACACCTTCCCGATCTTCAATTCACGCAACACTTGCGTTCGACTGTTTCCAGCAACAGTTGGGTGAAAAGCCTAGTGCGATATGTATGTTCAACATCCGCAACTTTTCCCAGCAGGTCCGGGAAAAATTGAACATTCCATTGAACTTGCTCAACTTCTTCCACAGACCAATCATATGCAAGGAAATGAAGAGGCAGCAGTGACATCACAGATTCACTCATTCCCTTTTCCAGTCAAACCAGCTGAGTGAAACAGTCGAACAAATTGAACGAAGTTGATTGAATCGAAGATTGAACGTAGGAGAAGGGGTGTGATATAGACTTAAATTTAATGATATTTTCAGAATTTTGTTAAAAGGCGAGTGAACCTTCTAAATGTATATTTTCTATTTCCATTCATGCAAAGTTTCGATGGTGAAGATTTTCTGTCTACCGTTGACAGAACTATTCCATTCTGTCTACCATGAAATGGACGACTCCTGATTCGAAGCAATCGTTGAACATGGAAAGAATTTCACAATCTTATGTCTCTGCAACAATATAAATAAACTTTTGTCACATGTATTCACTGTATTTCAGTTTGTAACTGCCTAAACCTATGTTAAGTGAAAACCCTTTCTTATGTTTCCCCCTTTTCCATACTCCAATATGAGACAATATTTCTTTGTCTACAGGAGACTTTGACTGTTAGAGGTCTACAGGAAATGTTTTCGCAGTTTTACTTAATTAATATTGAAGTATGTATTACACAAGACTAATATGTGAGATAAAATGGAATGTAACTGCACCTCCAAAACTCTAAGCTTTTAGAAAAATAAACAAAAATTTACACTTGAAATTATCTAGACAACCCTTTTAATGCTTAATATTTCGAAAGTAATATATTTTTCACGGCGTTTTTCTCTTGAGTTAATTTCATTTCTGTATTTTTAATTTGACTAAGGTAAATTGAAATTAGTTCCAGAATGGCTGCGAAAACCATTTCTATGTTCCCATCAGCTTATTTTTGCAAGATTCTCAATGTTCAGCCTGCATTATTCGGATAAAAATTCCGTTTCTTGAAAATTCACCCCAGCTGTTCTTTATTCATGCACAGGAAGTAACGGCGAGATAAAAAGGCTACAGGGTGAAAAAACCACTCTATTTTACCTCAGCGTTTTATTCCAAACTTTTTCTTTCACTTTTTTGGCATCGCTTCAACTTTCCCAGAAGCCCGAAATTACGATTAAAAAAGCCAAAATAACAGCTGACATCGGTAAACATTAAAATAAAAAAGTGTATTTTTCCCTCTCGTTTACTTACTTATGTTTATGCAAGAGAATCTAAAGCATATTTAAGGATGTAGGGCAGATTTCGATATTTACTTTCTAAAGGAATTTTTTTTCGTTTTTCGTGAAAAAAGACTTTGATATATTTTTTTAATCTCTAGAAATTAGTTTTATATCTGTATTAGATAAAAATGTGTGTAGTAATAATGTGCATAAAAATATTGAATTTTTAAAAATGTTGAGAAACATATTTTTTTATATGTTTATCTGCTGACAAAAACGTTCTACCGGCATAATATACTTTAATCTTCTCTGAAACTAATTGTAATATAGTGATAACAAACATAAATTATTTTTGTAAGGAATTATGAAAATATAAAATCAATCATTTTCATGGAATATTTTTTTTTTTTTTAAAGCATACTTAACTCAAATCATTTATTCTGAACGAAGAATTTATAATAGCACAAGATTTTCATTAACAATTATCCTGGTCATATAATAGGATATTGACGCATTTATTATTACATCCCGTAGTGGGCTAGTCGCAGCACCAGCTTGGCTAGTGCTTGGGAGGGTGAACTCCTCTCTCGTCTGTAATGCTGTGGGACCGTGTACGCTACTGGGAGCTGTGCACTTAAAATCTGTTCGTGTTTCAAATGTCGTCTATGTTCAAATGATACATCTAATGGTGCCGATTTCAGGTTCTAGGTCTCTTATCTGGAATTGGTTCAAAACTGGGGGACTCCGAGCTCAATCGGTCTTCTTCCCACTGGAGATCCGATGGCTCACTGGAGATTCGGCTTCCAACTTGCAAAAGTTGGAAGCCGCTCCGTTTCGTCCATCCTCGTCCTATATGGCAGGTGTGGTACCGCTCCGTGGTTGCCAGAGGGCATTTTAAGCAACAGAAACAAACAAAAAAATTGACTTTATAAATTGATAACTCGTTTTAAAGGAAACTATTTTAATATCACGTGAACGCAAAATAGCCTTGCTTAAGTTAAATCCTAGCCTAAGTAGAGAAACATGTTGATTTATAGGGATTTTGTTAAAGACGTTTGACTTGTTCAATTGTATCTTTTGACCATCGCAATCATACGAATAATAACAATCTTTTGTAATCCAATGAACTACATGAATTTACAGAATGTCCCTATAAGCCGTTCATGGTATCTAAAAGTATTTTGAATAATAAAATTATTTTGAGTGTTTTGGTATAGCTGTATTAGGCAGTCAAGTGGTTTAAAGGCATTTTTAGTAAAACTGCTTCATTAAAATATGTTGTTTTGAGCAATAATCATCTTAAAATATTGCATAGAAATAAAAAAATTTGTAACTAAGTTGGAAATCTCTTTTTGTGAGTGATGTTGCGGTAAGAGCTCTAAATTTTCTGATTAATACCCTCTTAGGTTCAGTACCCCTTCTCCCTACCTCCATCCCCGGATAATAAAAAGAAAAGTGCGACATTAGCGATATTTTTCTTTGAATTTCACTTGCCAAACACATAAGGCATTTAGACTTCGTGCGTTTATCACTTGTATTTTCTATTTTCCTGTATAATTTTTAATAATTTCTTATATAATGTTTTATTTCCTGAATGATGTTTGAGCGAGAAAGGTTTTTATCGATATTTAGCTCCGCTCATAGGAAAAAAGAATATGCTTGACAAAGATTGTAAAGCAGATTTAGTGAGCAATTTTATTAGATTTCAATTCCAAAGAAGTGTTTCATGCAAAAAAAATACGGCACACTCATGTACTATCATGCACTTTGCAACTTAATGAAACAAGGAAGAAAAATAGGGCTAATACATAGATTTTGATATACTTTCTACTATAATTTAGCAAGAAAGACAAATAGGGCAGACCCTTACATAATCGTACTCTTTCCAACGTAATGAAGAAAGAAAGGCATATAAGGCCGACACATGTCTTTTTAAACTATAGTACTTTAGTGCGTATTTAAAATACGAAAGTGTTACAGATTTTTTTTTTTTAGCTATGTATTTCTTTTTATGTACAGCCCCTGAGAAAAAGGAAAATATTACGTCTGTAAGTTGTTTAGTCCGCTAAACGCCATATTTCATATCTGAGTGAACATTGGTCGCACATTGTTGTGTTTACAATGTTATTGTACGGGCAATATTTCCCTAAATATACATGTAGGGACTTGGGGGCTGTAAAAAAAAATTAAATTGCATATTTTTTCACAAAATAGTTTTTTGATTGAAATTTTAAAATATTTAACCACCATTTAATTTTGACTATTTCTGTAGCTGGAAGTAAGCATCTAGAAGAAGCCTTTTCGAAAATAACGGCCGGTCACCTTAAACATGGATGCTGTATACACTCAAGTGCGACTGGATTACAAATAGTATGTTAATAACGAGCTGGAACTCGTCTGACCTTGATAATGGCCGTCCAACAATGTGGCATAAAGTTGAAAAGTTTGCGGAAATATTCAATAGAAATTGGTCACCAAACATAACCTAGAGATGTCCATAATTCAGTAAGGGTAGATGGTGCCGTGTGATTTGTTTTCACATCTTTCTAAAAAATATTCCAAAGGTGGTTAATAGGATTTAGGTCTGGGCTTCTAGATGGCTGATTCATGACAAAGAAATCAGAGGAATGTTTCCAACCATGCAGTAGCCAACCGGGACCAGTGAGGTGTGCAGTTGTCTTGCCAGAATACTCCATTTCCATGTGGATGATAGTGCAGTAAAAATGGATGGAGATGATCGCTTGTCAACTTTAATCCAACCAAATCGCATCGGGGTAAGTTGTTACAAGTTCCAGATATCCCCAAAACCGCCAGAGAAAACACCCCAGACCATAATTAAGCAGCCATGACCTTGGACACAATCTGGCATGTTGGATTCATGACATCGTGAACCTAACGTCATATTCTCATCCTCCCATAGGCTCGAAGCAGTTAGAATCAAAGTCCCCAGTCAAAGCCCTGACTGAGGAAGACTGAACGAGTTTTCAGTCGAAACGATCGTATCTTTCTATAAGTAATCATTTTATGTGTGTTTTTTATACAAAGTTTTTATTTATTTTATCGTTTAACACCAGTATTTTGAGTGTTTTTTTCCGTATAGTACAAGCTATATATGTAGTTACCACAATTCCCTCAAATGTGCATAAATGAAGCACATCGGTGTACAATCTGCATAAAATTGTCTTTCCTTAATTCAGTGGCTCTTTAGTGTAGAATAGCGAACATAAAGGGGTATCTTTACTAGTACCCGAAGTCCCCTTGCAGTTAGAATTTGTTTTTGGTGGGAAAGAGGTACTGTATATACATAATTGTTAAAAGATGTTAAAATGCAATGTTTTAACATTTAGAATTGTTAATATTTTAACATTTATAATTTCTGTCTTTTCCTTGTATTTACCTTTATTTATTTAAATTATTAAAATCTAAAAGTAATATAACAATTGATTTGCTAATTATTTTGAATTGATTATCACAATACTTGATTATCACAGTACAGTAATTATCACAATGCATTATATACATTGTGATACATATAAAATACATATAATTAATTATATTTCATAAAACCCATAAATATGTATTGCCTTAAAGCGAATACATACCATAGCTCGCATTCTTTTATGCACCATGTGCTAAAATGTAATTTTAATGTAATGTTTAATGCTAAAGTGTACTTGAGCTAGATATTTAGCTATTTGCTTATTAGCTATTTTTAATTAAAACACAAAATGTTTTAAAATGAGTGTTTTTTTTTTACAAACCTTTAGGAATTTACTGTATTTCCAATTAAAACTGAATTCACCATTTTCAAGTCTTTCTTTCTTTTCTATTCTTGCAAGCGGGATTTAAGTATCCAAACACAAGTCAGCAGATTTTATTAAAGGTTACACAAATAACTCTAGAAGTCAAACGGAAATTGCTCAGTCTGCTTATTTTTTTAAATTTAAAATAAACTTAGAAAGCATTGCAAGTAATTTAAACTTTTAATGACCTGTCAGTAAACGAGCATGCCGTAAACATGCTAAAAAATGACTATGCCCTATCACAATATAGTCTAACTTAAATAACATTTCTTTAGAGTTATTGCGTTATTTTTACGTTTTGTAACAAGTGTTGCAATGAGAATTTAGTGTATTTTCAGCATAAGATATCATTCGGCGATGACTTCCTAGATGATTGATGGCGCATTTTCAAATAATGTAATAATAACTGAAAAAATATGTGTATGAAAATTGCTAGAAAAAAAATCTAATTTGTATAACCTCTGAAAGATTTAAACCAGCACGGAGTATATGTATTCGTGTATTCTATATGTGTTCGTTTACTGATTATAATTACACAACCGTGAAAAGCGTAATGTGCATATCTGTGCTTACCAGAATTTGTGACTAGCTGCTTGGGCCTAGCCTTCCGCGCACATTAATGACCAATGTTAGGAAGTTGAGTAAAGAAAGAAACTTTCTCTATTTCAACTTCGCAAGTATGAGAGCAAACAGGTCAAACCTGGATTCAACATTACAACTGAAAATAGGAATAGGGCATCCTTTTCTCGGGAAGCTTTCTATGCACTCTACTGTATTTAAGAAATTTCAACAATATACAAAAGATTAAATGTGTATGAAGAAAAATTTAATGAAGGTAAAAGTTAGTTATACATACTTCCTTAAAGCACTACGTTAAAAAATCATTTATGATGCTCTCACATTTTAGTTAAAATTAAATGCAAGTTCTTTCTAGGAAAAACATGTGTTTGTGACTGGAATTTTAAGTATCTGCCACACTTACAGAGTAAAGCTGTATTCGAAACTACTAACCGCCTCAAACAGGTCTTAAACTCAAATTAAAATAAACTATTTTCATCTGGGACTTGAATTATCTCTTCAAATACTGAATTCTATGATATTAAAGAACGATGAACACATACCAGTTACGAGAACCAGTTACGAGACTTAGTGAAAAATTTTTGTAGAATTGCATTGAAATATTTTCCAAAATCCAGAAACCCTATTTGAGAATTTTTTCTACAAAATTCATAACTAGAACGACAGCCTTAGTCACTATCCCTTCTTTGTGGTTTTTAGTTTTTTTTATTAGTTTTTATTAAAATCTTCCCTTTTTTATTTTCATAGTTTCTTGCTTTTAGAGAAAGACTATTAAAATGCAGATAGTTTACTATGAGGTGGAATAAAAGGTCACCTCCATTAAAGGGACATAATACCTTTAAACTTCTAAAAAATCAATTTAACAAAAATAATTTTAAAAAATAATGCAGATAGTTAGGAATTTATTAAAACAAACCTCATCAAAATCGAACGAAAATTGCACCCGCAGCAATTAAAAGCAATAAAGCTAATAAGCTAATATGGACTTTTCCTATAAACGCAATGTAAAGAAACTTGATTTTCTCAGTTTCTGATTTTTACACTTTCCCACATGATTTGAAAAATTTATGAACGTAAATTTATGAAATTTTACTTATAGGTTGTATATATATATATATATATATATATATATATATATATATATTTTCTCTGAACCTCAGATTTGATAACGGTACGAAAATATTTTATTTTATAACTTGATAAATCATAAAATCTGAATAATTTTAAAATTCTGTCATTCATCATGTTACAAAATAAAATATTTTGGTCCCATAATCAAATCCGAGGATCAGATAATAAATATCTATATGTGCAACCTATGCATAAAATTTCATAACTTTTTATAAAATCTTGCGAGAAAGAGTAAAAATCAGAAACTGAGAAAATCAAGTTTCTTTATAGTGCGTTTAAAGGAAAAGTCCATATTAGCTTTTTTTGCTTTTAATTGCTGCGGGCATAATTTTCGTTCGATTTTGATGCGGTTTATTTTAAAACATTCCTAACAATCTGAATTATTTTTTTTAATTATTTTTGAAAAATCGATTTTTTGGACGTGTAAAGGTACTTAAATGCGTGGATTTTTGATTCATTGTCTACTATTAAGACTTGATACTCGAAACACAGATGCATCTAAATGTTTCAAATTAAGTGTTGGTGATCAAATTTCTTGCTAAACATATAAAATGGTTAAAAAAAAAAGAAAACACATGAAGAAAAATTGATATTTCATTTTAAAAAATTCCTATTTCTCATACATATGGTTGCTATACTTTAATTTAATTATCAAATGGCATTTTCAAAGCTTAAAGTAAAATGATACTGTTGAAATCTGTAAATTCCACAGTAGAGTGGGTCGAGATAACGTCAATCATCTGTTCCATACTCAAGCCAAATCCAGGCGGCACTGCACCTCGCTCATGTAGACCAAATTAAGAACCCTAAGTAAACTAACGAAGAGAGTCATACTGCATCGCTTTCAAGATCGTCTCGCATAGATCATTATTATTAATCCTGAACAATATGGCTTCAGAGATCAAAATATTACCACTCCCCAACTCTTTAGAGGAACGGAATATAGTGCTGAAGCAATGAAAGAAAAAGAGAAGTCGGGATTCTAATCCTAGATTTATCTAATGCATTCGACGAGGTATATCCTATCTGTCTTAACTCGACACTCATACAAAAGGGCATGCCAGATTCCCTAATTCAACTAATACATAACTAACTAACATAACTAACTAACATAACTAACATAACATAACTAACTTTCTGACCGTAGATTTATGGAGCGTGTTAACAATACTCTTTCTAACCCCACTCCTATAAACAGCGGTGTTCGTCAGTGATAATACCCATTCCAGGTAGCTACAACAGAAACTGAAAAGTGATATATGCCATCACATCCTTATGCGATATGTGCATAATAGCAAATTATTCATTATACGTAGAATAATTTCAAATAACAGTTTGTGAGAAAATGTTTCTTTTTCACTGATAGTCAGTGTAAGATTTATCTTTCTTTTTGAATTAGTACAAGAAAGGGAAGTCAAAATATATAAACTAGTTCAAATATATGAAAAGGGTAATATTTTGTATAGAAATACTTAAGAATTCATAATTATTCATTATCTTTAACAGTTTTAAAAACTTATGTTGAAGGATGGAGTAAATAAATTTTGGGGAAAAGGCATGAATATTCATTTGATATTTCTGGAAGTTGCAGAATTTTTTTTTATGTGTTTGCTTCTAAATATAGATACACTTGGCATGCACTTTTATTTACAGAGCTGTCTGATTAAAGAGATTTTGGCATGTCATCAAATTTAGTTTTGCCAGAGAAGAGAGAAACAAAACTATCCTTTTCAAGTGTAAAGCTAATATTTACTTACATGTGTTATATAAAGTACCATGCGATATATTTTATACAAGCTTTGATTTGATAAAATAGTTTACGGACTAAACATTTATTTTATTGTAAGAGTTTGCTTTGTGAAAGTTACTTAAGTGAAAAAGTGTGGCGCATCGAATTTTATACTCAAAATAATAGTAGCAAAAACAACAACAATACTAATTACGAATGAATAAGGTAACATGTAAACAGTAGTCGGAGTTAGAATATTTAAAACAGTTTTAACAGATTATTTATTTTAATTTACTAATTTCCACAGAACTGCCATTATAACTGCGTGGTTGAATTCGTGTTAGAAATAGCTTTCCCGGTATTCAACGCATAGTTACAAAATTCAACTGTTATTTAACGGTAAATCATTTTCAATCACTGTTCGTCATTTTTTCCAATTTTGTACTTTGAAATTATGTTTATAAATAATCTTAAATTCATTTTTTTTTCATATAACACTTACCATAAATTACTACCCTATATATATATATATATGAGATTTGGTGTCTGTCGTTCTGTGTGTGTATGTGCGTTCGTCATAGGAGCCTAGACCGTGGATTGACCAAATTCAGCGCATTGACTAAATAGCACAAGAAGCAGCTATTGTTGAAAAAAACTATCGGACATTTCAAAAATTATTTTATGTTTTTTCCCGTTTTCGACGACTTCTCGAGTATTTTATTATATAAAATAAATAAAAAATTTGTGAAAAAAACACACATAAAAGGTTACTTCGTGTTTTTTTCACAAAGTTTTTATTTATTTTATCTTTTAACACCAGTTTTTTGAGTGTTTATTTTCATTTTATTATATATTTGGCGAAAAGAATTTCCATCCGAAAACTGTGTTTCTTATATGATTGATAAGTCCACAGCATTCTTTTTTAAATGATCTCTATATTAACATCGTATCCAAATTAATTTTTTCATACCGATTTCTTAAAATGGTGACAGGAAAATCCAAATTTTAGCCTAAGTAATCTTTATTAATTTGCTATAAATTTATTGCTCAACATATTATTTTAAAAAGTAGATGATAATCTGAAATAAAGATTTCATCAACTATCTTTTTTACTACCTTGTACGAAGTAAAAGGAAGTATTGTGACCGCGAAAATTTTCAGTATTCAGATTCTGATGGATTTTGACTATCGCTAAATTTATTTTGACGAGTTTTTGCGTGACGCCTCACCGCACGCATGTGCGTAGGTATGTGCAGTGTGTCGAGCAAATAATACCCTGATTTCAAAGTTAAAAATCTGAAAAACAAAGATCAATGGAATGGTGCAGCAAACGGTATGTTTCTTATGTAAGCTGTAAAAATTTTATACAGAAATTTCGAAGTAGTACTAACAAAAAAGCTCTCACAGATGGCGTTGTAATCACAGGCCTCTATATTCTCCTGATCTGACTCTTAGTGAGAAATTTCTGTAGGGCACATCGAAAGATACTGTCTACCAGAACCATCCCAATACGCTGAACGAGCTTGAATCGTCGATTTGTATGGCATGTGAATCCGTTTCCTTTGAGACATTACAGGACGAACTTCATTATTGTGTGATGACGAACTTCATTATTGGTTTGCCACACCTCTGCATCTGAACAACGAACATTTTGAAAATATTGTGATGTGATTTCTTCCGGAGAATGAGTTTATATTCATACATGCTTATCGTCGATCGATTTTAACATGCAGCGCCACCTGTTAGCAGTTGCCTACGCAAGGGGGTATTTGAGTGTTCTAACCCCCTTGAGATTTTTAAGTCCACAGTTTTTTTAATTTTCAACATAAAGATTACGGCTTCTAACATTAAAATTACCGAACATAACGCCCTCTCCATTTAAAGGAAGCTTGTGTACTCCCTGTCTGTTAGCAGCTATTGTAACTACTATTTCGAAACTTCGGTATTAAATTTTTACAGGTTACATACTAAGCATATAGCCTTTGCTGCATTCTTCAATTGACCTTTGTTTTGGTTTACAGCTGGAAAACTGGTTTACATCTAAGAAAATCAAAATTTTCATCTGGTCAAGTCACTCACCTGACCACAGTATAATTGAACAGTTTTGGACACATATCCAGTCTTAACGCGAAAGGATGATTCAAAGATCATAGAACTCCTTCAGGACCTTTAATTAGAATGGATAATACTGCCTAGGTTCACCAAAAAAAGCCTTGTGAATTCCATGCCTAGGCAATGTGCCGTAGTTCTCTAAGCAAAAGGATATGCAATCGGCCTTCGGGAAGTTCTTAACTTTCAATCATATGATGAATCAAAAGATGCCATAAAAATGAAAGTACGTACAGGCATATTTCTTAGCGTGGCATATTACTAATTTTATCACTTCCGAAAACTTTTTTGGTTGCCAGTTTTTTAATAATCTTAACCATTTCCGTAAATTTTTTGAGAGATTTTGGTAGTGTAGGGAAATCGAAGGAAATAATCGACCTTCTCTTCGATTTCAGAGTCCATTATAGGGTTAAGTACGATTTTATTATGCAACACACCTTAGTACAAAATGTCTGTATCTATTGTTACAAAATATACTAGTGCTGATATGTCTGAGCGATCAAATATTAAAAAAAAAAATTCTATAAAAATTATTCACTGCATATCCAAACATTTATACTATTGCAATTTGATTTCTTTTTTATTTGACAATATTAAAACTGTAGGGTAATTTTAAATCTTGGAATACCTGTGGGTACTTAACAACCTCCAGGCGTTAAAATAAATTCTGAAAAAAAATTGAATTTAGAAAACAAGTATCTTAATTTCGACCGTTGTTTAAAACCGTTGTTTAAAAAGTGAAAACATCATATCTGCATGTACATTCGTACGCCAGGTTATTTTACAAAGTCTAAAACAGGTTTGTAGAGTTCTCTGTGTCTTTTTTTTTCTGTCTACAAGCAGCAGTGTGACAGTTAAAATTTTGAAAAAACTCTCTTGTTTTAAAAGAAATAAGCTATGTCTGTATCAAACACCTGGGGGAAATGTGCCAGTGTCGTTCAACCTCTAATTTTTGGCAAACATTCAAGCTGTGCTCCATGAAACGTCAGTGGTATGACTGGCGAGTCCCAAAATGACACTTTAAATGCTTGACACGTAAGAATAAAATGGTCTTCCACATCGGATGTAACAAAGTTAAGTGGCGACCAAATGAAATTTCTCTCAGCTTGATGCCTTCCTTGGCTCCGAGGAAAACTACTAACTACGATAAAGGGAAAGATGAATGCCTTCTTTAATATTACATGAATGCTGGTGCAAGAGTTGGAATTATAAATAGATCCAGTGAGTGTCGGCTCATCATATACTTTAATACTATTTATATATCATTTCATTCTGAAGAGGAAAAAAAAGAAGTAAACACGCCCTATATAAGGAAGGTTTTATTTACATAAATAAGGTCATATTACAAGTTTTTATATTTTAAAGGTAGGAAATGCTTGAAAGGTAATTAAAGTTTAATGTTGAGAATATTTTTTTAGCGCTAGAGTGGTATTAATTGCAAACCTCGTTTTTATTTTTTTTTCTTAATCTACGTAATTTGTCTAGGGAAAATTACTTTTCGAACAGCACAAACAAAGGTAAAGTGTTTTTAGACCACTGATTTAGGGTTCCGAGGTAGTGGGGTAGTGGCATGTGAAAAGTTGCCAAGGTTGTGGCTTTTTCGAGATTTACCGCAAAGTTTATCGCTGAAAAATAAGACCCAAAAACTGAACTCTGGCGTGATATTGCCTATATTTACTAAGAAATTGCCAAACCCTACTGCTTATTCCATGGGAATATTAATTAGTGTCTATAAAAGTGTCTACATTAGTACAAATAAAAGAAAAATAGAATATGCCTGGCTAAAATTGTAAAACAGTTATAGTCGAATATTTTAGTATACATTTCTATTCCACAGAAGTGTCTTATGGAACAAGGAAGACAAATGCGATACACTCATTTACTATGATACACTTCCCAACGTAATATAACAAGGAAGTAAAACAGGGCTGACAAACGGGGTTTAGTACACTTTCAAATGTAATGGGATAAGGGAAACAAATAGAGCCGATGCATGATGCGCTTTCCAAAGTAATGAAACAAAAAAGGCAAATAGGAGACAAATACTATAATAACATAGCATGCTTTTTTTAATTTTCTCACATTTTGTACTTTGAATCCTGTAAGATGCATTGATTAAGTACAGTAATACACTAATATATGTATTTTACCTAAACATATGACGATGTGAATGCGATTGTAAGGTACCGTCTAAGAGAAAACACCATTAAAAAAGACTCACAGATTTGTGAAATAAACGCTAATAGAGACCTTGCTAAAACAATTACTTCAGGCCACTATCGAGACATGAAGATCCAAAGAGATGGCAATAGAATCTACCGTTTGTGCAATAATTGCGATAATATTCCACTGACTCCAAAACACATTTTTGACTGCCCTGTCATTTTAAGATCTCTGGCTGAGCTCGGGGGATTCTCCATCTTTGACATCAAAAAGAGTCAATACTCCGAAAACATCAAGGAGATATCCAGCTGTGTTCTGCACACTCATGGTCAACTAAAGATCTCCCCATGGACACGACACCATCCAACCAACATAAACATATGTGCATGTTCACTATTTAAAAAAAATGATTTTTTTAATGTTAACAAAAATTTAAATTCTCTATTATATTAAAGGAATATGTAATTACCTACCATTTCCAACAAAAACTTAAAAGAGATTTGCTTCTAGGAAGAGCTTATTTCATTCGAAAAAATAAAAATAATTTTAATTTTAATTTTAATTATTAAGCGTACACAAATTCTAACATCATATTATTTTACAACAAAAATGCTCATGTATACTCATTTAAATGCAATTTACTATCAATTTGTTTACTCTAATTTGTTTAAATAATTAATATCTCCGAATAAATATTCAATTCCTTTTCCATTAATTTATTTAGAGTATATCCAATTCTTTAAAATAACTAAATAAATAATTATATCGTATCCTAATTAGGTAATACTTCATTCAACGGCGTTTATGAATAATTAATAAAAAGCACTGAACTTAAAACACAAGAAGAAAACATTTTTAATAATCAAAAAGCATTTTGTATTTTTCAATTTGTATGTACATTTCCTATAGCTTTTACTGTTTCTGTTTGCATTAAAATTTAAGATATCGGTTTAACAATTTTGACAAATGTAGATTAGCTTAAAATTTTAAATAGACCTAACGGAAATTTAAAATGAAAGAATATTTTTTTAAAGTCCTGAATACTTATTTCTTTACATTATTTAATTAAAACTGGTTCATAAATTGTGTTAAAACCGTTTCACAAAGGAGTTTCATAAATTGTTTCATGGTGCCAAGTTTGACCGGCCGTGAAGTCTGTTTTTTTTTTTTTTAATTGAACATCACATATTTGAATAGTGCGTTTTAACGTAGTACTACATTCCCCCATAACGGTCCTACTTAAAAGGGGAAAAATATTTTTCAACGCCATTGGATGTTAAAGGGTTATTTCGAAACAAGCTTCCTCGCGATTTACTCAGGAACCAAGACCACTTGCAAACTCGTGATAGGTATAAAAATTCGATAAAAATTCATTAATGGCATTCGGTTGATTTAAATTCCTAAATTCAAATTATTTTTATTAACTAAAAACTGAAAAAAATGCTTCATGTTTGCATTCCTTACCTATTTTCGGATACAAAAAAATCTGATGTGTCCAACACATGACTTCCTTGCACGTCTATTAAATCAAAAATATTTTTTACGCACTTCCTCTCTAAACTTATTTGTTTGAAAGAGATAAAATATCAATAATAGTAAGGTTTAGAGATTTCTAGCCAAATATTTCGATATCGCCAAGCTGAGTTCAATTTGAAAGATTTCCTTCTGACACTTTATTTGGCGATATTTCACCAAAAGCCGACAAACTTGAGATAGTTTGCGAGATTTTGGGGATAGCCAAAGTAGTCATTGACCACAGACTTTCAATGAATTGAATGCATCCATACACCTTAATGTATTTAAAGTCATTTGGATCAACCTGGAAATAAATTCACAGTCGATTGCTGTCAAAAAAGATATTGAAAACAGTTAGATATTATAATATAGTTCTAAATACAAAAGTTCAAAATTCTACGAGTTAAAGTTTTAGAGTTATACAAAATACGAAATAATTTTTGGCGCCAAATTTGGCGATATTTCGGCGAAACTCGTCAATGTCGACGACATTTGGCGAGATTTTAAGCATGGACCAACAATGACAGATTATCGCCAAATTTGGCGATATTTCGCCATAACTCGCCAAGAACGATGACAAATGGCGATACTTTGGGCATGGACCAAATGACTGACTATCGCCAAATTTGGCGATATTTCGCCAAAACTCGCCAAGGTCGACGACAGACGGCGAGATTTTGGGCATGTACCAAACAATGACTGTCTACAATTGTATTATATTGAAGATGTCCATAGACATTAAAGTACTGAAATTCTTTTCGGTGGTCCTGTAAATAAACTCTCCAGTAGATTGGAACCAAAAATCGAGATGCACAGCTAGATGTTACAACAATCTTATATATGAAATTTCATAATAGTTTTTGAGATTTGAGAGTTAAATATGCACACACGTACACCAAAAGTCGCCAAGCTTGGCGACTTTTGGCATAGTTCTTGAGGGAGGCACGTGACCGTGATCGGACCATTACCTAACTTATGTGGTAGGACGGTATTGTGCTTGAAATGGATGAATGCCCCTAAAATTGCCATTGACCGTAATGTATTGGAAATCTTTTGAGTGTTCCTGTAGCAGAACTGTAAATGATAAAGACACTTTTTTTAATGGAGAAATTCATTTTCTAACTCTTTACAGCATATATCACTTCTGAGTCGTTTGAAATAGCCCAATACCTCTAAAAAAAACTCTTTTATGAATTTCGGCCCATAGAGCGTAATGTATTTCGAATCTTTTAGGCGGTTCTGTAGATAAACTATCCGGTCGAATGGAACCGAAAGGAGAGGTGCACAACTAGATGTTACAACAATCCTAAATATAAAGTTTCAATATTGTATGCCTAATAGTTTTTGAGATATGTGAGTTTAATGAATTTCGGCCCATTGAGAGTAATGTATCTCGAATGTTTTGGGCGGTCCTGTAGATAAACTATCCAGTCGAATGCAACCAAAAGGGGCGGTGCACAACTAGACGTTACAACTATCCAAAATATGAAGTTTCGACATTCTACGCCTAATAGTTTTTGAGATATGTGAGTTTAATGAATTTCGGCCAATAGAGCGTAATGTATTTCGAATCTTTTGGGCGGTCCTGTATATAAACTATACATTCGATTGCGACCAAAAGGGGAGGTGCACAACTAGATAATAGAACAATCCTAAATATCAAATCTCAACATTCTACGACCAATAGTTTTTGAGATATGCGAGTTACATACATACGTACGTACGTACAGACGGCATGGGAAAACTGACCACAATAGACTCGCCGCTGGTCAAAATGAGTTGCAGACGCGTTAATATGATCGTGCATGCTAGCCTACGATGAGATGCATCAAAAAAATTCTTAAAATTAAATTTAGAGGTAGTCAAAATCGTTTTTTTTTTGTCGAAATTTGGCCCCCAAAATTTTTCGGGATCACATTACTTCCTTATACTACGTACAAGGAAGTAAAATTGTAGGAGTGTTATCTTAGCAATGGGCAGAAATGGCATTCATAAAAATTACTGAGTATCTTGAAGCGTCCTTTTTAACTAAACTGTCTTATCCATGCGAAAACCGAACGATAATGGATTGTTTAAGTAAAAGAATAAGTATTTATTACAACAAAGTGTACCTAATGTGAGAGATCTGCGAAAGAATAGTGGCTGATTTGCCAAGTTTAGCGATTCTGAGCGGGTAGATTGTAAACGTTGTCCTAAAAAGAAAAGAAATGTCTAACAACGAAAATTAATCCTACGTAAACAAACACCACGGTAGTTTCAACAGTAAAGAGTAAATGAACGTCTTCTTTTAGCGTCTTGCTGGGCCAAAGTTTTCATTCCAGTGATTGCCTTTAGCCTCACTATCTCATTCGCAGCTTACGAGGGAAGTTCGTTAAGTCAGTGCAAACTCTAAACGATAGTTCCACTATACCGCCTCTAGACTACATCTAATTTCTAGCGATCTTCGGAGACTTGCTGACGAAGTTTCTTTTGGATGTAATTTTTATAAGCATTTCAGAACTAGACACGCCTCCTTCTCCACTTCTTCAGCCCCCCTACAACCCACTGTAGAGACACATAAGGAAAATCTTCTATTTGTGTCTTTGCAATGTAGAAAAGCGAGTGGTTATTTCCATAAGCATTTGCTTTTCTACGTTACAAAGACGCTGGGATGAAGATTCTTCTTCTATGTCTCGATAGTCCGGGGTGGGGGTGAGGGAGAGAATGTGTCCATTTGGGTAGCTTTCATCGAAATATTATTTACCCCCAAAAGAAACTTCGTCAATGAATCGCCGAAGATCGCTAGAAAACGAATAATACAGCTGGAACAGTGGTATAGTGATGTCATCATTTAGACTTCACACGGACTTATCGAACGGCCCTCGTAATAACTCCAGTTTCTGTACACACCTACAGAAATTCTGTTCTCTATTTATGTAAAAACTGTTCATGCTAAAATTAAAAAAAAAGAATTTAAAAATCTAATTTTTCTCGACACTTGCGTACAAAAATATATCCTCCTCTTCAGAGAAAAAAAATGTCATCGTTTACTCTGTATATTAAAAACAATAGATATACATTAGAGTTCGTGACAAACGAAGATGAAATATGCCGCCGTTTCATCCAAACTTTAGAGATAATCAATCAGCCTGTTTTGTTTTAGTATGAAACAATACGAGTTTTATATAGGTACTAGCTGAAGTACCCGTTCTTCGCACGGGAATGAATGGACTTTTTGATATTACGATTTGTGGTGATTATTATTCATTGTAATAAACAGATATAGCAAAATTGATATCGCGTTATATTGTGTTCAATAATCATGCATACCGAATTTCAAGGCAATCGTTTGTACGGTGCAGAAGGCGATGCGACGTAGCGCAATCTAGTGGCGAGTTTTAGCAAAACGGATACGGCGAAAATATTCTTCGCATTCAGATATCGATGTATACGAATTTTCATGACGATCGGCTGAATAGTCCTGAAGTTCATGTGTGGACGCAACATCGAGTGGCAAGTTATAGGAAAATGGATAGCGCCAAACTCATCCCCGTGTTCAAATATCTATGTATACCTATTTTCATAGCGATCACTTACCATCTAGTGGTCAGTTAACCATCTAGTGATTAATTAAAGTAATGATTTGCTACAGCGCCGTTCCGGGAACGGGTGGACGAATAAATTCCGGGAACGGGTGGACTTTCAAAGTGGACTATCATTTATTCTATATTATTTTACATATCTGTGCAAAATTTCAGGCTGATAGGTCCATTTTTGTGGATTTGTATACGAATCAAATCCACAAACAAACAAACAAACAAACAAACAAACAGAATTTCATTTTTATTTATAAGGATGAGCAATACTACTATAATCCAACTGAATTGTTTGACAGATAATCCACATATGGTTTACAAGGAGCGAGTCATTATTTTTAAATCTAGGTTTGATTCTAGTTTTAATTATCGACCAATAGCCAAGTGGATTTGACACTGAACAGTCTTAAATAGTTGATGTGTGAAGGTCCACGGTACTGGTCCACTGCACGGTTGTCGATCTAATGGTGTGAAAGTTTGTATGGTTTTCACAAGTTGTAATGTCATCACGCATGAGAGTTTCTTAAAAGCTTTCCCCCAAGGCATTTCTCTTTTTGAAAGATAGCTCTAGTGCGTTTTACCTAAAAGAAAAAGCTTTAAATTGTTTGCTTCTATCTCTGCAAAGACGTAACGATGAAGAATTCACTCTGCGTATAATCTTCCTTCCAAACTTACATCATTGAATGATTTAAGAGGAAATGAATTTCTCCTTTGAAAAATTATGTGCACACTAATAAGTTTAAAAGATTTTAATTACATGTCACAAAAAATAGGCCAAGAGTAGCTGTATTTAAGAGAAATTCAATTCTAAATACTACTTTCAAACTTTAAAAAATGACTTATTTTAAACTTATCTTAACTATTAAACTATGCAAGTTTATTTTATTGAAAAGAGATGTCTGTAAAATTTCATACATCAACCAATCAGAAGATTAAATTAAAGCAACGCAAAAATAAATAAATTTTTAAAAATCATAAAACAAAATTTCAAAGGTTATAAAATAGATACGTGTGTTCATGTACAAAATAAATTTCCTAGATTTAATTTTCAGTCCGCTAATTTACCTTATAATCAAATGTAAGTCATAAAAGGTCATCCTAGACTTTGGTTAAATTTAAATTCCACTCCTAGAAGTAAAAGATCTTGAAACTGAAAGTTTCAGATTTTAATTGAGTCAAATTATAATAAGGCAAGCTTTGCGCTCTTGAAATTGTCAGTTTTAAATGTAATTGTATAATCTAGTTAGTTAATTTAATTTGTTCTTTGTAATAAAATTGTTGTTTTATACATAAAAATGTTATAAATTTACAAATTCAGGGATGTGTCTAGAGGCTGATCATTTTTTGCAGTCATAAAGTAAATCTCTGGTTAATCTCATTTGATTTCATTTCCTATTTATTCCTATTTATTTATTTCCTTATTTTGCTCGTGACTACTAATACAAATGTAAACACTTCACAAACATGTTAGGTTAGTTTGACTATTACAAAAAAGTATCGTATATATAGCTTTGTTTAGTCGTATAGAAATTTTTGTTTTAAAAAACTGAATTCAATAAATAACTATAAAATTTATACAATTACATAGTTTTATCGTCTTTGTGTCAAGAGTTTTTGAGACAAAATAATAGTGAAAATTAGATGAGCAATCTTAAACATTATAGAAATTTATTTACTTATTCAAACTTTAAATTTAAACATACAGAGTGTTGTTTCACGAAGGACCCTAACATTGAAAAAAAATCTCAAAAATGGTAACTGACAGAAGTATGAAATCAATGGTATGTTTATTTAAAAAAAAAAAAAAAAATACAGAATTTACAAAATTTTAGTTACAAACTATACCGATAGATGGTGCTGCAAGCTGCAAAGCGGATGCCAGAAAAGAGCACGTACGCTGGAAACATCAAAACCAGTTAAATTATCGCATCAAAACCAATTCAATAACTGCACTTTTCACACTATATACTTGTTGCAAAGGAGACAAGTTACTCTGTAAAGTTTTTAGTAACTCTCTGCAATGTGTTGTTGCAAATCGACACGGACGCCTCGCAAATACCGTTTATACGTTCATCGAGTGTCCAAGAATTTTTACCGTAAACGATGTAATTCAGTGTGCCCCACAAAAAGCAGTCGCAGGGAGTGAAGTAGGAAGGAATACGAGACCAGTCTATGTCTTTTCCCATAACTGTCGAATAGTTCAACGCTATAACTCTATCATTAAGATTAAAGTATTCGTCCAGAAAGTCAAAACCATCTTGTACACGGTGAGGGCGAACCACATCTTGCATAAACAAATTGGTCGATCATTTAACACTTGTTGAATAGGCACAAATGGTTTCAAAAGCGCTATATACCTGTTAGTCGTCACCATTTCTCGCAAGAAAAAGGCCTCAATGATGCCTTTGCTGGCTATTGCAGCCAAGCGGTAACTTTTAGTAAATGGAGCATTCTTGAGTACTACAAATAAGGGTTTTGGGTGGCCCAAAATTGCAAATTATACCTGTTACGGCTAAATCGTCGATGAATGACTTGGAGTCTGAGCTGTATTTCTGAAGTCCGTATCTTCGCTTGCAGCGTCATCTGTCGGCGCAGTTCGTAACTAAAAGTTAGTGACTTTTGTAACAAATTCCTATGTGTTTTTGTTAAACATACTATTGTTTTTATGCTTCTATCAATCACAGTTTTGAGTTATTATTTTTTAAACTTAGGAATTATTCGTGAGAAACCCTGCGGTAGCAAAGTATGTTTTATTCAAGCAATTAAAAAATATTCTTACTGTCTTGAAAATTCGTTAATACACTACAAAAAAATTCATTCAGATAGGGTTAAAAATATAAAAAAAAAGTATCGGGAATACATTATTACTAAATAATAAGGCTTCAGTTAATGAACTTCTAAGTAATTTCATGTGACAATGAATATTCTTTAAGATTAAATTAATGTGTATATGCATAATCCTTTAATTAGCCAAACTAAAGCTTCATTCTTTTTTATTCAATAAATAAGTTGAAATGGAAACAAACAGTCCAATTTAGCTATCTAAATGTTGATTTCCACGAAAAAATATTTTTATTTTTAAATAAGGTTTTGAAAAAAAGTTATTATGTTGTCGGATTAAAAAGATCTTTATAAAAAGGTACAAAATATATTCCCTAGATGCTGCTTTTTCTCGTAATTTAAATGTAATGTAGAAATAGTAAGAAATAACCAGAAATTCTATAGTTTGAGTATGCAAGGTTTCATTAGGAATGTTTGAGAAAAAGAAAAACCGTATCATTAAATTAACAATATTTTTAGACTTTTATTTTTCATAATTAAATTGAGCGTAAATATAAATAATATAATCTTGATTTTAATTAATATATATTGTGTGTGTTTGTTATGGAAAGCCTACATGAACGACATCTGCCAACGAAGGGGTGGCTTGTTCGGAGGACTTTTTGAGGGTTCTAACGTTTATCTGCTTTACATTTGGAGGAAATCGACCAAAACTCCAGACCGTTGGATCGACAGCTACGTGGCCAGGCCTAAAAGCGGGGGCCTTCACACTACAAACGTCTGCCATGTTCAGTGGCTTATCCACTCGGCCACGGTGCGGCCGTTATATCCATTTACCTTAAATATATACATTTACCTTAAATAAAAAACATTCTATTTTAAAAAGATTAAATTCTCAGAAATTTAAGCTACGGGGTTTCCAGTTGTCAGGTAACAACACACGAACTTTCAGCCAGAACCCTTTTTTGATGTCATATAGATTCAGTTTAGTCAATAGACATATTATAGTGCCAATCAAAGTTTAAGGCAATTAAAATTAATGCACCCTGCAGAAACAGGGCTATTTAACCGAAAACTCGCTGGAAAAGGGGCTTCTCTGATATATCGATGCAGTGTAGAACGCTTTAAATCTTCAAAACATTGGCAGAGCATCGACAGGTCTCAAATCCTCCGTGACGTCGCCGACTGTGACTGTACACAGGAAAGCGAATAAAGAATTGTTCATTCTTAAGACGGTCTCTTCCTTGCTTACACTCGCCATACGACTACAGCCCGATAACTATCAGATTTTATAAGTGTGCATATTGTAAGGTAGAAAGGGATAGTAAAAAGCAGTTTATGTTTGTAAAGATTATGGATTTCATTCGCTTACCTAATCAATGTATGCGGCACGTTTAGCGAATTGAGAATTTTTTATACGAAGGCGTAGAAAAATTTAAATTTCGCATATTTTTAGATTCAATCTGCGGAAAATTCTAATCGATACCATAATAACATTAAGTACCTTTTTTTTTTTTTGGGGGGGGGGAGGTAACTGTGTAATTTATTGTACATGTCTATGATAAATATTTAATAAATAATACCCCCATACAGTGGCGTAGCCAGAAATTTTTCATGGTGGGGGGGGGGGAATTACGACTACTGTAACTCATATACATGATATATACGTGTGTGGGATAACGGAGTAAAAAATATACATTTCGTATGGCAAAAGATACCTCATGTTGAGTTATGACTCTCCTCCCCCCCCCTTTGGCTATCTGTGTTTCTGGGACACCCTGTATAATCAAAGAACAAAAGTCGCCTTATATAGTAGTAGAGGGGGAAAAACATTATACTAAATTTAATTCAAAATTAAATAATGAAGAATTACCAGGGGTCGATGCAGACGAAAATTGGGTATGTTTTGCGGCCACTTCACAAAATTGCGATCGATTAAAACGGCCCCTTCACCAAATTACAATCAATTAAAACGGCCCCTTCATAAAAATACAATCGGTTGAAACGGCCCCTACACGAAATTACAATCAATTTAAACGACCCTTCATTGGCTTTTACATTACATTTTAATCTGTGTTATGAATTATTTTACCAAATAAGTTACTTTTATTAAAAATAGGTAAGAAAATTCACAAAAATAAGTGTTGAAATTCACAAAATTAAATATTGAAATTCACAGAAACAAGTGTTGAAATTCACAAAATTAAATATTGAAATTCGCAAAAATGGGACCCTGTAAAAAAATTGCTGGATTGACGCTTGATTGCATAACTGTTTAATTCTATTAAATTTGCCTTCCACAATACCTAGATTCGATTCAAAAAGACTAAGACTAGATTTTAAAAAAATTGATGTTTATTTAAAAAGACATTCAAATCGGGTGACTGATCTCCGGGAAACAATACGCAGTCAAAAACTAATTAATTACTGGCATGGCGTACGGGGAGGGGAGGGGGGGGGCGTACCTCCAAGTTTGTATCCAAATCTTTTCATATTCTTAAAATTTGTTTTTAAATTCAAAACAAACTTTTTCTACTCTTTGAATTCAATATATGCTCCCCCAAATTTTTTTGCAATGCTGCGCATATGACGAAAAGAATCATATGAATTCCTTAAGCCAAAATAGCCAGAACGCAAGAAGTAGATTCCAACACCCGCCAAATAAAATACCCACTGAATAAGAAGTTTTGTGCGGACACGAAGAAGAAAACAACAGAAATAATTTTTGAATGCGGACTTGCCAACTGGGGAAAAGTATAGGGTGATTAATTTAATAGAGTACCCGTTGATTTTTTCTTTTTACTCTTAAATGGCAATTATTCTAACGTTAGAATATAATTGTTTGAGCCTTGTTTAAGTGTAGGAGGCAATTTCCAACACTGTCAGTTGGACGGTTACAAGTTTATTGGTAAAGTGAAAAAGAAATGGAGACGCACAATGTTACTTAATCCCGTGATAACTTTATTTCATAAAAACATAGTTTAATTCAAGTTTTATACATTGTCATGCCATTATTAATTATTCCTCACCTCTTTAGATTTCTTTTTTGTGTTTGGTTATCTTAAAGATAGTGTTTCACAGAGAAGTCTGAAAATATCTCTGAATTAAAATAAACCATTACAGAAAAAATCACATCAAGAACACCAACAATGTGGCGAAGTGTATCAAAAAACTTGGTTCGAGGTGTTCATGTCTACATTCAAAATGGTGGCAAACATTTTCAACATTTGCTATAAGGAATAAAAAAAATAAATTAAATTATGGTTTTTAAAAATAAAATTATCGCAGGATTAAGTAACATTGTGCGTCTCTATTTCTGTTTTACCTAACAAATAAAACTGCAACAGTCTTAAACTGGTGAAAATTGTCTCTCACTTTTAAATAAGTTTCGATCAACTATACTTCAGTGTTAGATTAGTTGGCGCATCCGCCATATTTAAGGGTAATGAGAAAAACCAACGGGTACTCTTTTAAACTGATCACACTGTATAGCAAATATGGGCAGCCGCGGGCCGGATGTGGCCCCTCACGTCTTTTGATCCGAACCGCGGAACATTTCAAATTCCCATAGACAACCCATATAAACCAAATCAAAATCTCATATAAATCTCTCTTATACGACACGCGACTTCACTAACATCCTAAATTTTAGCCCGCAACTCTCCAAAGGCTGTCCATACCTGCTTGCTGTATAAGGACCGTGCTGCTAAGGTTATAGCGAAGAGGGTCAGAAAACCTTTGTGGAGAGTACTGGAGAAATTACTTATAATTTTAAGTTCGGTCGTTGTATTCACAAAACACAATTTCGATAAAACACTTCGTTGCAATAAACATACAATGACATAAACATCCGATGCCTTTAAACTATTCATTGAAGCTAGGATTTAAAATACACAATTAAATATTACGGACTGGTGGTAGCCCGCATAAATTATACGTCCAATTTACCATCGAATAGAGAGAGAAATCAGGTGCCAACGAAATTTGACCCTGGCGATAAAAAACACTGATCGAAGATAATCAATGCCAATTAAATAAGAGTAAACAATCATCAATTGGATAGTTATGAAAGCATGTGCACTGTACAGTGCATGACATTACAAAAATAATTGAAATGAAGTACTCGAAAATAATAGCTATCAGTGGGGGAACAGAAGGGAGTGGGAAAATACTTTACTATTGTAAACTAAAGTAGGTAATTTTATTTTTAGATCAAGTGTCGCCAGGAAGACTGCTGGGGAAAAAAAGGCTATTACATGCGGGGCGATAAGCAAAATACAAAATTTGAAAGCCGAAGTAACGAAAAATGAGACCAGAAATAAAAGTTAAAATGCTTGATTCAAAAGATTAAATTGAAAACCAAAAAAAAAAAATTGTGAATATTAAATATGTGGTCTACATCACAAGACAGCTATTTTTAGAACAGATAAGCCCAAGAGACGCCCTATAAAGAATAAGTTATTGTATTAAAACCGAAATCCAAAGTGATATTTTCAAACGGAAGTGTAAAACTTGAACAAAGAAAAATATGACAAAAAATATTAAATTTAGAATAAGGGATTAAAATATCAAATGTTTGAAAATATGTGGTGAACTGCATTACACGGACGTTTCTTCATTTTTCACGTTCATGTTATTTCTATTCATGCAAATTTGCTTTCATTATTATGGAAAGTTGCTAAAAATTATCCTCAGTCCGATATTTTAGTGTTTATTACATAATTTTCATCTCGTCCATGTAAAAATAATGCCCTATCACCTTTCGTATATTTCAAAAAAAATTTCCTTTCAAAAGCGCTCTCGTGAATAAGTATAAAAAAAGTAATGTGATCTAAACAGTCTTTTTTCCTCACCAGGATATCTGTTTAACAACGTAAGAAAATCTCATTGACGATAGATCACTTTTTTATATTTTGGGAGAATTATACTGCATTCTTTTCGATATTCCATTCAAGTTTGGTGACAAAAGACCACAATGATGAAATATCCATCTCCTTTATTTTTAAGAAGATTGAACGGTTAAAATGCACACAACGATCAATTCTTAAGTACTTAAAATAGTTGTAATGATTGATGATACGTATGATTGATGTTCTTAGAAACGAAAAATAACGTTTCTCAATAGCGTATTGGAAGCCCAGAATCATGTTAATCCTTTAGGATCTCCTTATACGGCAAAAATTGACATTAAAAATTTCAGCTGGTAAGAACATTTTTGTGCACTGTTTATTTTATAAAATCAATTTTTTAATGTTAATTTTAAATATATCAATATATTTATGGATACATTGTTATATGTAATTTTGATTGCGTGAAGTTTTGCAAATATTATTAGCATATCATTGAAAAGTGATGAGTAGCATAAATTTGTGAAGCAATAAAAATCTTGCTATTTCTTTAAAAAATGCATCGTAAAAACTTATCTCATTTGGTATATTTTAGATAAATAAAGTTATAAAATAAATGTTAACGATATTATGCAGAAAGTTTTTTTCATTATAGTTCATTTTAAAAAAATAATTTCAAGGCGAAATTTTTTACTTGAATTTTTTTAAGATAGTGGAATATCTTTCATATCTGAAAAGCTATGCCACCATCAGAAGTTTGTATGCATAGCTTTAGAAATATAATTAAGTAACTTTAAGACTCCTGTTGGTATGCTGCCATGAAGCATTTACTGGTGGTAAGCATGCGCTCGTAAGCAATACATCAAGTGCCTAAATATCAATATGCTTCAAAATGTTCTAAACTTTCATACTTTTAAGAACCACCTTACTTCCGGCTGATTTTTTTTTAAATGCTAAGTGAGACTCACGTAATAGATGCTTGTGAATGCTATAGCTGTTTTAATTTCATTGCTATAAGCAGCTGCGAATTGGAACAAGAGAATATACTAATTTGCAGTTTTTCAGGTTTTGCATTAACTGAATAAAAACATTTTTATTGGGGTTCTCTCACGTACAAAGAACAAAACTGAAATACTAAAATAAAATTGATATATTTTCAAACTATTCTCGTCCCACAGTGGCCTAGTTGCTTAGCTATGTTTCCAAAGAAATCGGAAATTTAAGCGTCACCGGCCTGGCTAGTGCTTGGGAGGGTGCAAACTTCCCTCAGCTGGGCTGCTGTGGAATGTCTCATTAGCCCATTATCTCCGATGTACGCTATTGCATATAAAATCTGTTCGTGGCTCCCATGCCCTCCATGCTAAAACGATACCTCTGGGGTGCCTATTCCAGTTGCTAGGTCTCTAGGGAAAAAAAACTATTCACTAGCAATATTATTGATCGGTGGTCAACAGGGGTTTTCATTTGCAAATAAATGATACAGTTGCAAAAAATGATATTTTTATTATTCGTCTAGAACGATTACCTAACTTTTACTGGTGGCAGAATTAAGCTTTAATATGAACTACTTTTCTGTTTATAGATCAGGAGTCGAAGCAATATTTGGCATTCTAAGGAGGTAGCAACCTCATGTTTCACTGGCAGGTAGCATAGTATGTAGTTTGAGTACTTCCATTTAATGACTCATAAAGAAGCACGTAGAGCTTCTACAAAATTGCATTGTTAAAAGAAAAGGCTATTGAAATGCTTTGTGATATTTCAATTCGAACACGGTAGGCAATGTTAAAGTGAATTAAGTATGAGTAGTGAAAATTACGATATTCTACAGTTGCTTTTAAGACTGAAACAAAACGGGCAATTAGCAAATCGAGTCTGTGAAATGGGCGTTATCGATATTCTAAATATTAACTCTAAAAAGAATAGTCTAAATACCCAAGAAACCAATTATATTTTAATTTTTAAAATGGGTTAATAGTTTTTTCAAAAGCATTTCACGAAATTATCTCATATTTTTACAATTATTTTTCGAAGTTCATTTTAATATTTGACATAATATTGAGTTTATATTTAAATAGTATGTGTATAAAATTTGAAACTGAGGTCAGACACCGCATTAATTAAATACTACAATTCATTTAATGTAAAAGACCCTTTTGAGTAATTCATTAAAAATGATAGTATTTGAATAAAATTTGTTATATTTAAATATAAATATTTGCCGTTTTATGATTTAAGATCTCTAAAGTTTAAAAGGAAATTCTATTCAAAGTGCAGCACGAATAAAGATTTGACACTTATGTATTGAAAAAGATAACATAGTTGAAATAAAAGCTTCGCAAATATTTTGCTTACATCGCGCAAAATAAATATATGCTTTATACCTCTTTATATTTTTTGTTACATTTTCATGAAAGTTTTACTTCGTACCCATCATTTCAAAAAGGTAAAATGATACTTATTATCTGCATGTTTATATTTTAATGCAGTTTTACGCTTATAGAAAATGTTTCAATGATGTAGGAACAAAGATGTACTGTTTTATATATTACTGCAAAAGCAGATTTAATGAAAAATTTTCTTTTTTCCTTTGTGCACTGTCTGCGTGTGAATATGCACCAATATTATTGTCTAGAAATTCTTGAATTTAGTCAATGGGGTTTTGTGGAATTCTATATTACACAATAAAATTTATGAATAAAGAGAAGTTTTTCTTTTTTACTTTAAAAGTGTTATTAGGGTATAGTATTATAAATAAAGATCTACGTAAATATTATGGCCATAATATTAAAAAATATATATTTTTATTTCGTCACTGTACATGTAGTTTATACAACGCAAATAGGCAAGGCCGCATTTAGGAACTCCGCGCCCCTAAGCACTTTTGCCATCGGCGCTCCCAACGATTCCCCTCCACTTCTTCGCCTGGAAAATAAAACTAAATGAAGCTTAATTGCGGAATCAGCAATTTATTACAGTTAAATTCTACTAACTTTATAATGTGCTACAAGTACAGTACAAAACATTCCGAATGGAAAAGAGGTTGTGAATTATTTTTTTAGCTTTCGTACTTTAGCTTTAAACGTATTGGAATAGTAAAAAAAAAAAAAAAAAATTGTTGTTTAAGTTTGCGCCCTTAAAATTTTTGCGCTGTATGTCACGGATCCCTACAAATATATAAGCTGACTAATACACAAACCGAAATTATAAACACTTCATAATTACTTTAGAAAGAAATAATCAGAGTTAATTTTCTTCTACGTTTTAACTAGAAAAACTTGGCACAGTGGTTATGTCACTGAAAATGGTAGACGGCTGAAGTATGAGGGTCCCGGGTTCGGATGCCATCGCGCGGGTGTCGGTCTAACGGTCTGGAGTTTTGGTAGGTTTTCTCCAGATGTAACGTGAATACGCGTTAGAACCCCTTTGAAAGTCCTCTACCAAGGCGCCCCCCACTCTTGGCATATCGCCCTAGTGTAGCGTTGCCACAATCACACAAACAAACAAATAAATAGAAAAACTTCAGATTGCACTTTAAGGAATCACGTCTCATTCACCTCGTGTATGTGCTGTTGTATTTTCTGCAACCCCCTAAAACAGCAATGAAGAATGCACCATTTTCAATATGACACATGCTGTTATATATGGCAAATTGTTTTAATTTTTTTTTTTCAAAGCGTACGGACAGGCATACACTTTTCAAGACTACTTCTACTTTAATGGATCATTTAAAAAAATTAATCATAGTATAACGGAAAAGCCCCTTAGATGAAAAAAAGTAAGTTTGACACAATAAAACGTATGACATTTTAACAGTCACAAAATTCCATTTTTTCACTTTGTAAAATTATATTTGAAATTGAATCATTTTTTTCATTTTTTTTTTCTCTTTATATTTTGTATAAGTGTATTCAGTATTGAAATATCCATTGTCAATTTTATTTTATCAGTGTTTGATATTTTAAAAAAAGATAAAAATATAATTTTTTAGCTAGGTCAGAGTCAGCCTAGTAGAAATAATGCAAACATAATTAATGTAAATGTGACCGTTGCGATTTTTGTTTCAACTTCGTCATTCGTGGCTGAAGTTTGATTGTTGAACGTTTTATACTTTCTGCGACTGAAATTCCAGATTTAACTCAATTTAGTTCTATTGATTCTTTCAGATATGTTGACATTTTACACGGCAGTTAACTTCATATATATATATATATATATATTTTTTTTATTTTTTTTTTTACTTCGACTTACAGTTTCGAAATAAATTGTTTGATCAAATCCACTTTAACTTGACGTATAAAGAAATGAGATTAAAAAAAATATTTGGGGGTTTCTGCACTTTTACCAAAATATTCGATTTACCAAGTTCTGTGTTTAATTTATTTAGAATTCGTGAATAATTTTTTGATAAAACGAGAAAAATTGGCTAATAAATCAAAAATAAGGGAAGTTATAAACAGACAAACAGACGTGACTTTTTACGGTTCTTTTGACTTCTGTAGTGCGTGGAGCAGATAGATGCAGAAAAATATTTTTGATTTCAAGTGAGGTATAGACAAATGTGTTATTTCATTTCTAAAGCTAGAATCACGTACAGCGTGAAATTATGAAAAACTTAGAATAATATTACACATCAAATTATATTTATCAATAATGTGATCCATTTGGGATGTAGAAATGGTTCCTTCTCCATCAACTGTAAGAAAGCTGAACGATTCACACTAGTAGAAAGGCTAGAACCAAACTAAACAAGCAGAGAGTGTTGCCATTCTGAAGAAGAAAAAAGTAAGAAACCCAGACAGAATAAAGGAGGAACGAAGATGGGAGGGGATAATTAAAATGTAAATGATAAAAACAGAACAGTTGGCTAAAAAATTTAAAAAAGTAATTAAATGGTAAAACGGACAAAAATATAGATACATGAGTTTATAATAATAAATAAATAAATAAAAACAAAAAATGAAAAACGAAAACGAAAAAGCAAAAATATAAAACATAGTTTCTGTTCTTTTTTTTCCAACATAGGAACGAGCAGCACACTTTTTTTAGTTTCGGGTGGTTGAATTTTTTACAACTGGTGAAGTGGAAAATGATCATTCGACTGAATGATCATCTTGTTGATTGTCTTGTGCCCTTTTATTTTTGTTATTATACAGAGTTCCTATTAATCTTACATTCTAACACTAGATTTTGTTGAGTATTTTTGTCATACAAAGTTTATTTGTTTTTTAAATTAAGGAATTATATATATATATATATATAAACCTAAGAAGACATATTCTTATTGTGCTAAAGGAGATTCTTTAAAGAGATTTGTGCGTACTCCGCTTTCAATACAACAATTCGTAAAACTGTAAAAGCCTGTTTCGCAGAATAAGGCTTCATAAATAAAAATCATGAATTTACTAGTATGTTTCTAAAAGCATGCACTCCTTTTCAATTCAATATTTCTCGATCTTTAAAATGCTAAATTTATGTTAGTTTTTGAAGTATATTTTAAAATCTGCTGAAAACGAATGTGATGAATGTTCCAAAATTTTTATGCTGGAGAAAATCTTTTATGGTAAAATAAGCGAAGTATTTTGAAAGGCTATAAGAAGGGTTTGAAATTTTTAAAGGAATAGACTTTACATTTTTTTCCATGGATGTTTTTTACGTGAAAAGGATGGCTTTTTAAAGAAAGATGTTATTTCGAAAGGAAAAAAAAATCTGGTTAACAGTTAAATACTGCTCTAGAAAGTTGCAATTCATTCACAAATATCATTTTGAGCAGACTCTTCCTAAGCTGCGATATAAAAACAAGAAATTCACTAAAAAGATTTTTATTATAATTATAAGCGTGGTATTAATAAGTCTCTGGGCAAGCGTTTTTTGAGTAGGGCTAATTTTTTTCAAAACTCTTAAATATTTCGTCATCTATTCGTTTTTCAGCAAAATTAGGCTTATATGCCCTAAACTAGAAATTTACCTCCAATTTTTCTTTAACTTCACAATTTTTATTTGACTTTCATAATTTTAGATTTATTTTTCCATAGCAGTCGCCGATTTCTTCGATTTGAATACCCATCCAATGAGCGAATGAGGAATTTGTTTGAGTGACAAGGCTGAAAACTTTCAAAATTCTCAAACATCTCGAAAATGATTAATTTATCAACAAGTTTGGTTTCCTCTGAACTCTGTGACAGACACCAAAATTAATTTTCTTCCCTTTTTTAAATTTTTAAATTTTAAAAATTTCATCGACTTTTATAATTTTAGATTAGTTCTTTGATGGACTACACATCAAGCATTTGCAAACGTGAAAAGCTTGTCCAAAACTTGCTCAATGACAGATCAAGTATAAGTAAAGCTTATAAAAATGCGTTTGGCACAAATAAGATTACTTTTGTCACTATAGATAGCGCCCCTATCATTACTAAAGTATTCCGTTTTCCAAATGTCTGAAACTCATTATAGTTCATTTTTGAATGCAATCACTTGCTAGAAATCTTTAGCATATTAGTTGCGACCGAAAAGATCTGTTTGTAAAATGAGGACAGCTCACGTCATTAAATGCGCAGTTGAGAGCACTTTTATCGGTTCAGATACCCTGTTCAAAATGCAGATCTTCATCAGAAGGGAAAACAGGTCTTTTGAATTTCGGAAACTTTCGGATATGGGCCATAGAGCGGTCATTAAAAATTCAGCATTTGGAATTTTTATGTGGCAACCTTCTATTTTGTTCTATGACTTAAAAAAGGACGTCCATTATTAATTTTTTTTCAAAACTTGAAAGAACCGTACATTGAACAATAGTAGAGGAGAGGAGGTGATTATGGAATAGTCGGGAAATATGGAATACCGAGTTTTTGGCTCTGTTAGTTGCTATTGCCACAAGAAAATACCATGAACAACTCAAGAAAGATTCCCTTCTTACAATGCAGTAAGAATTGACCGCTCTCTGTTGCCGTACCACTCGCTACAGAACAAAGTATGTTTTGTGATTTTCAAGAGTTTTCGTAGATAAGTTTTCAAACATTTTAACTTACTAGTAAACACGTGACATGAACATTGATGTTACGCATAATGTACGAGAAGTACAATTAAGAGAATGGTAGTTTGTTGAACTGTGGTTATTTTTTAGATGACATTGTTTTGCCAATTAGTTTTAAAGGTTCGTTTTCCGAGATGGCATGTCAGGTATTATGGAATACTGGGTAATACTGTAATGGGTTTCATGTCATCCACTCAAGTACCGGAAAACAAAGACGCTGAATGCATCTTTTGTCACGAAAAATTCTCTAATGATCTACGACGATAAGTTTGGATTCAAAGATCCAGCTGTTCTCTGTGGGCTCACCATGACTGTATCGGAGCAAAGAAAGAAAATTATATCTACAACTTTTCTAAATCGACTCGAAGCAGAAATGACTCCAGTATAATGATTTAAACTACAAAACATAAAAATTTGTTTTATAGTAACAAATAACTATATATGAAGCAATATAAATTGCTTTTCATCGGTTTAAACCATCTATTCCATATTACCCGACTATTCCATATTATACTCCATTCGTAACTTTTTTTTAAATATTTTTTTCTATAACAACAAAATAAATTGTGTATTTCTTTGCAATTGACATTTCATTACGATTAATTATAGCACTCATATAGCGATTAATTATAGTACTCATGCTGTTTTGTGGGATTTTATTTAAAAATCTATGAAGTTACAGTTAGAAATGTAAATGGTATTCCATAATCACCTCCTCTCCTCTACTAATCAATCACACCTATTGTTTTTCACTTCCTCAGCGACCTGCTAAAATGGAAAATGTAAGTAAACATATTCCGTTGAAGTAGACAAATTTAATTGAAAACAGGGGCTGTTTAAAAAAAAGAAGGAGAAATTAAAATCTGCTATTAAGTCCTTTAGATTGAGAAAAAGCTGAAAATATATTTTCTGAAAAGATTAATTGTTCTTCAATTGGGGTTTGATTAAGATCTTATTTATTGATCTGCAAATTACTTACAAATTTCAAAAATAACTCACATTCACAAATTTGTTCATTACAGCTGATCGAAATGCTTCTCAGGCTGCCGTGTCTGCTTGTTTAATTCGTCGAACAGTGATTAACGGTGCATCACATTGCAGAGTTAGCAGAATCCAACTTGAGGAGTTACTTTTTGTTTTTAAAATAACACTATGATTTTTGTGTAACGATATGAAAAGAAATTTTATAAATATCAACACATTATGATGATTTAAAATATCTAATACGATTTAAAATTATGTGTTTTTGCTACAGAAGTAAAATTGCGAATCTGCAAAATCTAATATATTTTTAATAATAGTAATATTCAATTATTATTATTGCATATAATTGCTTATTAGTTTCTTCATCTTAGCACTACAGCCTGTTACAGGCCAAATCTGTTTCTCCAAACTTTTTCCATCTTCCCCTATCTCCTGCAATGGCCTTCCACGGTTTTGCTAAAATTATGTACTCACTTTTATAAACCATTTTTGTAACTGACTTTTGCATAATGTGATTATTTTGGTGTTATTCTTCAAGATTTTCAGATTTGCTGAGTCTTCTTTTCGCTCGTTTCGTCATTATTTTGATATATTCGGATGTTTATATATTATGAAGTACGATAGAGGGTTTTTTTTCCCTTTCTTTCTTTCTTTCTTTTATTTGGAAGAGTGTGAGGTAAAATAAAGAGATCTCACACAATCTCTTTCTTTTATTTGGTATTTGTTTTTATTGCTAATTTTAGGTTTCATGATTTTTGTCGCGAGCATGAAAAGTTTCGGTTCGCCGTGTGGCGACCACCAACTAGAGCAGTCGAATTTGAGATAAGCAGGAGAGTGGACGCATGACAGCGCCGTCTCCTCGAATTGAATTTTGATACTTTTTGATATGTTACTGATATTATTCGATACTATTGATAAATGAGAAATATTTGATTTGGTGTATATAGTAACTTGTAAATAAATAAATGTTTGTGCCGTGAAACAAGAGTTTTAAATTGAACATAGAACCACTGGATTTGACAATTTTGATATTTAACTTTAAGATTCTTTCGTAGTTCAAAGCGTTGTGCAGAACTTTTTTATTCTTCGATGCTTGTCCGATTGCAGATACGCCATTTTACAAATATATATATATATATATATAAAGTAATTAAAAAACTTTGTAAAAAACACACATAAGAAGTAATCCTCTTTCCTTTTACTTCTTATGTGTGTTTTTTACAAAGTTTTTTAATTACTTTATCGTTTAACACCAGTATTTTGAGTGTTTTTTCAGTTATATATATATATCTTTGTTTTCTGATTTATGCATGGATTTCAGACGTATGATATGATAAATTAGGCTGTTTTTATTGTATTTATTGATTGAAAATATTGTTAAGTAGATGTTTGTATTGAGATTCTTCCTCGTCTTTTGTTGTGCAGTTTTCGTACTTTGAGTTTTTCAATACTTGCTAATTTCATTTGTTGGAGCATAATAATTTTAGAAGTTTGTTTCACGTTTTCTATACGGATACACCATACTATTTTCAAATGCTTTGGACACTGCAACCATTTCCTTTTCAAATAACAATTAACAAAGCCAAAAACGTATACAAATTAGCAATAAAGTGCTTCTGAACGATTTTAATTTTCAGTAGGGATATACAACATCATTCTCAACTTGCTCACTTTACTTTTTCTGATTATTTATTCCGCAAAAGTTGGCGTATTTCACGTACTTATAATTATTATATTTGTATGCAATCAAATATCAAATCGATAATTTTTATTTCAAATTTTATACTTTTTGCTACAATCAAAACTTTAATTTCTATTCTTAGTTATTAAAAGGATATAAATTCACAATCGAAATGTTTTGACTTATTTCCAAGGTGATTTTATCACAATTCACAGACATTTATATTAAACTGTTTGAGTTCGTTAACAATTATCTCTGTATGCAAAATTGTTTTTTTTTAACATAAAATACATTCCTCTTTTATATTTTTATAATTCGTATTGAAATAGTTCTTTATTTGTGATTAAAGACAGCAAAGAACAATGGGGGTATCTTTAGTCGCACCTTTAATCTGGAATATATTCTGCGGTACACTATCAAGTCAGATGATTTATTATTTGTTTTTGGGGGGAAATTATTTCTGGCTATTCTATACATTTATCAACTGAAACTGTATTATATTCCCATTATAGTTTTCAGTATTCACGAGCTAATTTTTAAATATTTGTAGTTCATATTTAAAATTATGTTACGCTGATTCACTATAATCAATCTTTAATCGCTGCACTTCATATAAATTTTTATCACTCTTCTGTAAGACTGTAAATTGCAGCTCCCTGTAATAGAAAAATATTGCAAATTGTGTAAAGAAAAAATTTAGAAAAAATGAAACAGAAATGCACTAACTATTAAATAAAACGTTAATATATTATTTAATAGAAATATTAAATAAAACGTTTCATAAAATAAAATGTTTAAGTTTTTTTATTTTTATAGAACAAATACTCGGGAGCAGAAATATATAAGTTATAATATAAACGTTATGTGAATCAAAAGCACTTGCTTTATCCAAGTATTTTACTAGTATGAAATCAATAACTTCCGTGACAAAACCCCTTTTAATGCGGTTAAAAAATAAAAATGGGAGAAGCTTGAATATTTTAAGTGGTATGCACAAACACAATATCTAATACTCTTTTAGCAGACAAAATAGACCATATGGTCCCAAAGAAAGGTGGCTTTAGGAAAACTTTATTCAGAATTACACTGTAACTGTTATGTTATGTAACTTGAGCAATTCTTCTGCAGAAAGAATGGGGTTTAGAAACTTTAACATTTTTCAGTGTTCAGTTGTATAAATATAAAACAAACATATTCTTTCGATTTAAACATGTGAAGAGTTGAAAATAGAAAATCAATATTACATTACAGGGTGTCCCAAAAAGGTGTAAACAGGCGTGAATTATCTATCTATTAGCGATAAGTGGGCAATGTAAATTGAGAAAATGTTCAAAACAAGGTTGGAAAAGGGACTATTCTAAGTAAAAAAATCCTCTTTTTCAAAAAGTTTAAATTGGCTTATCCCCCCCCTCCCCGTACAAAAAGAAAAAAGAATCCCCGATGAGAAAAGTATGCCCCATGCTCTAATGAGGTAATTTTCAAAATTTCAGCTTTTCATCATAAAACGTCTCAGAAATAGCTTTAAACAATGACGATCGGGGGCTATACATGAATTTGAATGCAGTGGTAGAGTAGGAAAAATAATTTTCCTTCGTAATTTCGGAACCACCCTTGAAGTGTGATTTCTTTTTAAATTCAAGAGCCATTAAAGAGTGGTTTAAGTCAGCATGTATTGATCTTCATACCTCTGAGACTTCTTGGAAAATAATTCTCAAATTTTGTGGATCACCTCATTAGTGTATTTGGAACATTTTACAAACTGGGAATTTTTTGTAAGGGGGTTTATATTTACAAAGTGTAACATTTTGAAAATTTACGAGAGGGATTTCTTCTTAGCGTAGTCCTTTATCCTACTTTATTTTGAAAAATTTCTCAATTTACACTGCCCACTTATCTCCAATAAATAAAAAATTAATGCATGTTTACCAGCTTTTGGGGACACATTGTAATATGTATGTGTGTATGCATACATTTAGTAATTAGTGTGGTTCTATAAATAGTTTTAAAAAATACTTTTAACCAATATTTATATTCCATTACGATGAGGGTAAATTCATTAGGAGATACTTTACCAAAAAAAATAAAAAATAAAATATATATTTTGGGGGTTTTGCAATTAAAAAGTTTTTCTCGATAGAGAGTTTGCAGACCTATTGGCATCTAATAGGCCGTAGACTATAGGCTATAGCTAAGCCTATAGTCCACGGCAAATTTTTGAAGGAGGCAGAATAAGCGATGTTTTGGTTCAGCCTATAGACAGCAAATTTGTAAATCAGTCTCCGAAATATGTATCCGAGTGTATAATATAAATCAAAATCGATGTTAGTATAGTAGTATTACTACGAGTTATTCTATCCTTTGATAAATTTCACACACACCTACTTTCAACCTGAAATTTATTTTCTATTCGTAACATAAGTACCAGGATCATTTAATAAATATTCGTACCTATTATTACTAAGAATCTGTTACGAGAATGAAATTGAACACTTTTTAGCGTAACCTTCCCTTTTTTTGAGCGTAACCTTCCTCAAGTTCTGCGCACTTATGCCTGGGGGAAGGAGGTTTAAAATTTACGGATTGAGGGGAGTGGGGTTGCGGTCTGAAGGTGTAGACTTAATACCGCCTCTACGGTAAAGAAACGTTTTTCGCAAAGAAATGTTTCCTAATCTTTTATACCTACATTCCCGGTTAAAAAAAAAGTAACATTTCACAGATCAGTCAGGAAAAATTATTAAACAATAGATAAACATCTCTTTTATTCTTAAATCAAATATTCAATATATATCACCAAAGAAGCAAAAAGCTTTGTCGGAATTTTTTTCAATTATTGATATCATTTAGCTTGTATAAGTATTCTTAATATATACGTTTGTGAAACATTTAGGGAATACAATGAAATTTCTATGAGCGGTCACGTCTTTTAAGCGACCCCCTCGACCAACGACCATTTTTTTTAAGGCACCAATGTTTCATCCTATCTACTTAATGCTGCGCCTCACCATGGCACAGTGGTTATGCCACTGAAAATGGTCTATGGCCGAAGTGTGAAGGTCCCGCGGTCGGATCGATCTAATGATCTGGAGTTTTGGCAGGTTTTCTCCAGATGTTACGTGAATACGTGCATCCATTAGAAAGTCCTCCTGGCCAAGGCAACCCCCCTTTGGCAGATTGCCCTAGTGTAGCGTTGCCATAATCACACACAATCTACTTTACCTTCAAAGATCCTCTAGAGGAGACCACACAACCCTCTTAAAGCGGCCGGGTCCTGTTCCCTGTCCGAAAATTTTCCAGCATTTTTCCAGAAGGAAAAACAACAAAATCCACTTTCCAAACCATTTGCTCTAATGCAAATCGACAGAAGGTTTCCAGTGCACGTACGCATTACGTACAAATCTTGTAGGTTTGAAAAGAGACGTGTCTAAGAATGCAAGAAGAATATCAGGAAAAATGGTCTTCGGGGAGAGAGAAAAGCATGAAACAACCTGAAATTTCTAAATATTTTATTAAAATTTAAAATTTTAAAATATGTCTGCATCATTATTTATGTATTAAAATGCATTTTCATAAATAACAAAGCAAACGATATTTTTAGTACCTTTTATTTCTAGGCTGTCAAATGTTTATACTTCTTGGAGTGACCACCTCTATTAACGACCAATTTTTCTCGGAACGGAAATGTTTGCTCCTGATAAATTTCACTGTATTATGATTTTGAATAGAAACTGCGGGTGTGGATATATTTTGTTGACTGATAATTTATCAGATACAGGGGTTTTAAGATATGAAGAAAGAATAAAAATCAGCAAGCACGCTCTTTGCTCTTGCAGCTGCTGGTTTGTTTCGAGGGTTGATGAGCGACTGGTTGCGTTTCTCCCCAGGATGTCCCACGCATGCTGTTTTAGGTTTATGTCTACAAATTTGCTGATCAATTCGTGCAAAGGATTTCTTCGTCGAAAGGAAACTGTCCACTAGCTGCGCACGATATAGTCTGGCGTTATCATCCATGAGAATAAATTCCTGACCAATTGCTGCAATGCATACGAACATAATAGGTTCGATGACCTCACTTTCTTTATGTATCTTTAGTGCTTCATTCCTGGTAGTGTACAGGTAGGTGTAGCCATTGATAGAAATGCCAAGCTAAATCATCAATGCGCCTCGTGTAAACTGCACCCTTTCGTGCACAAATGCAGGATTACTTCGTTTACCCCGATTAACCTTTCCAGTGGCCCCAGCACGATGCTATCGGTGAGTATCAGTGACTGATAGTTCTCAACTCACGGATAGTGAAAACCGGATAAGTAGCCGCGACTCTCCTTTTGGTACTAGCAGGAAGAGTGTCGAATAAATGAAGTGAGAATATTTATACCTGTTAGGGCATTGTCGAAACTGGAGCCGATCAACCAATCAGAACGCACTGCTTTCTTCCCTTTTTTTTAAATGAAGGCGATGTCTTCAGAATTTGAGAGGGGTTAAGGGATATCGATCAAGGAAGGGGGTTGTGCTTTTTGACAGGGAGTGAAATTCAAACTCAACAAGGAACGGGGACCTTTTGTAGGAGCGTCTAACTGAATAATACACGCAACAAAAAACTCATCCATCTTCCATTCTCCGGTATCGGAAAGCAAGTTTTAACCTTCATCTAGCCTGTCGTGAAAAAACAGCATTATTTCCGATACTGATTTCGACAGCTTCGTGGTAGCACACAGACATTTTTTTTCGGAGTGTGACATCATGGGTGGAGAAGGCTTGATTTATCCGCTACGGAAAGCTTTCCGATGACATCGTGGTAGGGACCCAAATCAGAATACTCCTGTTTTCAGGTTGTTCAATAAAACGGAACTCGACCGTGAACAGCGCGTTGCTCCACTACTGGAGTGGATTTCCAACAGTTTGAGTATAAACTTCGGTGCCAGTAGCTCTCTACAATTGCTGTTGCAATAAAGTGGCGTTCAAAGTGAGAGTTCTTCGGGTAATGAGTGTTAAATATGAGCCTTCATTTTGTGTTGTTTCAGGGGTACGACTCTAAACGGATGCTCGACGAGAATTTCCAATTTCTTAAAACCGATTCCATAGTCTGGAAACGACTAATTGAAGCTTGTAACACATTCGCTACAGCTAATTGCGTCTAGCCCACCTCGAAATGACCAATAGCCCTCCAGATTACATATTCAGTCATGTAGCTGAGAAACCGTATTCATAGTTACAAAACATTCTACGCTGTTCATTGGTTTATTATCTCCTCCTGCAACTGCAGATCACTTTTCATTCCTTATTTAATATGCATAATATCCTACGTCAGACGAAATTTGCATATTCCTAACTTTGTAAAGGTTATAATTTTCCTTTTTAACCACTTCTATTTCATTGTTGAAAAAGTTATCGGTTATGGGATATTTTCATGCATAACTCACGTAATCCCTTAATTCTTAGTTTTAAAATACTTTTTTTTTAAATCTTTGATAGTTGGCATTGAATGTGAATTTCCTGAAGCTAGTTTTTTAATGCATACATGAACACTAGGTAAATTTTTCTTATGTCATCAAAATTTAAAAAGACAAAACCAGAAAAACATTTAATTATCAACAGACGCATAATGCATGTATGCAGATTTTTTAGAATGTAAATACTTCACATTATCGATAAAACTATTTTTGTCGATACCAAATTATTCCTTTAAACAGAACGTTTCAGAAATTTTCAACTACAAATTTAATTATTCTTTCTAAATTCCATACACAAACTGCTTTAAATGCTTTGAAAGCTGCAAACTCGAACGTCAGAAACTTAAGGAATAATGTATGTATATATATATATATATACACTAAAACTCTAGAACAAAACATATGCGTGCTTGATAAATCTTATTGAATGTAATTTAAAATTTATACTATTTATTTTTATTTTTACTTTCTTCAAGTTATTCCATCGCAGAGACAAAAAAAAAGTGTCTCCCAAACAATACGCAGAATAATGATTCTGGTCCATTCAAACATTAAAAAAAACTTTCTGCTCCATTATAGGAACTTAAAAACCGAATAAGCTTTTTGATGATCTATTATTCAAAACTACATCTGGATTATAGGCCATGTTTGCAGTTAACGAAACTGCTTAGCAATATGTACTATACAACGTAAATATGTTATGTTTAGATGAATGTGCTTCGTTTCGATGTTTTTAAATATTCGATTCCGAATATTTATAAATTTTAAATGATTTCGTGTGACACAGTTAAAGGTAACCTACTACGGGTTACTGTTTTTACTGCTTAATGCTGCTAAAAATCAAGTTTAAGATATTTTCAGGGAATACATTTGAAAATATTTTTACAAATTTCAAAAGTCCAAAAAAGCAAAATGTGAAAAAAATCAGTACTGGCTTAAAATTTTGATAATTTTGTTAGTTTTACAAGAAAATATTCAGTAACATGAATAATAAAACGTATATCGAAGAACTTTCCCCTTTTATTCAGCATACTTCATGACTAAACGTGTTCCTTTTTCATTGTTTGTTATAAATATGTCTCTAAAGAAGATTTTTTTTCTGGTTTATTATTTATTTTCATCCTAACTATGGACCTTATATGTTCTTTATCTTCAATTAAGGTCTTATTCTTTACCTAATTTCTTTGCATCTTGTTCTCATAATGTAGAAAAAAATATTTTTGCATGAAACGCATATATACCCTAAAAAGGTTTCAGCATTAATCAATTTATTATATACTAGCTGAAGTACCCGTTCTTCGCACGGGAATGAATGGACTTTTTGATATTAATATTTGTTGTGATTACTATTTATTGTAATAAAGAGATATAGCAAAATGGATATCGCGTTATATTGTGTTCAATAATCATGCATACTGAATTTCAAGGCAATCGTTTTTACGGTGCAGAAGGCTATGCGGCGTAGCACAATCTAGTGGCGAGTTTTAGCAAAATGGATACGGCAAAAATATTCTTCGCATTCAGATATCGATGTATACGAATTTTCATGACGATCGGCTGAATAGTCTTGAAGTTCATGTGTTGACGCGACATCTAGTGTCAAGTTATAAGAAAATGGATCGTGCCAAACTCTTCCCCGTGTTCAAATATCTATGTATACCTATTTTCATAGCGATCATTCGCACAGTCAAGAAGTGATACACTGCAGGGCCATCTAGTGGTTAATTAAAGTAATGATTTGCTACAGCGCCGTCATGTGGCGAGTTATAGCAAAATGGATAACGCCAAAATATTCTCATTGTTCAAATAGCTATGTATACTGATTTTCATAGCCACCGTTTGAATGGTCAAAAATTTGGCCTGCTGCAGCGTCATCTAGTGGTGAGTTAAAATAATAATGCATTGCAGTGTCATCTAGTGGCGAGTAACATCAAAAGTAACGCAGTTAGAATACATTCTTCGTGCTCAAATGTGTAAGTATAAAAAAATTTATGCCGATCGGTCGAACGGTATAGAAGTTGATGCTTTGCAGCGCCATTTAGCGGCAAGTTACAGCAAAATGGATAGTGAAAAATATTCTCCGTGTTCTAATATTCGCGTGTACCAAATTTCATCGAAATTGGTTGGACGATATTCGCATAGCAAACGGCTAAACGGAATAGAATTCGACGTTCTGCTGCGCCACCTAGTGAAAAGTTAGAGGAAAACGGATAGCATAAAAACCTTCTCCATGATAAAAGACTTAGGTGAACCAAATTTCATGGTGATCGGTGAAACGGTGCTGGAGTTTTTCAACCTCCTACACACATACCAACGTTCATTTTTATCTATAACCAGTCTTATTATACGTATATACCAGTCTCAAGTAAAATCCAGTTTCAAATCTAAGCCTCGCCAAAGTGCCAGCATACGCCATTTTGCAAGAGTTTTTTCAGGGAATCATTCGAAGCATTGCCTTAGCAGCAATCAAAATGGGAAATGGTTCGACCGCCAGGCATTTATTTGAAAAGTGTAATCCCTTAATACAGCCGCATTTTTTAAATTATCAACTATAACATGTTTTATTAATCGTTACCTCGATGTACTAAATGCGAAGATTTCAATTTTCTGAAATTTGGCGGAAAGTTAAACCAATGTACTCAATTGGCGTAGTTAAATCAATGTACTCAATTGGCAAGTTAAATCAATGTACTCAATTGGCGAGAATTCTGAAGCTACATCGCTTGAAATGCCCTAATAACTGCATTATTTCTGCACGGATAGTTAAAATTTAATGCTGTATTCTAAGAAAACCTATACACTTGTTTTCAAAAATGCTATTCCCTTAAGCTCTCAGTAAATTGCGCCAAAAAGCCTAAAACTGTGCAAACCGCTAGAACTCACTCTCTAAAAATCGGCCTAGCAGCCATTTTTTTTTTTCGCCAAACTAAAAAAAATTACATATTAGTCTCGGATATCTTCGATCCTCATTGTTTTGCGTATAAAACATTTCATTCCTGCTCTCATTTCTTATGCGCACACGATATTATAATTAAAAAAATAACCTAAAAAAATAAACTAAAAAAATCATTATTATTCTTTTATTTTTACTTTAACAATTTAAAACATTTTATTCGGCAAAATCGCCACACATGGCAACCAAGATGCTTATTTCACACACTTTTTTCACTACAGGGGTTAATACAGGGGTTCACTACAGGGGTTATTTACGTAAAGCTTTCTGCGTGGAGAACATAAAAAATCTCTTAAATTCCGGGAACGGAAATAAAGTGGAGTTTCAAAGTTTTAAAGTGGACTATCATTTATTCTATATTATTTTACATATCTGTGTAAAATTTCAGGCTGACAGGTCCATTTTTGTGGAATTGTATACTACCCAAATCAACAAATTGACAAACAGAATTTCATTTTTATTTATGATAACCTACGCTTGTTTTTAAAAATACCCTCTCATTAAATTGCGCCAAGCGCTAGAATCATAGAAAATCTGACACACTTTCAGATTTTTAAATACGCACTAAAGTGCTATATATAAAAAGAGTCATAATCCATGGGTCTTCCCTATTTTCGTTCCTTCTTTCATTAAGTTGGAAAGTGTATCATTATTCATGAGTGTGATTAAACAAAATTAAAAATGATATTTCTAACATCCTTTTTTCTGGATGTAATACATTAGATGCAGAAAAGCTGCTCAGAAAAATGCACAATTCCAACTGAATGAAAATTTCAAAAACTTATACGCAGGTGTATTCATAACCCAAATAGCAGACGATTAAATTACGATAAATAGCGCCAAGCGTTAGAATCCTCCTCAAAATCGCGAGAATGCTGAAGATAGATCGCTTGAAATCCCTTAATAACTGCATTATTTTCGCACGGATCATTAAAATTTAACGCTGTATTCTAATAAAACCTTTGCACTTGTTTTCAAAAATCCGTTTCCTTAAGCTCTCAGTAAATTGCGCCTAGCCGGAAACTGTGCAAACCGCTAGAACTCACTTTCTCGGCATTTGAGCCATTTTATTTTTTCGCCAAACTAAAAAATTTTAACATATTAGCCTCGGAAATCTTCAATTCTTATTGTTTTGCGTATAAAACATTTCATTCCTGCTCCGATTTCCCATGCACACGATATTATAATTAAAAAAAATATAACCTTACGAATATAAACTAACAAAAAAAAAAATCATTATTATTCTTTTATTCTTACTTTGAGAATTTGAAACATCTTATTCGGCAAAATCGCCACACATGGCAACCACGATCCTTATTTCACACTTTTTTCACTACAGGGGTTACAATTACGGAAAGCTTTTTGCGTGCATAACATAAAAAATCTCTTAAATTCCGGGAACGGGTGGACTTTCAAAGTTTTAAAGTGGACTATGATTTATTCTATATTATTTTACATATCTGTGCAAAATTTCAGGCTGATAGGTCCATTTTTGTGGATTTGTATACAACTCAAATCCACAAACAAACAAACAAATAAACAAACAAACAAACAAACAAACAAACAAACAAACAGAATTTCATTTTTATTTATAAGATTCTTTGCTTATTTAATGATACACAAGAAATTTAATCTATTTTCTCAAAATTGTTCATTCTACAGTATAAAAATGATTTTAAACCGAAATTAAAAGGGTGAAGTGCTATTTTTCCGCCTGATTAAAATCTTTATAAGCGATGCAGAAGTTAGAATTGTAATCTAAACATCCACTTGCACACCGGTGTCTAAAATTCAGATCAATATGACAAGTTTTTTTTCCAATAATTCAAAACTACCGAAAATAAAAATTGATAAAATTTGTATTTCGTGCATATTGAGTAATCAATAGCAAAATGAAAGCCTCCGATTTAGAATGAATGGTGTTTATTGTTAGTTTTGCAGCAAAATGTCGAATTTGACTGTTTAAGCATCTGGGATTTTTGGCTGCGTTGTTGTGAACATTGTGTCGTACAAATTCGACTGTTTGTTGTGACAATGAATTGTTATAACCGTTTCGATATTTCAGCGAGATAGAGAGCAGTTGGTAGGCTTGAAGTGTCTAGCAAATTAATATCAGCGTATGAAAACAATTCAAAACAAGGGGTACTACCACCAGAATGTCCAGTCAAAATTCACCCAAAGTGAAGGCGCCTGCAAAGCCTGGATAATTGGCGGTAAGTGCGCAACTAAATAGTCAGCCAGGGGTACAGATCTTCCCTGTGACCAAGTTCCTGAGTCTGGAAAAATAATTTTCAGGCAAATAGTGTACGGACATCTGGGAGAGAAGGCTCTTTACGCCCGACCTCCGGTGCTCTGTCTCACACAAGTGCAAAGGCTCACAAGATTACGTTTTTTGGGAAGCCAAACACATCGTTCTTGGACTCACCAAGAACGAGGGCGTGCTCTTTTTGCTGGTGAGTCAAGATTGAGTACACAGTGATTCTCACCGAATATTCATCTATAGAAAACGAGCAGCTCTCTGTCATTCCTCCGATGCAAGGGAAATTGACCAATTATATGACAGAGAAATCAAGGGTGGAATACTTTGGGCAGTCTTATACCGCTGCACGCATTTTATTTAGGTTGTGTCACAGCGTTATGGGAATAAAGTCCTTGACAGCTATGCAATGTGCTAAGGGTGCACTCCCTTTTCATACTCGATCATATGAAAACACAGATACCTCATATTGTTGATGATCTTCTTGAATCAGAGAATATTCGCTGCATGAGCTAAGTCTTCGAAGTCTCCTGATCTTAATCCTATAGAGCATGTTTGGGATGGTCGTGGAAGAGCCACTGCTCGACTTTCACGCCCTTTCCGCAACCCTACAGGCAAGAAAAGCCTCTCTTTTGGAAGGATGGGATTTGCTAGTGCAAGCGCTTCTCGCCCTTATTAAAAGTACCCCGTCTGCTTGTGAAGTTTGTAAAGCAGTGAACTGTAGCTACACTCCAGATCAATGGAACTTTCCCTAGATGCAATAGATAAAGATTTCACCGTTTTAGATATACCCTGTATATTAACTGAAAATTCACCTTTTTTTATATTGTTGTGCTGCTACATGATTTTTACTACAAGATAATATGTATTTGAGATAATATATGTGATAATATATATTTGAGATAAATTACAGAATACAATAAACCGAATAATTCTTCAGTAGTTGCAGATTTTGTGTTTATGACAATACCTTTCGAAAACAGTACACTTTCCACTTCTAGTAAATGAACTGCATTTGTAGGACTCTTAAACTGAAAAATCCCTTTTCGGGTGAAACATTTTACTAACTGCGAATATCTTTTGTACAAGGGTTCTATACAAATTTTAAATGTCTAACTTATTAAAATTTAATGAGAGGGATTTTTTAATGTTGTGTTTTCTCTTACCTTATTTTGAACCTTATTCTTTTTCATTGCCCACTTATCTCTAATAAACAAAGAATTCAATTTGCGTTACCACCTTTTGGGGACACTCTGCATATGTTTGTCGTAATTTTCAAATAGCTACGGATCTTTTTGTTTAAATATATGTATAGCGTTCGGTATCCATAGTTGTCATATTGGAAAAACTTTTACTAAATATTTTTTTTTAAAAATTAAGTCTATTTTAGGGCACAGCACTAGGGAAAGCTTTTATGATCCAAGTCTGAAAATTTTAATTAAAATTAATGTAATCCTCTTTGAAACAGTAATTTCAACTTTGAAACATGCTTTTCCAGTAATTTCTCATTAAACATTTAATTAGAACATTTAAAACGTTCCTCCATTATGAATAAGTATAGTCTGAAGTTTATGATGATTAAAAAATATTAATTTACATTTCTTTCAATTATTTTTTTAAAAATCATGAAAAGTAACCCTTTGAAAAGTAACCAAAAACCTTCTAATCTCAAAGTTTAACATTGTCTTCATCAACGTGATAGTATGCTTAAATTGCACACATATTTCTAATTAAAGGTAATTTTATGCACACAAACGTGTAAAAAACTGCATAAAATAACCATCTATTTAAAATAGCTTTTAAATTTTCAATTGTCAAAAGAGTTTTTTAAGGTACAGGTTGTTAAGCAAGTGTGATTTACGAAATTGTACTAGGGTATATCTCTTTATTTCTTAGATAAAATCATAACATCTAATCTATGAGAATAGAAAACGTAAACCGCTAAACTAAATCTTATTCTTAAATATACCGTGCATTATAACTTTAAATCACATTTGCATTATAAACATTATCAAAGTAAATATGTAATGATGAACTAAACCAAATCTTAAAGCTAATTTCGAAATTCAAAACAAACGAGAGTATTTTGTGTATGTGTCTGTGTGTTTTTATATACTTTTCTTTAACCTTGGACTGTTTTCTTATGTGCTTTATTTCCCGCTGTTGCAAAATGATTCTTCTGAGATTAGCAGTAATTATTTACAAAAAGAAAAACTTATTTTTCCTGAACCTCAGCTATTTCTTGAATACTTTGTTACATTACGTGAAAACAGCCTTAATGACAAGAACTATGTAATACGTTTGTTTATCCAAGAATTGTTTTTCAAAGTGTACTAGGTAAGTTATAAAGGTTTCTTTCCTTTTGCTGTAATTAATCCTTCCTTAATTGAAAAATTAATGTACGGTTTTTGGAACCCACGGTACTTTTTATTTTGTAATAGGAATGTTTTTGTAAGTGAAACATAAATGTTTGTTATGAATGTTAACATTTTGTTTTCTCTTGAATATTATTAAACTCAAACAGAATTTTTGTGAAAAAGTGATACAAGATTACGAATTGAATTCCATTAAAAATGAATTAAATAACTTTGTAAGAACATACGAGATCCGAATATTTGGTGTATTTCGATACGCCAAGTATTTTCGAAGATAAGTTTATTAATATGGATTTTTTTAAAGAAGAGTATTAATTAAAGTTTACAAAAATTATGTGTTAATTCTATGCTAAAATTACAGTAAACAACAACGGTGTAACAAAAATGGAATGTTGAAACAAGGCTTTTTTCTCAAAACAAATAAAATATTCACACATTTTCACCTTTTATTTAACTGCTGACATTGTGAAAATATGAACAAAATCTTTTCATATAATCTTAACAAGAAAAAAATTACATTTTCATTTTTAAAGTAATATTTTTGTGCTACAAACGCTGATCTAAAATATCTCGTTAAATGATGAGATTTTTTAAAAGCATTATCATCATTATTTTTTTATAGTTTTATGCATAAGTCTAACAATAAAAACATACTAAATAAGGTTCATCGGTTTACATGTAAAAGGATGCTCTGTAGGATTATGTAGTAAATGTGGATTATGTAGTAAGATGATGGAGTTTTCACGTTCTGAAATTTGTCGTTCACTATCGTATGTAAGCTAGAGAAATCATGATTATATAGTCAATATTATATAGTCAATGATTATATAGTCAAACTCATTTTTAATGTAATTTGCATATTAAATATTAAGGTAAATGTAAAGAAAGCTCAACTAAAACTGGTTTTGAAAGATAAAATTAATTAAAAAGGATAAAAGTTAATTAAAAATTTAAATGTATGTAAAATAACGCACATTAAAAAAAAGGTAATTACGAGAACGATCGTTCGTGTGGATAGTGGAATTTTTTTGCAACTGAAGAAGCGTATATAATTCATACCACCCGAATCAGCCATTATAAGTACCTTTCTATAACCGTTATTTCGCAAAACTTTGAATAAATTTTATCAGAGTAAATGTTTTCCTTAAAAATTTTTTTTTTTTGCTGTTAGTTAATGAAAACAGAGCAAATATATTTGAGGATTGTATAAAAGCTTAAAAAGATATTTGTATTAGTAAATTTCTTTCAGCACATCTGTCGATAATATTCCTATTTTAATTTTATTCAAAAACCAAAAATATTAACTACTTACAAAGTACAGATAAACTTATATTCCAAAATTCCATTTTCCAATGAGCCATTATTTAAAAAGTTACAAACTAACCAATGATACTGGAATTTCTCTTAGTTCCCTTGTCCCTTAAAAACCATTATTATAGGACCACGGATCACGTAGAATATTGGCAGGCTGCCAGTAAGGGCGAACCCAAATGAACTGGTCGAGAGGGGGGGGGGGGTAAAGCTAGCGGAGTGAATGTGCGCGTTTCCTTTTTATGATCTCTACAAAATGTGATTGCATTTGGTGACGTCAACGCACAGTAATCTATGAACGGTGGGGAAACGCGGAGTCTGAAAGGCACGGAATGACCAGTATGAATGCAGCTTTACTTCTTCAAAACTGCGTCATTGGACCCGTTTACATGCACTCAGATGCGGAGTAAATGCCGGAGCTTTCGCTGCTTTCTACCCCGCTTCACCTACATAGGGGGGAAAATGCGGGGTAGACAGATTCCTAGTCGAAAGGAGGGTTAATACAGAGATGACCTCGCTTTCCCATGTGGCATTGCGAGTTTACCCCTGCTTTTATTTGGAACTTTCCATTTTACCATATAAACGGGCCTATAATAAATCAGCGCCATGCAAACATCTGACTGCCATCCCCATCACGTAATGGATATGCCCATTTCCTCCTCTGAACCGGATGTTTACGTTTCTATCCAATCCGTGGTCAAATAGTACCTTGTTCATACAATTCTATTTAAAAAAATAAATAATATTCATACAACAAATTGTAATTTTTCTCCTTAACAACTGAACTCGTTCTGATGCAATACGCAGATAATAAGCAAACTATTTTTTGTTCCTTTTGTTTCAAGCTTTTAACACTCTTCCTGCAAATAATATTCAACCAATCATAACCCATTTATGCCTAGCGTCCCTTTTTTTGGGACGGCATTTTCGCTATCAGTTGAAAACGTTATTTATTTTTCCTAGCGTTTATTCGCGAGTATTGAACCTCAATTCCACAAAATATTTTAATATGGCCAAGTAGGATGTTGACATTTCAATTTTTATACATAATGATTTTAAATGAAATCATCCCTTGTTCATAAAGTCGACATCAGAAATTTATCAATTACTGCCGGTGTTAGCAAAAATCGAAGAAAGTCGCAAAAATATCCAGGCACGAATGGGTTAAAATTTTTCAGGCAAACTCTGTGCTACAACTTCAATGGTATATCGTAAACTGAGAAAGGGGTAGTTTCTATATTCATTAATAAAATGTATACTCTGCAAGTTCTACATTAGCCAATAACTTTTGTTTTTAACTTCATACTTTGCATTAAACCCCCGGGATTTCCTGATAAAGTTTTCAGTATCTATGGACCCCATAGACAAAAAGCTTCCAGAAAGCACAATATCCATAAGCATTATCAACCGGGTAGACTACCTAAGCTTTTGCTACCTTTATTCCTTCAGAAACTCTCAGGGGTCTTTTCTACAGAAAGATCAATTTAACTAAGTACTTCTTTGCTTGTTTATTATGTTATCCACATATCTGTCAAGAAAGACTTTCAACACCATGAATTATTTAGTGCATATATTTAATGTTCGAGACTCATTTGTACATTATAAATGCGAAAATTAATTTTTAACATAAATTCACGTGAACAAAAACATTAAATTTTAATCTGAGTCTGCCATTCATTCTGAAAAAATATCTTCAATAACAATAATAATGCTGCAAAATGCATGAAGTGTTGACGATGCGTTTAAAATAGTGACGAAAGTTATTAATATTTTTAATGAATAATAATGTAAAAGAATTTGAATTAAAACATTTTTTAAATAAGAAAATCATAAATTTAAGTAACACACTGTACATCTTCATATAATTTTCATCTCAGAAATAGAATTCGAACAGTGTTGAAGATCATCTACTACAGACAAGAAGTTTCAAAGAATTATATTTCAGTGTTAAAATGCTTGCTACATCCGTCAGATTTAAGAGTAATACGGAAAACCAAAGCGCATTTTCTTCCAATGGGCTTTACTATTATACCTTTTATTTAGACCCTGAAGAACTATCATATTATGAAGATTAGAAGGTAGTAAAGTTGCATGTATAAGTTAAAACTTACAAACATTGTGCCTTTTTTGGCCGGACTGAATAAAATATAGATATTTTAAAAAATCGTGCTTCAGATCTTAATTAAAATTTTTAATCATTTCATATTATTTTAAAGTTTCTCTTTTGTTTAAAGGATACTATCTTAATTCTTTCTAAATGAAAAAGAAAAAAGATGTAGGAAAAGTCTTTAAACATAAATGTCTAACAAGAGACCTTGGGTTCCTATGATTCTCGTTTATCATTACACGGGATTAACCATCATTTTCAACAGCGGCATCATTAATTTAACTTCACAAAAGATTTTATTATCAGACACTGCTTAAACCTCAAATGGTAAGACGAAGCATAACATGCCTTTCAAAACTTTACGTAATAATCATTAGTAAATCAAATAATATTTCGAAATCGTGATAATACAGGACGAAAAATTAAAAGCTTCTGTTTTAAACAAATGTGGCAATAAAGACATCATTAAAAACGTCCTTAAGAACTTTTCTGAATAAAGAATCTAAAATTACACAATATATTATTATTTCTTTTAACAATGATAAAAATATTTTATATGAAATACTCCTCAACATCTAAATAAAGAAACATGTTCTAGTAAATAAATGTAATTTATCCATAAAACACACTTAGGAGGGCAAAATAAGTTTTTCAAGCAAATATTATTTTACTGCATATAAATCACTTATCAATATGTCTTCTCTTTGTATTCTGAAATCGTATACTGTAACACCGTTATAGATGGAATGTTGTTGGAAAAATGTTTTATTAAATTGACGTTGATAATTTTATCAAAGACAACCGTCTTAGAAAAAAAAAATATGTCTCGAAAAGTCACCTTTAACGTTCATAGAAGCAATAAATGATCGATCGAAGAATTGTATAAGAAATATCCGTAGAAAACAAGAACTGAATTCGAAAGGTTCTAAAACACGTTGATTCCGATAAAACAAATTGACGTACGTGGAATGCCCCGCAGTAACCTCTTGCCATTTCACGCATTCTAAATACCTTTAAACTAGAAACATTCGAATAAAAGAATTCTTTTATTCTGTACATTTCTTTTGTACCACACAAGACGTTCTTCAAAATCGTTACGAGAATACAATTGCACGAGATAAATCAAAAGTTTATTCTAATACACTTTTCTCGTCTAGCATCTTCTGCTCTGCAAAAGTGGATTCCTATAAGTATTCCCTTGAAAACTGAAAAGCTAGTAATAAACGTAGTATATTAAAGTTTTATTAATAACTTTGTTCTACCAGTTACACAACCAAACCGTAATCTTTGTTTAAATATAAAGTGCAAGCACTATATTGTTTGAAATTAAAAGAATACTACATCCACAGTTATCACTTATGCTTTGCGTTCGTTTCCTGGTTCCTCAGAATTAAGAAGAAATATAGATTTATTCATAAATTTAGTGATCAGTTTTATAAGAGCGATACGATGAAGACAAGTCTTACAACTTTCCTGCTTCTTACAACACGTTAGACCTTAATCACCTACACGAGTGAATAAGCCACTTCCGCCCATTGGTAACACTTTGAGGTTCTTCTCCATTGATATCTAGTTGACGGGCGTTCACTATAGGAGATTCGCAGCGTTTTTTCTATGTTGGAACCATAACACAAAACATTATTTTAGTTAATTTCATTTTTCTCCAAGATGCTACTTTTATTAGAAGTTTCCTTTTACCTTCATGGAGACATTCTGACCTTCTGAAGACTCCTGACATTGAAGGCAGTGTTTCAGTCGATTCATCGACTGGTCGTCCGAATTACTATTTCCTAAGTCGAACACTTCTGTTTTACGTTTGGATATTTTCTAGATTTTCAAGCGCGGTCATTTTTCCACTATCTCAAAGCTTGATAAGTTCCTCGCAAGTGACTACTGTGACATTCCATTTTTTTCTAGTATTTCGATTATGTCAATATTTTAATATCGTTTCGTCTCAAAAATACTTTTTCATAGAGGGTAAAAAGGCACTCCTACAATAAAATTACTACACTGCAAAATTTTGATTTAAAATATTGTTTTTTTTTTTGTAATCTTAAAACAAAGCTGGAAACAATATGCCTATTTAGCTCAACAAAGAAACTATAAACCATATTTGTCGTGAGAGATATATATACACCACGGGAAAACCCAAAACTATGCGGACTATTGACTGTATTTATTTCTTTGCATCTTATTCTAGAGCATTTTGATGCTATCTTTTAATACACATAAGTAAATGAAAGATGTGTTTGTTCATTTAATTCTGCGTATTAATTTTCCAAAAATATCATATTAAATAGATATGAAGTCAAATGTCATAGTAACGGGTGAAGTCAAATGTGAGTTATATATATATGAAGTATAGTGGTATATGAAGTCAAATGTGAGTAACGGGTCATAAAATAAATCACTTCTCCTTTCAAGTCTTTTTTCAAATCTTATTTTAGCATGAAAACGAGATAATAATGGTTGATTATTTCTTCATAACATTATCCCTTTTGACCCCTGAAAGGTTCTAATGAAAAAAGTTGTTAGCTGATTGGTTAAGGCTTAATAACTCAAGATTCAGATATGATTATTTTTTATATGGCGGGCCTTTCCGTTTACAGGTATTGGTCGCTACTACAGCTGGGAATATTGGTATTATTGTGGAGGCACCCAACAAGTAAACCATCGTTGCCCCTTATGACTAGCCACCCCAAACAGCACTACTGTTTGACAAATATTTATCCAATCATCGATTCGATACCGCCGATTAAACATTTATTTCTCCCTCTTTAAAATTTCGAACCGTGCAGAAATGTTTATTAGATTTTTTATATGACTTTTTTCTGAAAAGATCACAGGTTAAAATTCTCTCTGGACTGCAAGTTACGCAAATGAAGGTAGCTATCATTCCCCCACTGGTTTTCAAGGTCGCTATGGCACGCTTGGTGAAAGAGAGAGGGGGAGAGAGGTGGAGATTGAAAGAGAGAGATGGGACGGCGACCGTGCTAATATAATACACCACCCCTCCACCCCTTTCGCGCCGCCACTACGCAAAATTCAGGCAGACTGGTTATTATATGGATGACTGGAAACTTTATTTTTTTCCGTTGGTGCGTATGTATTAGTGATACACTCAGATAGGTAGAATGGGAGAAGCCTAGCCACTTCAAATTCTCGGTAACTCGGATCGTTGGCAAGCTCTGTGTTCATTTTTTTCCTCTTTGCAGCGGGAAATCCCATGTCTTATGGGATCCCACTGCAGCGGGAGAATTCTCATTCCAGCCTACCCACGTCCAATTTCCGGTAACCTCTGTACGCCAACAGATGCCCTGTTCATTTCTTTTTCGTTGCAGTGGGAAGTTCCATGTCCTTTTTATCGCTGGAGCGGGAGGATTCACATTCTTTCCCTTTACAATTTCATACTGACGACATGCCTCTATTTGTTTTTAGTAGTTGCGTAGGTATTAGCGATAAATTACTGTGAGAACACAGACAGGTAGAAGAGGAGAAGTCTAGAAACGTCCAATTCCCGGTAGCCTCTACGCCATCAGGTGCTTTGTTCTTTTTTTTTTTCAATTTTGCAGCGGGAAGTCCCATGTCCTTTTTTTATCATTGCAGCGGGAGGATTCACATTCCAGCCTAGCCAAGTCCAACTCCTGGCAACCTCTGTATTCTATTAGGTGCCGTGTTCATTTTCTTTCGTTGCAGCCAGAAATCCCGTGTCCTTTTTTTATTATTCCAGCGGAAGGATTCACATTCCTTCCTTTTACAATCTATATTTAAGGTAAATGGCATTTCTTTTTCATTCCACGGGCAACGCCGGGCCACGCTGCTAGTATCATAATAATACTGGTCCAACATCGGAGAATGAAACTCGTACACGTGGTATGGTAAAATGATTCTTTTGCGACTACACAAACCGAGCGGCATCCAGATAGGATTTACTTCTCCGAAAAAAATGCGGAAACGTACGGGAGAAGTGTTACACAATACTTTTTCTAGTATTTAATTAATCTTTTATAAAAAAGTTTTCATAAATACCTTAAAAACAGAAGAGGACGTCAAGTGTCTTTCTAAAGTTTATTTGTTCGTGCTTTCTAAAAGACATCTCAAAATGAAATGTAGGTCAGATATGTTTCTTCTTCTACCTGCATTTTTGGAGATGTTTGAATTTCACAAATTGAAGAAAATTTGCATGATGCCGACGGGATTTTGATATTTTATTTTTTATTCTACAAATATAAGCATTTTCTTATTTTGGTAATCTGGATCAGTATTAAAAATATAAATTATATTCAATTATTTATGGACCACACGTTTTACAGAAATGGAGTTACACTTTGCCACCTGTAGGCTGAAACAGGAAGCCGCCTATTATATTGCCTTTAAAAATATTCCGCCGTAGGCTGTAGCATAGATAGCCTATTTAGGAGTCTGCCACTGCCACTTCAGATGTATGTAGTTTTCATTTTTCTCCATCGCAAACTACCCTCTAAAAATACCTTCATTATGACAATAATATAGCGGGGGGGGATATTTTAATTTCTCTCTCTCTCTCTTTTTCTTTTCTTACAGATTTTGGTATGTTTTTTGTGTGTCCTTCAGTCAGTTTATTTGCGTTCTAACTTCCTTCAATAAGGTTTAGATTACATGTCACATTTTGCTAATAGTGACTTGTTCTGTACGGGGTTCATATACAAGTTTATAATGTGTCACTTTTTGCAAAGAAACTAAAGGAATATTTTTTTCTTCACGTAGATTTTTTTTCTACCTTAGTTTGAACATTTTTTTTTTCAGTTTGCATATATCTCTCATCTCTAATGGATAAAACATTAAAGTATGTTGCTATCTTGGTGCAGAAGATTAAATAAGCATCAAAACACAATGCATAAGAACATCAACAAGAGAATTAAAATTTCAGACCGCTCATACCCTATATAGTCATACCCTAAATTGTCATACCCTATATAGACATGTACATATATATGTATAACCAATATCACATTAAAATACTACATTCTAATTTGAAGTTTAAAAAAGTAGTTTATGGTAAATGTTTATTAGTAACCAAAATATTTAGATGCATTGCATTGAATGGTATTGCTACGTCTCGGCAACTTAGTTAAATATTCTATCAAGGTGCTCTACATGGTTTGCATATTTCCGCTCTCATTGAAATTGCTTAACGGGCTAAAATGGTTCTATCTGTTGCTATGCGCCATTTTCTTTCCGATAATCACCCGTGGATTCATGTTAATTATGATTTACTGGAATTAATGAAATTGGAATCTGTTGTGCGAATAAAGTCTGAAAGAGATCTCAATTTTTCATTATACGTTTATTATTTGTTACTGTTATTTCCAGGTTTAGAAAGCTTGAATTTTAAAGAAAGAGATGTTCATTAACATCTATATCAATGCCTTTTTATAGTTAATTTTATGAAACAATATATATGAATACATTTTATCATTATTATTTTGAAGAACTCTTATTCAAGACCACTTCGTGCGAATTATTTTTTTAAAAACTAGAGGTAGACTCAATGTAGAGATTTCATTATGTTGTATTTATGAATGAATAAACACTGTGCTAGAGTAATACACTTAAATGAAAGTTTATTTTCATATCAAAAAGAATTATTTAGTTCATAAAAAATAAAGCACTATTTCTGAAATTCTGAAAAACGAATAATCAAATTATTTTATCTTATCATATATTTTATGCAGACTAATTGAATTCAACTTAACCGCCATGATCAAAGCGAAACAAATTAGTACAAATAAGTTATGTTAATTTTAAAAGCAGCGGCTTGTTTGAAAACCAGTTACTGCATTATTTATTTTGAAATAAGCTTACATCGTCACAAAATGCAGTCGCATTCCAGTTTAAAATGAAATTTTACTAATTTATTTCGCGCTGGAAAATATTATTCCTTTCTTTGTACAGCTTTTGCTGTCAACATTAAAAGTGCACGTGCCGTTTCGTAGACTTTTAAATTAGAAATTTGCGTTAACTTAATCATCTCGAATACTACCGATTTAATAAATGTGCTTTAATATAACCTTCACAATATTTCTCCTTTGTTCCGTTAAGTCAATTATTTAAGGAAAGAAAGTTATTTAGAATCGCCAATTCTACGTGCGTGAATATATGCACTTTATGTGCAACGTTAAAATTCGAAAACACACAAAATTTTGACCGTAGGAGTGACTCACATTTCTTGCTCAGTGTTACAAATTTTTCTAAACAACTATTTTTTAAAGGGAACGATGAAGGGAATCTATGCATAGATATTTTAACTGATTTTAAAACTTTTTACTTGAAAGAATATTTCTGATTACCGTAAAAGATTTCATATGAGCTTCGCTTACGCAAAATGACACGCTTTATCCTTTTGTGTTAAAAATTGAGCTGGTTAGCAATTAGTAATCGTATTAATTTTTAGTTAAATGTTATAATACGGAGAACTGCAGATTTAAACTTATGGTAATTTAGCTGATATTTTCGAGCTAAGGATCAAAATAAAACCAACAGCCATTTCCTAGACATCACATTCCTTTACTGTTTATTGCACAATGCCATTCTTTACCCCTTCATTGCCATCCTGATATCAATTATAGTATTTCATAGAGCTGTAATGCAAGCTGAAAAATATATTTATTCCCCGTATTGTTAAATGTGTGAAGAATAGGCCTTATTTTGTTTATAGGAGACCGGGGAAATCGCGCCATCACAGAAAAACGGTTTTTCCTATATTGTAAAATGACTTAATTATCTAAGAGGATTATTTTTTTCACAGTTTCTTATGCATGGCATATATTCGCTAACAATCTGAAATGGAGTTTAGTGTTGTTTAAAATGGGGTTTCGAGAAACATTACTCCGTGGCGTGATTACCTTGTTACCGGGGTAATGCTACCACATGTATCTTTTTGTGTAATATCTGACCTCGTGAATTTGTCACATTCTCTGTTGTGTGGACTTTTAAAGGGTCCAAACATTGTCACGCCAAAAGGCATCTGAAAAGGCAAACGAAAAATACTTTCATTAATAACTTAAAATCTAAGCAAATTTTGTTAATAACATAAAAACACAGGAAATACTTGTGGGCTGTTAAGTAATTTTTATGTATTTTTCTTTCCTTATATTTTAAAGTTATATTTATTTTTATTTGCTTATTTAAAAAGGAGCCGGGGTGGCCTAATAACCCAGGCCCTTATTCACATTTTTGTGCCTAGGGCACTTTTCAAATTTTACGTCCACACTGCAAAAAAAGTCTGTAAAACGTACAGAAATTACTCGTATTATTTACAGAATAAGTCTGTTCGTAAGAAAAAACAGTCTTTTTCTGTTTTATCTTCACCCGCGCATGCGTACTAGACGAAGACGTCATTGCTCAACCTTGAGGCTCATTTCGCCTCCGGTGCAATTAAAACGGCAAGAAATTGTACTACGTGTCGTTAGCTGGAGCTGGAGAAAAGGGACGGTATATTTAGTTACAACTGCATGCGTAGGTTCAGGTGAGTGTTTGATGTTATGTAGGGATTTTGTTCACTGGGCGTGTTGGCGTAACCGGGCTCGTTTGGACTAAGAACATTTTTAAGTACTTTAGTGTTTGTAGATAATGTTGACGCCGCTTAATTAATTATATTAATTAATTGGCGTAATTAATGTTAAATCAATAAGTAATTAGCGAGATATAAAACAATACGTTAATTAATTAGATTGATTACTATTAATTAATTATTAATATAGTAATATTTAACTGGGAGGGAAACTCCCACCCCAAGAATAAAAGGAAAGGAGTTACATAAAAAATGTAAGAATTCTTATTTTATTTCCATAAAATGGACATTTAAAATAACTTAGAAAATTTTTAAGGCCTTTAGTGTTTGTGAATAATGTTCACGCCACATGATTAATTAGGATAATTAATGTTAAAGCAATAAGTAATTAGACAGATTAATTGATTATTAATTGATTTATTTAAGTTAGTTAAAAATCCAGAAAACACCCTGAATATACATAATGTTATTAAATGGACTTGCAAAAGAGATGAATACTTAATAGTAAAAATTTAATAATTTCTATCAAAAAACATTGTAGTAAATTAACTAAATATATTTTTATGTTTTGTTGATCTTCAGTAGTCATTCAATAAAAACAAAATTAATGATTTAATTACAATGTATAATTAATATTTTTTTTAGCTAATCACCTTTTTTTAACTTGAATAAACATGAAGATATCACGTTTGAAAACTAAATGGTGACGCATATTTAGTAACACTGGACACAGAAGAGGAATCTCAGTCACTGTTGTGTCTCCTCATTGTTGACTGCTAGATGCTGAACCGCAGCGGGGCATTTACACTTATTCTGAGTCGCAACACCGGACTCAGAAAAGGAATCTTAGTGACTGAGTCTCCTCAGTGTTGGCTGCAAGATGCTCTGCCAGAGCGGGGCATTTACTCTCATTGTAAGCAACAATATCGGCCTTCTTTGGTAAAAATTGGCATGTAACATTGAGGTGAGGGGGGAAATGGTTTCTTTTGTAGAAAATATTTCCAAAAACGTTGAATTCTTTTTTTTGGGGGGGGGGGCGTTACCCCTCCGTCTTCCCTTTTAATCCGTCCTTGGCATTGAATGATGGGAAATAGAACAGTTATGGAACTTGATTGTGAATTCGAGACTTTTTACCTACAAAAAGAAACGAAAAAAAATCACCTGTGAATTTTGATATATTTATTTTAGACTTGCGGGTGCGGGGAGGGGGGGGGGGTTATGAGTAAAACTACGCATCGAAAACAATGGACCAGCCAGATAAATCGCCATAATGGTTTTAAGCAGTGCAGGGCATCACTTGATCTGACGTCATACTATGGCGTCACCTTAGCGACTCTTTCTTCAGCTACTTGCGATTTATGTGCAAAAGTTTCTGGCAACACTGATCGGAGGTGACGCTCTGGGTCGGCTAACGAACGATACGTACCGTTCACCTCACCATGGCACAGCGTTTATGTCACTGGAAATGGTATACGGGTAACCGTTCAGAGTTTTCCGTGGTTTTCTCCGGAAGTTAGCGTAAATACGGATTAGGACCCCTTCGAAAGACCCCCACGGAGGGCTCCCCTCTTTCAAGGAAACCTCCCCAAAGCTCACTCACCAAATGGAACGAATTTCACACAATCACAAGTACACACTAAAAGGAACGTACTGTGTGAAAATTAGCTGCTATCTCCTCATAGAATTTAGTTTGAAAATTAAAGGTTAAAAATTAGTTAAAATCGCGCCAATTGTAACCCTTCAGCTAGTATTTGGCGACAGGGATAATTGGTAGAAAAGTTGAAACGCTCACGCGAGTACGTACTCGAAATACAATCATGTCCATAAATTAAGGATAATGAAGTTCAGGCAAAGAAAGAGAAAGAAGCAAAACAAATTTGACTTATTTGTAAAGTCTATTTATTAAACAAACAGTAAAGAGCAAAAAAGATGCTATATGTTTGACATAATTAATAAAAATTGCAAGTTTTACTCCCTTGACCAAATTTCAAAAAAGAACCTATTTACAAAAAACAGTATAACATGGTTAGTAGGATGGTTAATACGGAGTATGTCTCCCGGACGATGCAATACAGGCCTGACAACGCCTAGGCATGCTGAGTATCAAATGATCAATCTGATCTTGGGGAATATTACACCACTCATCAAGCAATGCACTCCGAAGTTCCGGTAGGCAGGTGGGAGGGGGTTGACGGGCTGCAATTCGTCGGCCAAGCATATCCCACACATGCTCTATTGGATTCAAGTCCGGTGAGTATGCTGGCCAATGCATACGGGTGATATCCTCCGATTGAAGGCATTCGTCTACAATGTTTGCACGGTGAGGACGGGCGTTGTCATCCATAAACACAAATTCAGCACCCATGGCGCCCCGAAACAAACGTACATGTTGTTCCAGAATGACATCCCGATAGATGTGGCCTGTCATCGTTACACTCTGAACATGCAGGTCAGTTCTGGAACCAAGAATAATTCCTCCCCAAACAAGCCATCCTGCACCACCGTAACGGTGTCTTTCAATGGTGTTCTCTTGGTGGTAACGGGTACCTGGCGCTCTCCAGATGAATGTCCGGCGAGAATCAGACTCCAAACGAAACCTGGACTCGTCGGAAAACATCACACAAGACCACTGTTGCGGTGTCCACAATGCATGCTCTCTACTCCAGGTTAATCGCAGGCGACAGTGAGTTGCGGTAAGTGGAACACATCTGACAGGCCTACGAGCATATAGACCAATGTGCCCTAAGCGTCTGTACACGGTCTGCCTTGAAACTGTCGTACCGGTAGCTGAAGAGAGCTGACGAGACAGGTCTGATGCTGTACTCCGTCTGTTTCTTTTGGCAGTAACTGCCAAATAGCGGTCCTCATTCGGCGTTGTAACTCGGGGGCGACCTGTGCTGTAACGTCTACTCACATTACCATCATCTTGGAATCGTTGCCAAAGCCTGGAGATGACACTCCTGGGCGATTCCAAGTTCCTCGGATACTTCCAGCTGGGTACGTCCACATTCCAGTCGTCCGATAATTCTGCCACGTAAAACATCATCCAAATGCCTCCTTTGTGCCATAACTATGCGGTTTTTGCACTGAAAGGCTTTCACAGCGCTTGTGAACAATTTTACTTCTTTGCCACCATTCCTTATATACCCCTCTCTTACACTCTCGTCATTGTGACGTACCATCCACGCCATCTGGTGGTTTCCTGTAATTTGCATATTCTTCTTCAAGATGTGTGTGATCATTCCACAGGTGAAATTTTTATTTTAGAGATCAATTTCTGTGTGATTCTGAATTATCCTTAATTTATGGACATGAGTGTATTTATAAATCAGTGTTTGCTATACCGTGTTATATTTCAACGTACTGGGTTTTTAAGTAGCTTAATCTCGTTTTCTACTAGTTAAACTGAAGTACTATAATCTTTTTATTTTAGTTCTGAAAGTCCCCGAAGAAAGTAATTTCTTTTTATTTGTATTAACACATTGCAAGCTGCAAATTCAGTTTACGCATAAGTGAGGCATTTATTTTAATTCTATTCTTTTTATCCACATGATGATACTATGGAGCAAATATACTTAATGTTGTATTTATGCTTTACGCGGAGTTTTCTTCGAAAAATATGACATTGTCTCCATGTACAGACGAAGAAAAAGTCTGCAAAATCAAATTGTTGAAAGCTTGCAAAATTATCAGAAAGTAAATGCAACATATTTGGTAGCAAATGAGCAATGCTTATTACTCGATACCCCTGAAGATCCTATATTTTCTAGTTTAGAAAACGAAAGCATTGGCTTCATGTCCAGTGAGGACATCATGCAAAATAAGCAATTTATTTCTTGAAAAGATAAGGAGACTGCAGTAAAATACAGGCGGGATACAATAGCGGCAAAATCCGGCAGTTTACAGAGTGTTCAAAATTATTTTAAATTTGTTACAAATAAAACTCAGTTATATCTGTGGAAAAAGCAAATTCAGAAGAATTGCGATTATAAATATAAACTAAATCAAATTTAATAATATACGTTTTAACACTTCTATTACGCAAGAAAATTACAGAAAAATGTACATGATTGTGATTTACAAACTTGAGGACAACGCATTCGAATTAGGACTGAAATTCCGCGGATCTAAAGGATGGCAGTACAGATTTTTAAAAAAGAATAAGATTGTGATCAGGAAAGTTACAAAATTTGTTTTGCGGAAAAACTCTCGGTCAAAGGAAATCATTAAGAAATTAACGCAGGCGTTCGTAAATGATGCAAATGTCTTTATAAAGGATTCGTTGTTAAAATACGATCAAATTTTTATGCTGATCATTAAGGTTTTAATTTAGAAATCCTTGTAGACGAACCCTGGAACATAGGGGATCGAAGCAAGTAGAAAGTGAGATTCAATCACAAAATGCAGTGACACATCCCTACACTACAATGTCGATTTCAAGTAAAAACAATAGATTGTTATAGCCATTACATGTTGAACATCCCGAAAAAACTGGGAAATTCGGAAAAAATTAAGTGCAGCAGTTTTCTGACATTGTGTTAATGAAACAACTTAATAATATATCTCTTTCAGGGTCAAATCAAAGGGGTGGTTGAGGGAATTATAGGGTGAACCCCCTCCCCTCCAAAAAAATTACCTTACAATTTTTTAAAACCATTTTTTATTTCAATTCTTATTTCGCTAAAAAGCCAAGCTTCTTCTAAAAAGCTCCGTTTAATCTCTTATGCATGCATAGATTTTATGTTTAAAGAATATTTTTGGCCAATTTCCTCCACCCTCCCCTCTCCAAAACGGAACCAGTTACCGGCCTGATTTTTTTCCCACCATATGTTCTGTGGGATATCCAGTGAATCATTGCTGTAGACGAATCCTGACCTGTGCTTATATAAATCCTTATTAAATAAGCATCTTTTTCTAAAAGCATTTATAAAAGAAAATAGAAAGCGCCTATAGAGGCTCTATTCTGTCGGCTCATACTCATTTTTTATTAATTAATTTTGCTTTAATTTAGGAGATAGCAATTAATTTTTACACATTAGGTTTCTTTGAGTGTGTACTTATGACTGGATTAAATTCGTTACGTTTGGTGAGTGAGCTTCGGGGAGGTTTCCTTGTTTGTGTTGTCCTTCTGACGATGATTTATAAGCGGGCTTCGAGCCAACCACACAAATCCGATATACTTGTTCACAACAACTACGTACCGCAATTGTTCTTGGTTTGGGGGGAAATGAACAATAGCAACTTCATGTAAGAAGTGAAGTACTACTCAGAAAATGTTTCTCATAAGTTATTTCCTTATTATAGTGTTCGTTTATATTCATTGCACTTGCTAATTCGTCCTAGAACTGTAGTTAGCATTTCTTATTATATAGTTATCGATATGTTAAATATTTTGGAATGAGTGTTTTTGTTCGCAATCATTTTGTTTGCAGTGCTCCAGTAAGTGAACGAATATCGCTGAACTTAAACATCGTGGCACTGTGATAAATATATTGTTTTTTTTCAGTGTTTGTACTTGAATAGTCGTCTAACACCGAACAATTTATGATGTTTTTAGTGTGCATGTGTGGTCTGGGGGATTTCACATCAAACATAATATATACACTTCCCAGACTTATAAATTTCTATCTTCTATACTTACAATAAGAATTCTGATTTTCTAGGAGTATCTTAAAGTTTCCTAAGGCGTAAGTGCCGTCAATAATTTAAATCAATGGATATATCTTAATCAAGTTTATGAGGTAAACCAAATTAAAGAAATGATATATTTCACCTTTTAACCTATAAAAGAACAGAAGAATTGTATCTACAAATTATTTATAATTTTCTTGTAATATTTGTTATGTAGTTTTAAATATGTACACACTTTGCAATTCTTTTTGCATATTGCATACTATTATTTCTTAATCCTAGTAAAAATGAATCAAAGAAGCATAGTTACACACTTTTTTTTCAAAGTTAATGAAACACTTTTAACTAGAATTTTGTAAACATATAAATAAATCAAACCATAGCAATATTTTAAAAAGTATACCATTTATATGTATATGGCATGTAACTGTTTTATTTTATTCTATTAATACACAAATGGTAATTAAAATAGCAACACCAAGAAGGTGACATGCTACACACAGTGCAGCAATTTTAATGTCGAGTAGTATATCTTGTCAAAGAAATATTTCTAGCTTCATAACATTGTGATTTTCCTTTTTTTACGAATTATGTCATTATCAAAAACAATAATCATTTTCTTCAGTTTTAAAAGTAATTTTTCATTTGTATGAGATAAACAGCTAGATTTTGATTTGAAGTAATTTTACAATGGGGATTTTCTTTTTGTATATTCAGGGGCGACTTGGAATTCAGGGAACTTGGAATTCAGGGATTTGGGAAATTTTATGTCTGGAAAAGTCAGGGAATTCTGCAAAAATCTCTTCTAAATCAGGGAGATTTAAAACTCTTTACAATGTTTATCGTCATTTGATGCAGAATACCGTGTTTACTCGCGCAATAGTCGCACCCCCGTTTTGAAGCAGAAAACATAGCTTTAGAGTTACAATATTATATAGTAGATTTTATCCGCATAATAGTCGTACCTGCACTTTCAACAAGAAAAATTGGCAAAAAAGTGCGACTATTACGGGAACAAACATGATAGTTTTGGCTTCTGGTGATCGGAACACCTTTAGTATTGGTCATTATTCGCAGTCTTTGTCATAACTTTGTGAAATTTTCAATGGCATTAATATTTTATTTAAATATTATGTATTCATTTTTTAAATTCTGAAACAGGGTTGTATAGATTTTTTTATAATTCTTATTCACTATATTTTAAGTTAACATTTACTCTGTGAGGGGGGTTCCACACCCTCAAACCCCGTTTCTTTCTTTTAAATAAATACAATTTCAGTTTACTAACAACCATAGTCAGATAAAAGAAAAAGCTATCTACGCACATATTCCCAAAACTGTCTGCAAACTCATATGACGTATTTAACGAGGTGAGGGGGGGGGTCCTGAGATTTCGGACCTTCCCCCCCTCCCTGAAATTCTGATTTTTGTCACTGTAATGATAGTCTTTTTGTGAAAAATTCTGCTTTTTTACGGTTTGGATTCCCCCCCCCCCCTCCCAAAATGTTTCCTGAATACGTGCCTGCTCCTGATAACTGAATACATATTGCGTATATGAACACGTGTATATGCATTTGAAGTACACATCTCTGCAACGCGCTTGCGCTATAGTGACTACCTGCTGCTGTTGTGTACATGTATATCGGATTTGTGTGCTTGGTTCGAAGTCCGCTTGTAAATCCTCCGCAACCTACCCGCTATCCGTCCGCTACTCTAAGTTTCGGAGAAAACCACGAAAAACACCGAACGGTTACGTCGACGGATATGCGATGGAACCTGAACCCGGGACCTTCACACTTCGGCCGTCTACTATTTTCAGTGATATAACCACTGTGCCACGGTTAGACTTTGTGCAAGATAAATTGTTTATTTATTTAAAGCATAAATTTTACATCCATTTCATATCACTGTCTAGTTATAAAAGTATTTTTTAAATATTTTGCTTATTATACAGTCTGATCATCAACGTTTTAAATTTCAAAATCTCGAATCATAAGTGTAGTCAGTGGTCAATATCCTGAATCAGAAACACTAAACATAGATAGAAATTTTTTATTCAATACTTGATATGTAAGAAAGTAATTAAAAATTAGCGCAGATCTGATCGCTCTGTAAGCAGTTCTTTATAAAAGTTTTACATTTAAAAAGAGAGGAATGCTTAAAAACTTGAGCTTTCCCCTTTTAAAAAGTTGAAAATTTGATTCTTTTTTCTTATTCATTATTTTTTCAAAAAGATTTGACGAAAAGTAAGCATATTGTTAAATGTAGTAAAAATATTTTATCATGTAAATTTATTTCGTATGTTCAATAGCAATGATGCATACAGTCTTCTATTTTAAAACAAGATGGTAATTTTGACATTTTAATTTGGAAGGGCAGGCCCATGGTCAGGATTTTTATTCGGGGATGCTCAAATATTCAAATACCATAACTTAAACATAGGTATCATGGGGTCCTATGAAAGGTGCAAGAAAGAGCCCCCCACCCTCCGGCATAGGCAAGGCATAGTGATCAGTTTTAAAATATGCTGAAACTTTTTGTATTTTAGTACTGAAGTGTCTGAAATACTGAAATAAGCCTTCTCTGGAATAAGGGTCTTCCCTAGAATATAAGCCTTCCCTAGAATACTGGGTGGATTGTGGTTATGGGGCCCCTTGGTGCCCCTCTCTTGTAGAGTACGCGGGGCTGCAGAGCCTGTTTCCCTAAATCCACCCCTGTATATAAATATACATATTTGAATTTTCGGGGGAGGGTGTAGCTCCTCAAGCCTCTCCTTCCCTGGCTACGTGCCTGTCGAGTGGGAATTACAACAAGTGCTTCTGAAAAGTAAAATTATTATGCTGCTAGCTTGTGCTAACAAATTTCAGTTTATAGATGAGTCAAAAGTAAAATGTGATTTTTTAAATGTGTTTAATTCACTGAAGTAAATTACTTTGTTTCTAGGTTTTTGCTTGGGATAAATCCTAACAGAGGATGCAAGAAGAATCCTGATGTGAAAAAAGGCGAGGCCGTTAATATGAAAACTCTCAATTTACTTAATAAAATTTCGGCATATAAGCTAATTGACCACTAATTATATATTAAGAAATACCCATGAGTACTGGGAAGAAAATCTATAAAATTATAAACAATAAACTTTGTAAATATTCCTCTGTTTGTACTTTGTAAATACTTTATAAATACTGTATTTTTTTCCTTAAAATAAATCTAATTTTTCACAATTTTTCCTGACGTATTTCTTTGATTATTAATGGATATTACAAAAATCTAAGCATAGATATATCATGCAAGAGTAATTTTAAACTCCTAAAAACTATTTCTGAAAAATAAGATGCATATATGTATATACATTAAAACCTCTACTAACGGTCACCTCCGAAGACTGGTCATCTCTTTAAACAGACACTGTTAGACGTTTACAAAATTGAATTGAGACTATTGAATTAACATTATTGTGAACTTCCAAAGAACGGTTGTCTCATATAATGGCCATTATTTTATGGGACCAAACGTAGCTGTTTTTCAGAGGTTTCACTCTATATATGTAGTATTTACTTGAACGACGCCATCACTACATTAATCAATAGTTTAGAAGCAAACATATATATTCTTTTAACTACAATGACGCGCTACAATCACCTAAAAAATAAACGTTACAGTAAATACTTCCACTAACTTCATTTACTACAAATACCCCAACCATTTATTTAGGGACAATTGACATGACAAACTGATACGCTTCCCTACCCATGAACATGGAAATTGATGGATACTTGATAGATAATATCAAGAAATAATTTTGAAATCATTGAAAAATAAACTTTATGCTTGGAACATCTACACTCCCACCTCTGATCCATTCATTTGTGTATAAATTTTCGTGCTTTGAAATGCATTTATTCATTTGAAATCAGCTTCTTTGATTACCGTTTTACTTGATTGATAGCAATCGTTCTTATAAATCTTTCTTTTTCAACATTAATATTTTATTTTGTACAGTTAATTAATTTTAAAGTATGCCCTTGGATGGAATTGATTGAAAATAATTAATGTCACCTTCTGATTTCAAAACATACTCAAGAATTTATTTTCATTAAAATTTCGTAGCAGAATTTTTTTACCACTTAACATGGCCAAGGTCGTCGAAAGAAGTACTATATCATAAAATTACTGAATTTTTTAAGTAATTGTAAGTAAGTAATTTTAAGTAAGGTATTGCATTATTAAAAACAAAAGAAAGTTGTTATAAATACAAAATATATTTCATAAATAAACTGGTTTTTCTGTAAATTCCTTAAATCAAGCTGTAAAAAAATGGTTAAAGTCTGCTACATTGACAGAAATATACCGTCGACAAAACACGGGGTATCTGGAAAAATTACAGATTTCTTGAGTATCTAAAAAAAAAAATACAAAACATTTCTATAAAGTAAACGGAGAATCTGTAAAAATTTTTTAAAATACAGAAGAAATCAGTAAAACGCATAGATTTCTGTAAAAGAAACAGAGACTCTGTAGAAAATTACGGAAGACTTCTGTAAAACACACAAAATATTTCTGTAAAATTAATGAAGAATCTGTAAAAAATTGCAGAAGACTTCTGTAAAACACACAGAAGATTTCTGTAAGATAGATGGAGAATCTGTAAAAAATTACGGAAGACTTCTGTAAAACATACAGAAGATTTCTGTAAAATAAACGGAGAATCTGTAAAAAATTACGGAAGACTTCTGCAAAACACACAGAAGATTACTGTAAAAGAAACAGAGAATCTGTAAAAAATTACGGAAGACTTCTGTAAAACATACAGAATATTTCTGTGAAATAAACGAAGAATCTGAAAAAATTACAGAAGACTTCTGTAAAACACACAGAAGTTTCCTGTAAAATAAACAGGGAATCTGTAAAAATTATGGAAGACTTCTGTAAAACATACAGAATATTTCTGTAAAATAAATGGATAATCTGTAAAAAGTTACAGAACATTTATGTTAAATATACGGAAATAAACTGGCGTCCTGGCTGACAGTTTTTTTCTGTAAATTTGACAGACTTTTTTTTTGCAGTGCATGCATAAAACTGGCTCATTTCTTGTGCCCCTATACGTAGATTTAAACTCATTTTTTGGACTATTTGTGTATGTATTACCAGAGCACTTGCCTTAAGTGCCCTTCCGATAATCAGGATCTGATAACCAGTGTAAGATAATGAGACTAAAGATAGTAATTAACGACTACTGACAATGCTTACATATATATCTGTAACCTAGAAATGTGGCTGAATGTTATTTGAGTTCGTACACGCACTAATAATGGCTATAAATTAATAACGAAATACGCTTATCTTGATTTCCAGATAAGTCAGAAGTTAGAACGAAAGATTGTACAACAGTATTTTCTGTTATTACGAGAAGGCTGTTTTGATCAGAACCTTGAACACAACTTGGACAGTGTTTCTCACGTTGCTCTTGATAGTATAGTACATATCGGGACTTTCCCACTTTTGTTATTTTGCTTCTTTGGAGGGTGGCGGAATAACCCCGCATGGCGTCATTCCCTCCCTGTCTGCCCTTAATTGTTTCCGCTGAAACATTAATCCAATATTGTTGATGGATACAGAAGAAATAATTACCATGCAGTTACAACAAAGAAAGAAACCATCGTTACATTTGTAAAGCAAATTATCAGCAGGAGAAATATGTCCCAAGCTTTCAGAGGTGAGTGAATTTACAAGTAGGCTTTTTAGGATCTTATCCATTTTGAAAAGAAGGAATGAAGAGATTTCTAGTATAGAAATGTATGTTGTCTGGAAATGTATGTCTAGAAATTGAATATCTCTTTCAATTTTAGTTATGTTTGACGTTTTTCTACTGACAAAGAGTGTGTTCACTATCCCACCTATGAGTAACTCGAGTTACTCAACCTGTTCATGACGTCCGACTTGATCTACTCGAAGAGATAAACAAGATGTCCACGATTCCAAGCTGAGTAACTCGAATATTACTTGATCTACCCCAAAGATTTTCCCTGGGATGTTTAAGGAGATAGATCACATAGACTTTGCATGTTGTTTTCGCTCGCTCCCCTGGGTAGTAAACAAAAATTGTTGTGTGATTGTCTCATCAGACTAAATAAACTAAATATGTAAATTTTGTAAGAATTACTGTATGCTTGAAATGAGTGGTTTTGTCGTTGTTGTTCTTGCAAGTACCAAATAGTGTCTACGATGTCAATCTTCCCGAGTAGCTCGAGTTTTACTCGAGATTTATTTGAGTTGAGGAGATAAGTGACAGTCTGAACACACCCAAAGTCACATAATAAAATTTATCATTACCGATAAAACTAATTTACATTATTCATAAACGCTAATAATTAAATATCGTTAATTTTACAAATAGTACCGTAATATTCTATTTTACAAGTGAATTTATAAATAGAATACATATGAGTATAAGACATCTGTTTAAATAATAGCCTTAGAATTTAAAATAAAGCGGTTATAAAATTGTTTTAAGAACTTGCAGCTCGGCACAAAAATGGAACCTAATAAAACTGTTTAAAAAGAAAATTTACATATCCTCAGTATTTCTATCGAAGCAGCATTTAACAAAATAAACCTAACGTTCTTTCTGAACGAAGTGCAAGAATTTCCCCCCATTTTCATAAAATTTTGAGCATCATATTAATCTAAATGCTTACACAAATTTCAGTTCCTGGTTTTTAATTAGCATTCACATTCTCGCAAATTGCACCACTCAAGTATGTGAATCTAGGGGAATTCATCAAGAATTTAGCAGCATGCCTTCACCCAACAGCACCTTACTAAAAGGAAATCCTGAAAGTTTTATGCTTAAAACTGTCTTCATTAAGGGAATAGTTAAACAGAAAATGATTAGCTATACTACCTCGTCAGCAAGATATTTGTAGTACACGTATTTCCAACAGAGTATCTCAAAGAATAAACTGCAAAGTGTTTTGTGAAATCATTTTCGTAGTAGAAAAGCGATGTTAAATCCTAAAGATGCTCATAAAAAAAATTAAGAGACATTTTCCCCCAAATTATTTATTTAGCGTTTACAGAGTTTCAGGGGGAGTTTTAAAGAAAAAATTAACAAAATATATTTTCTGCGGAACGTTATTGTAAAAAAATAATAATTTTGTTTAATAAGAACATAAGTAGTGAGTTTCTTAAGACACAGTTTGTACTCTACTTAATGTGATACTTAGACAAAAGTCTCTTTAAGATAGACCATTAGTAAGATGACCATACGTCCCGTTTTGAACGGGACAGTCCCGTTTTTAGGTGGCTTGTCCCATTGTTCCCAAGCACAGCTTTGGGACACCGTAGTGTCCCGTTTTTAGAAAATGTCAACTGCAATGTCCCGTTTTTAGAAAAAGAGCAACCCACGGTAACGATTCATAAAGGCAGCTAAAAACCTAAAATCATCCAACGGCAGTGTCTCTACAAAAAAAAGAAAAACCTAACCTCCCTCCTTCCCCTCTTGAGACACAGAGAAAACTATGGGGGGATGTATTGTTTTTGTGTTTGTTTTTTTAATGTTCTTTTTTGTCAACTATTTTAATTTATTTAATTTATTTTTCTTTTTTTTTTTTAAGTCATGTTCCTCTTATTCTTACCCCCCCCCCTTCCCCCGATCTCCACTTTATTTTTCCTTTTCACTCTGGTTTAAGAATTTTTTTTTTCCTTCCGAATGACAGTTTCCTTTTTTTCTGTGTCTCCTTTTGTTTACATTTCTCACTTTCCTACCTTCTTGGCTTGCGTAGGATGGTGTTTTTTTAAGTCGAAGAAAGGCCTGCCCCTTATACCACTCGAAACATACGTGTTGCACTATTTTTTATAGTATATGTGTGTTTTAGCAAAGGTTTTATTTTTCATTTTATTTTGAAATTAATATTAACACAGGCTTTTTTGCTCGTTTTCTTAACAATTTATAGATACCCAGACCTGAAATTCAGTCTCCCTACACTATTACCTTAAAAACAGTAGATGTCACGTTTTGGGGAAGAAAATAAACACACTATTGCCAAAAAAGTAGTAGATGTCCCGTTTTGAAGGGAAAAATAAATGGTCACGTTAGGCATTAGTAATGTCTTCTAAATGGTTTTATTTTGATTTTAGCATTTCAGCATGAAAGTTTTCTATCCTTAAGCAATCACAGATGCGAAACTCTGATCAGCTTGCATCACACTAAGAAGCACGTTTGTTCATTGCTTTAGGGGACGGGGGGGTGACATTGTTAGTATTTTTATTAACGTTGGATCCATGGACGCCGGCAGAATATTTCCTAGGCGGGCAAAGACTACTTCAACGTATGGTTACCATGTTGGAAAGAGCAAAAAAGCAAGGGAAAACACTGCGTACAAAAATCCAGGGGGTGGGGCATCGCCCCCCTTGCCCTATGCTGCCGGCGCCCGTGGTGGGATCTATATTTCATTGTGAAATTTTTATTCGTTCCTTACTTGCAACTATAATTATGTTTAATGCAGAATTATTTACTATATGCACATCTCGCATTGCGAATGAAATGTATTAAAAGTCAGTTCTTTTTTGCATAAAAAATGCTTCGAAGGTAATATTAAAATATTATGTTAGAAGATATTGTTACGAATTTTCGGGCCAACCCGCTGCTCTGGGGCTTAAAATGGTTTAAAATTCGTATTCTACGCTTCAAATAGATAAATTTTGCTTTTTGTGGCATCAAAATCGGCCAATTAGAACCGGAGATACGGAGGTTTCGGTTTCCCATTCAAATATATGGGATTTCTAGAAAACTCGAGAAATATTAGTCCTAGAGCTTAGATCTCTGCACTTTTGAGGACTTATTTTTGGCGCCAAATTTGGCGATATTTCGCTAAAAGTCGCCAAGCTTGGCGACTTTTTGGTCATTTTTTGGTGGCGCGATTTTCCCAATGGGGCCTGGAAGTTGTTTTTCCTGCATTAAAAACGCATAATAACCTAACATTTCTCTTCTATGACGTAATCAAAATTCACGCTTTATGTAGAACCCTCGAGAAATTGACTTTTCTGGAAACCTCTTGTACCTCCTGCGTCGGCTATTTATAGAAGCGGGCATCGCCCCGAAGTCAGTCAGTGCGAGTTGAACATTCAATGTGTGAAGAGCTCTCAGTACGCTTGTTTTGTGTGAACTGATAGTGCTATAGAAGCTGTGTTTTAGCTTGCTTTGTGAAGCTGTTTTTAAAGTGCTGTGTGTAAATTCTTCCTTGAATATTTCCACGGAATTTTAGCCTGTAAAAGTGACTTATTTTGTGTGAGAAATACAGCATTTGTGAGAGCTTCTGATCCAAGCGGATTGTTAAAAGCACGTTACTGCTAGATTGTGCTTGTGAATTGTGTGCAGCTGATTGTTCTACGAAGTTCTAGAAGAAATAAAGTTTGTGTTCCATCCTGACAAGTGACTTTTTACTTGAACTTTTTACACCAACTGGACTTTAGAACGACGAACCCCAGGAGTAGCAGAGTAATTCCGCAACATTTGGTGTCAGAAGTGGGGTTCTAAAGAAAGACTTTAATTTTCCAGTTTATGGTTTTGACTAGACAAAAAATGGAAGAACAACTTCAAAAGCTCATGAATATGATGCAAGAAATGAAAGCCGGACAAGACGAGATGAAAGCCGGACAAGACGAGATGAAAGACGCACAAGAACAGATGAAAGCCGGACAAGACGAGATGAAAGCCGCACAAGAACAGATGAAGGCGGATTTAGAAAAGAAAATTGAAGCCGGATTGGTCGGACTAGAGAAGAAAGTGGAAGATGGACAAAGAAAAATAGAAACCGGATTAGATGAGTTAAAAACCGCTCACGAAGAGATGAAAACGGGTTAGAGGAAGTAGAGAAAAGAGTATCACTCCTGGAAGAAAGTCAAGCGAGATGCGAGGAAAGGATTGAGGAAAAGATCGATCACAAGCTAGAAGAAAAACTGGACAGTTTAGTAAAGCTGGGAAAGGTACCAGAAAACATCAGGTTGTCGTCACGCCACCCAGCAGTGAAACTAACTCCTTATGACGGAAAGACTCCCTGGGAGGCTTACAAGACCCAATTTTCGATCGTCGCCAGAGCCAATGGTTGGAGCGAGTCCGAGAAAGCTAATCAACTGGCCGCTTCCCTTAGCGGAGATGCAATTAATGTATTGCAAACTATCGGAGCGACGAAGATAGGAGATTTTGACGCCCTTGCCAGTGCCTTGGAGATGAAATTCGGAGAGAAGTGCCAGAAAGAATATAGTAGAATCCAACTTAAGTCAAGGATGCAGAGATCTGGCGAGACCCTTCAAGAGCTGGCTTCGGACATAGATAGGCTGTGTCATCTAGCCTACATGGACCACCTTGATAATGTCCGAGAAGAAATGGCGGTGCGTCATTTTATTGAAGCCATCCGTGATCCAGAAACCCAAAAGTCACTTATGTTGGAAGATTATCAGGATTTGAAATCTGCTCTCGTCTTCGCAATGAAGCTAGAAGCAGCTCAGCGGGCCGTCAGGAAAGATCGGCATGCTGTTAGAGCTGTCACGGTCCAAGAGGGAGCTGACAAAGACACAGAGAGCGTCGAGAACAGGTTGAAGAGAATTGAAGATCTCATAGAACGAAAATTAAGATCCGATAGAACGAGAGATGGCCCAAAGAAAGTGAAATGCTGGAAGTGTGGCGTCGAAGGCCATGTACAAAAGCATTGTGGTCGAAAGTCTTATGACCAGCAAGAGAAATCTAAGAACATGAAAGAGGGAAACTAGGAGGTGGCCATCTCGCGGGGCGGAGGTTGCCATATAGTCAAAAGCCCCACCTAAAAGTCTTGCAGATTTCATCAGTGAATGGTGGCAGTAATGGACTCTTCGTACAGGGATACGTTAATGGTTCCCCATGCCACATGGTGATTGATACTGGAGCGAACGTAACCATCATAAGGACGGATCTGGCCAAGAAATTAAATTTGAAGATTATCTGGACTCCGTCCTCGCTGACCCTCCAGACTGTGACAGGTGACAAGATCGAAGTGGGCGGAAAAGCGCAAGTAGAAATCACGTTTGGAAATGCCAGATACGACCATGTGGTATATGTCGCCAATATTACAGACTCTTTTATTCTCGGACTCGACTTTTTAAAATCGCACAAATTTAATTTGGACTTTAAGAATAATGAGCTTCGTTCAGACTCAGAAGAAATAGCTGCGTTCGATATTAGAAATGAAACTGTTTTGCCTGTTCAGCAAATAATAGCCCAGACTGATATCACTCTACCTCCCAGAACTGATTCAATAATTTCTGGAACAGTAAAAGAAAGCAATAAATTCCGTTTTGGATTAATCGAACACCCAAACAATAGTGATTCCGTCAGAGGAGTACTTGTGGGAGCAACACTTGTGGACTTGTCGAGAACAGAAATTCCAGTTAGAGTAGTAAATGTGACGGACAAGTCAAAGGTGATAAAGAAAAATGAAGTGTTGGCGACATGCACTCCTGTTACCTGCATTAATAAGAACATCAGCCAAACGACAGCTAAATCTTCCGAGTGCCTGACGAAGGAATTAATACAAGACGTGGAGTTAACGGCAGAACAGAGAAGCGCTGCGGAGAAAGTAATAGCTGAATTTGAAGACCTCTTCTCCCGTACTTCGGGTGACTTTGGCCGTACGAGCTTAACTCAACATAGGATAGATACAGGCAGCCATTCTCCCATCAAGCAACATCCTAGGCGGCTGCCGTTTGCTAAGCAAGAAGAGGTGAGCAGACTTTTAGAGGAGATGCAGCGTGATGACGTCATCGAGCCGTCGACTAGTCCGTGGGCCTCGCCGATTGTTTTGGTCCGAAAGAAGGATGGTTCCACCCGGTTCTGTGTTGACTACAGACGTCTGAATGACATTACCAAGAAAGACAGCTACCCTCTTCCCAGGATAGACGACACTTTGGACACTTTATCGGGAAACGAATGGTTTTCCACTCTGGATCTGAAGAGTGGTTACTGGCAAGTGGAAATCCATCCCGATGACCGTGAAAAGACTGCGTTCACCACGGGACAAGGATTATGGCAGTTCAAAGTTATGCCTTTTGGACTCTGCAACGCACCTGCTACATTCGAGCGACTAATGGAGACAGTGTTGAGAGGACTTTCCTACGAAGCATGTCTCGTTTATTTGGACGATATCATCATCGTCGGAAGGACTTTCGAAGAGCATCTAGAGAACATCCGCAAGGTGCTGCAGAAATTAAAGGAGGCGAACTTGAAACTGAGTCCATCGAAGTGCAATTTGTTTCGTCGGGAAGTACGTTACCTCGGGCACATAATATCCGCCCACGGAGTCCGAACCGATCCCGAAAAGACGTCCGCAGTCCAGAACTGGAGTCGTCCCGAGAATATCCACGACTTAAGAAGTTTTCTCGGTCTGTGTACTTACTATCGAAAATTCGTGAAGGGCTTTTCTCAAATTGCAAGACCTCTTCACAAATTGACCGAGACTGGACAGAAATTTCTATGGACTGAGGAATGTGAGGACGCATTCAACGAACTGAAGACGGCTTTAACATCTTCGCCGATCTTGTCGTATCCTCACCCTGACAAGCCATTTATCCTGGACACAGACGCAAGTAAGGAGAGTGTCGGAGCAGTTTTGTCCCAGGAGATAGATGGCCAAGAACACGTCATTGCTTACTGGAGCAAATGCCTTTCAAAGGCAGAACGTAACTATTGTGTTACGAGAAAGGAACTTCTTGCTATCATTAAAGCCGTGGAGCACTTCCATCATTACCTGTACGGCCGAAAGTTCCTGCTCCGAACGGACCATGCCTCTTTAACCTGGCTTCTAAATTTCAAGAATCCAGAGGGCCAAATAGCCAGGTGGATACAGCGATTACAAGAATATGACATCGAGATACGTCATCGGAAAGGGTCATCTCATGGAAATGCAGATGCTTTGTCGAGAAGGCCCTGCATAGACAGTTGTCGCTATTGCTCCAGGGCAGAGAAAAATTACGATCTGAAACATCCCGTTGTCCGCCAAGTTACATCATCGGCACCATCTCAAGATCCCTGGAGTGACGAAAATGTTCGGGCGGACCAATTAGCAGACAGCGACATCAAACCTATTGTGGAATTTATGGAAAAATCCAGCGCTAAGCCCAGTTGGCAAGAAATATCATCTTACAGTCCGGCAACAAAACAGTACTGGGCTTTATGGGATTCGCTTCGCCTGAGGAATGGAGTCCTGTATCGTAAATGGGAGTCGGACGACGGCAAGATGCTCCGATGGCAGTTAGTACTCCCTCGTTCGAGGATTCCGAAGGTTCTAGAAGAACTTCATAATGGCTTAACTGGAGGCCATTTTGGCGTAATGAAGACCCTGCAGAAAGTTCGCGAGCGCTTCTACTGGGTTAGGGCTCGAGGCGACGTCGAAAAGTGGTGTCAAGCTTGTGACGCCTGTGCCGCCCGTAAAGGCCCGAAGAAACGAAGCCGTGGAAGACTACATCGTTATAATGTAGGAGCGCCTTTTGAGAGGATTGCCCTCGACATCTTGGGACCTCTTCCGCGAACTTCGGATGGCAACAAATACATCCTAGTTGTCATTGACTACTTCTCTAAATGGCCCGAAGCGTTTCCTATTCCCGATCAAGAAGCTACGACCGTAGCAGAGGTACTGGTGCAAGAATGGATTTCCAGATATGGAACCCCTCTGCAACTTCATTCCGACCAAGGAACGAACTTTACCTCTGCAGTCTTTAAAGGACTATGCCAACTTCTCGGAATGGACAAAACCCAGACTACGCCTTTACACCCACAATCCGACGGCATGGTGGAGAGGTTCAATCGTACAATTTTGAACAACCTCTCGCTCCTGGTATCTAGGAATCAAGAGGACTGGGACAAGAAACTCCCCCTCTTCCTGCTGGCCTATAGGAGTGCCGTCCACGAGACTACCGGCTTCACACCTTCCCAGATGCTGTTCGGCAGAGATCTTCGTCTTCCCGCCGATCTAGTGTTCGGCCGCCCTCCAGATGCGCCTTCATCGCCAGAGGAGTACGTGGAAAACCTTCGGGCACGGTTTGAAGATGTGCATCATTTTGCTCGGGAGCGGATCAACCTGAACACGGAAAAGATGAAGACTCGCTACGACACGAAGGCTACGGGACACGAGTTCAACGCAGGTGACAAAGTTTGGCTATGGAATCCTACTCGACGGAAAGGCCTGTCTCCCAAGCTGCAATCGCCGTGGGACGGTCCTTACACAGTCCTAAACCGGCTGAATGACGTCATCGTACGGATTCGTAAGTCACCAAACTCGAAGCCAAGAGTTGTACATTACGATCGGCTAGCCATCTACCGCGGTTGTAATTAGCTCAGACCATGGTCACTATGGCGTAATTCCTCTTTTCTTTCATCTCTCATTCCTTTCCTGTCTTTCTCTTCTCTTCCTCTTTCTTCAACTCTCTTTCTCTCACTACTTACGCCATGTTTAGTGTACATATTTGTAAAATATTGGTTTTTATTAATGTGTATTTGTTTATTACATTGATTGCTTATTAGTGTAATTGTTTATTATGTATATTATTTATTAATTAGAGTGCATTTGCTGATTATTTGCTGAAAATTATGTTGTTAAGATTTGGTTAAAGGTTGGACACTGTAGATATTTGTGTTACCTCCTAACTGGGGATTGTACTGCCCGGGACGTGCAGTCCTTGGGAAGGGGGCAATGTTACGAATTTTCGGGGCAACCCGCTGCTCTGGGGCTTAAAATGGTTTAAAATTCGTATTCTACGCTTCAAATAGATAAATTTTGCTTTTTGTTGCATCAAAATCGGCCAATTAGAACCGGAGATACGGAGGTTTCGGTTTCCCATTCAAATATATGGGATTTCTAGAAAACTCGAGAAATATTAGTCCTAGAGCTTAGATCTCTTCACTTTTGAGGACTTATTTTTGGCGCCAAATTTGGCGATATTTCGCCAAAAGTCGCCAAGCTTGGCGACTTTTTGGTCATTTGGCGCGATTTTCCCAATGGGGCCTGGAAGTTGTTTTTCCTGCATTAAAAACGCATAATAACCTAACATTTCTCTTCTATGACGTAATCAAAATTCACGCTTTATGTAGAACCCTCGAGAAATTGACTTTTCTGGAAACCTCTTGTACCTCCTGCGTCGGCTATTTATAGAAGCGTGCATCGCCCCGAAGAGTCAGTGCGAGTTGAACATTCAATGTGTGAAGAGCTCTCAGTACGCTTGTTTTGTGTGAACTGATAGTGCTATAGAAGCTGTGTTTTAGCTTGCTTTGTGAAGCTGTTTTTAAAGTGCTGTGTGTAAATTCTTCATTGCTGTGTCTTAAGGGATAGTGTACTATATCCCTTGAATATTTCCACGGAATTTTAGCCTGTAAAAGTGACTTATTTTGTGTGAGAAATACAGCATTTGTGAGAGCTTCTGATCCAAGCGGATTGTTAAAAGCACGTTACTGCTAGATTGTGCTTGTGAATTGTGTGCAGCTGATTGTTCTACGAAGTTCTAGAAGAAATAAAGTTTGTGTTCCATCCTGACAAGTGACTCTTTACTTGAACTTTTTACACCAACTGGACTTTAGAACGACGAACCCCAGGAGTAGCAGAGTAATTCCGCAACAATATACTGAATTTAGCTGTTTTGTTATTGACTTTTGCTTTTAATAGCTAAGACTGCATTGAGAAAAGTACTAAAACTAAAAAAGGAAGCGTGTTATATTATTTCATCGGAACATTCATGTGTTTCAATATATTTTTGAAATACCTGAAAAATACGGAAATAGCCCCTGAAAATGCATTTAATCACTCACAATCTGAAAACAAAGTTCTTGATTTATGATGTATTCAGTTTTCGAACTTGTTTATAGCACGCACTTCTGTAATTAGAATGGATAACTATATTTTCAAGGTTTCTCTTATTTTCGTTTGGTACGAGCTGAAAATGATAAATATGTTTTAGTAGGAAAACAAGTTTTCAGCTTATTTTATGCGCATTGTTCGTATTTTGCCATGCCATTATTTGCACTAAATGTCTGCAATTTCTGTATTGCTCGTATAATCATAAGACTTTTTGAAAAAAAAAACTGAAATTGATTATCTAAGGAAGAAAAAAAAACTTAATTACGTTGTTATTTCGTAGTGAAAACATAGAATTCTGATATATAACTATTCAAAGTTAAGTATGCTGTTTTAATGCGGACTACTGATGACTTGCCTACGGCAAGATGCTTTCTCTAACAAAAATATACTTACGATACGCTAGTAAAAGATTCATTAAAACAAAAAATACGCATTGAAAATTGCATGTTTTAGTTAAAAGAATAATTTTACAGAGGTTTACATAAAAACGCAATATTTTTGTAGTATTGCGGAATTGTATTTGTCAGTCCTAAACCCCAAAAAATTCTAGTGTTTTTTTATTCAAATATGAAAATTGATATTGTAAGTAATGTAACATAATGTAACATATTGTAAGTAATGTAATTGATATTGTAAGTAATGTATACATGTAATGGCTCCAGCTAGAATACATCTAGAAGATTCGTTTTAAGCCTTGTTTTTACCTGATCCATCTTAAGAAAGGCAATTCCTACCACCCGCGATTATCCCAAGTAATTCTGACAGCAGAACAAACTGCTGTAACGATCATTACCAAAAAAATATTATTTAAAGTTTTTTAATCTATTAGAAAAACATTTGACAGTTTTTTTAGCCTTAGCAGAGTGTTTTAGCGAGGTCAAGTTTGGGAGTCCGGTTCAAAGTACAAATTTAAATGATTTTTTTTTTCCTAGTTTCTTTGTTGAACTTGGGCATAGGGATCTTGTTTTTTAGACAGCTGAGTTTTTTACTTCTGAAATCGCCAAATCCCATATGGATTTAGAAAACTAATATCGAAGCAGGTATCTCAAAATCGTAATTTTCATACAAAATGTATATTTATTAAAACAAGCAATAAAAATTCGACTTTTCAACAATCAGTAATTTGGAAAAAAATTAATCCCTAAACAAGTAAAGTGTTTTAAAAATGTATATATTTTTTTAAAAGATTCTAAATAAAATTTACTTTTGTAGAAACACATGGGAAAATAAAGTTTTTCTCGAATTTTTCGGTGATAACATAACGGAATTTCAGGAAATCAGCACTTAAAACAAAATGTGATTGATATAAAAAATGTTTTCTTTCTCTTTTGATTGAACGAAATTTTGATGCTTATTTCTATTTTTGAAATGCCCTTTTAATAAGACAGTGTGAGGTGGGAAAAAAATTGATCTAAAATCAGGCACTTTTTATTCTCAAATTGTTTTCTAATTCTAATAAGGCTAAACACTTACCTTTGTTTTTCTTATATTTATTTATGTAATGCGTTCATCACCTTCACACTCGAAAACTTTTTGTAGAGTTATGTTCGTTTTGAATATAAAAATATAAAATCTAATTAAAAGCTCTTTTAATTAGATTCGCAATTCTCTTCGTAAATATTAGGCGGTTTAAAATGGGAAAAAAGATAGAGGAAAATGAAAATTAAATTAAGAATGTCAACCAAAAATAAATACACTTAATTAGATTTTTATTTCCTTCCTATCATGACTTACAAATTATTCAAACTTAAACATATAATGATCAGGACTGTTACACATAGGCTGTATACAAACATTATATTCTGACATCAATTTGAAGTAGGTTTTTCTTTTTTATCAAATATATGAATATTTTGTTTTTAATTGATTTTTCTTGCTCAACCTATACTTTGAGACTTCAGTTGGCAATTGTTATATTCATTAAAATGTTTATTAGTTTTATTTGGAAACATGATATTAACTAAAGCTAGCTGTAAATCCATTTTACCCTCACCTCACTAAAGCATAAATGAAAATAAAACTATTTTTTACTTTTTTACTTTTTTCTGACAATAAGTTGACTAGGCCCTTTCTAAATTAAAAAAAATGGCGAAACTTCTGGAATTTTCATGAATGTACTATTCTTAAGAAAGATTTCCGAAGGCATAAGGAAAGAATGTGGTTTAAAAAAGCAGATAAAATCTAAAGTTATCTTTCCAAATGCAACTAATAAAGTTTTTAATTTGTATAAATGCTGTCAACTAATGCATGAAATGTAAGCCGCAAAAGAAAAATTATTAAAAAACAAAGTATTTATGCATTTAATAAAACATTAATACCCGCCCATCATACCTCGCAGAACTTTACTTGAATTTTATATACACTGTCAATGACCTGAAATTCTTTTACTAGTGAATCAGGATAGCAAGCATCTCAAAAATACTATAGCAATGCATCTTTTACATTACCTAAAGGACTTTCAATATTTGTATTTGTTTATCCTCAGAAAGTTGAAAGTTTTTATTCTCTCTTTTTGTCAACCTGGACTTTAAAATATATAGACTTTTATCATTTTTTTAAATATTGCAATAGAACCCCGATAATCCAACGTGGTCGGGATTGAGGATATCTCGGATAACTGAAAAATCTGAGATAACACAGACAATCATTAATCACAATATTTTGTTGTACTATATTGTGTGTTTTCTTCATAAATCAACAGACACCATGTGTTTAATGATAAATATTTTAATTGAATATGTATTATATTTGCAAGTAAATGCCATAAAATACATATTTTAACAAATATGTATTATATTTGCAATTAAATCTAGACAATTATGTAGTTTCGACTAAATAATTGTCTAGATTTTTTTTTTTGTTGTGACTAATACCCTCTGGCAACTGCTGAGCGGGGCCTGGTCCTTCATATAGGACGACGACGGGTAAAAGGGAGCGGCTTGCTTTTTATTCAGCCCCAGTGAGGGGAAGACCATTTTAGCTCTTAATTTTGAAATAACTCTGGATGAGAGACCTAGATCCTGAAATCAGCACTCCCCAGAGGTATCGTTTGAACATGGACGACAATGGAGCCAGGAACAGGTTTTACGTGCACCAACTCACGTTTGCTTACAAGGTTCCACAGAAGCCCAGACGAGAGAGGTTTGCACCCTCCCCAGAACTGGTACTGCTTCACATTCCCTGTTTTTATGTGAATAGAGCTTTGTGACTAGGCCACTGCGGAACTTAAACATTTGTATACAATAATGATGACTTGTTACAACTAATATGTTTTGAAAGGTTCGAGTTCGCATCTAAGTTCTTCTGCGAATCAGGGTGGAACGTCGTTAACCCATTAAACGCCACTATGAGAATCAGATAGAAATTTTTAAATGTATATACATTTTTTACATACATTGCATGCCTCTATTATAGAACAGTTGATTTTTTTTAACTCAAAGCATTTAAGAAATATAGCATGTTCCCGTAGCGGGAGCTTTGGCGTGTTATGGGGATAAATGTCTTTCTCCATTTTGGATACAGCAATTCCTTTTTTTACGCAGATGCTGCTCAAAACTGCATAGATAAAGTAATTATTTTTGTTGTTGATACTATAACGTACGAAATAACCAGCCTGCGAAGTGCCAAACATTTCTTTATTGTTGAACGGTAGCAAAATCAATCTGGAAATGCTATGACTTATGACTTGGAGGGGAGGCCCAAAAAGGTGCAGACACCGCGACCATGGGTCTATTGTATCATCCCCAAGCAATTTGGAAAAGGCCCTACGAAAAGAGCCCAGTAGCAGATGCGAACATCAGCATAGACCTAACAGACATTTTGTGAAGCTCCCAGGGCTCAATGACATGGCGCCCAAGATGCTCAAACCTATAATCAGAGAAGTACTCACACTCACAGAGGATGTGTAAAGCAGTTTCCTCCTTAAGAAGACAACCCCAACAAGTGGGATCATCGACAACCTTCATTATGTTAAGATGCCTTTTAAGGCAATAATGCCCAGTTAACAGGCCAATAGCCCTACGGAGACTGGACCTGTCGAGGCACAGAAGTTCCTTGCATCTAACACCAGGAAAGCCAAGATTGATCTCTTTGGCCTGCCTCTGGCCATTACAGGTAAGCCAGCTGGAATACTGAAGCTTGCTAAAGTGGCTAAACACAGTATCCCTGTACTGAGCCAGACCTGGCAAGAGAATCCGTCATCTCATTACCAGGAATGCCAGAATGACCAGGAACCCAATACAGAGTAACTGGAAATGCTAACTAGTGGGAGGGCTCCAAAGCTCCCGCTGTGGGAACAAGAAATATAAGCGTTCATAGCATTCCTTTATAGGAATCTATTCATGCAGGATTTTAAGAATGTTGTTCTTCAAGATGTTGGTTTTAAATATGTATTCTACTTGAAACATTTAAGTGACCATTTATTTTATTTTATTTTTTAGTTTTATATAAGACAGTCATAAAGACAAAATTTCACTTTTTTAAAAATTAGAAAAAAACATTAAAATATATTGTTCCGATAAATATATATAACACACCCCATAGTGTAAATGTTTATATAAAATGTGTATTTCGTAAATTGCGTTAAAATATTTTAAGAAAAAAATATATATAATAGATGTTCCCGTAATGGGAGCTTTGGCGCTTAATGGGTTAAAGAGGGTTGCTATTTGAATTTAGCTCCTTGTTAACACGGAACATCGGATAAAAGGGGGCTGTAGTAACCCCCTTTTATCCGATGTTCCGTTATATCAACGGTATTTCGAAATTATACTACAGCAGATTTGTTACTCTACTTTTCTGCAAAATCGAACAGATAATCACATTTATTTTTAAATAATATTTTATGATATTTAAAGGATTTAAATCTCGCATGTATTTTTCAGTATCATTAATTTTGAAAAATAACGTAATATTACTTAACAGCTCTAAGTCGTCTAATGTGATGTTAAAATAAACAACGTCACCAGACGTGAAACAATCCCTCTACTTGTAAATAGTTACAAAATAAGTCAGTCGTGTATTCATGAACATAAAATAAATATATCTGTAATGAAAACAGAAAAGAAATTCCAACTATAAATTTAAAACCGTTCATTCTGCCATCAAATGCTTGCTTTCCCTATTAAATTATCGAAATGCTATGCACCTAAATTGAATTATTTAAATTGTGCTCTCAGCAAATGAATCTTACCCGCTCTAAATTGTTGAAATACCATTTTAGTGACTTAAAAATGTACTACAGAGCACCAATGAAATAAAACTTTACATTTTTTAAAGGCGAACGCCTAAGGAATCGTTCCATTTCAAATCCAGATGCATCGTAACTATTTTATTTTTCCTTATCTCATAAAAGCAAGAAAGCAAAACAAATTTCTGGAGGCTCACTTTAATGCAAAATTTTCAAAAATGTGTTTGCTTAAATTTACCCGTTACTGAAATAGAAAGATTTAAGGCAGATGCGAAATAATGTAATTTTTTTTTTATTTTCTGAAAAAAAAAAACTTACAGAAATTTACTAAGATATGCAAATACAAGAAGGAATTTTTCACTAGTGTATTTTGGATTTAGTTTACATAAAATATATTGTTACCTAGTTCTAACAGAGGTTTTTCTCTAAAAATGCAACAAATGTAAATAATCTTAATATTTATAAATTAAAAGTATTTTTATCTATACATTTAACTTCCAAATTCTTTCAAAAATTGTTGAGTAACATAATATAGTATGTTTGTCTGTCTGTATACACATGCACACATATGTACAGTTCTGGAGAAAAAAAAACACTTCCACTTTATCTGGTCGTCGTTTGTCGTACAGCAAACATATACAGTTCTATATACCAATCGTTTACGAAAATATCGTGCACTTTAATTTGCTAATTTTAAAAATTGCATAAAAGACTATTTCTATATTTAAATAAGCATTAGCTTTACTTTTTCCAATTTCAACACTATTTTTTTTACTTCATGTTTAAAACATTTACCTCATTTTAACCTCGGATACCAATTTTAATGCCTTTGAGCTAAAAAAGAGTGAGTTATAGGTTTCAAAAATTTCCCTCCCCCTATTTTAAATTATATTTCATATTTCAGTTCATATCTCATTTTGTATCAATATCAAGAAGCTGATTTTTATTCATAGAAATTAGAACTAAACGTTCCAAATATAATTTGATATTTATAATGATTTATCAATTATTAAATTAATATTCGAAAAAACGCGTTGCTCGGATAGAACCCTCGACCTATAGTATAAGAGAATGTTGCCCTGCTCCTCTAGATGCTATTCGACATACTAGCGGTCGACTACAGATTGAAGTAAAAGTTCTTTTAGTTTCAGAGTAGGACTTTGGCGGAGAAAATTGACAGTTTGAAATTCGTTACAAAGTCTTGTCCAGTTATTATTCAAGCACTTAATCAAATTATTATGTAGGCAAGAAATTAATTTCAATTTTCACAGATATATGTTCAACATTTACTCTTAAGCTGGTGGAACGACTGGTTCAGAATCTTTTAACATATATGCTGACAGACGTTGAAAAAAGCGGGTAAAACTGCGTTGGCTGCTAAAAATATCTGAAAATTGCCCCTTTACTGATTTTCCATTCCCTATTTGGAAAAGAAAAGAAAAAGAAAGCAGAAATTATTCTCTAACCATTCCAATATCCATGAATGTGAAGTGAAACACCCTTGGTTGTGAAAGTGCACGCTTAAATCTTTTGATTAAAACTAACACTCCTTTATTGATTAAATTTCTTATCGGCTGATTTAAATCCTTTTACGCTAAAAATTTAGAAAAAATACTTTTTAAAGACAATAATTTGTAAACTCCTCAATTTGCCTCAATGCTCCCAATTCGCTAGATTCTATTTAACTCTATTTTCCTTAAATCTTGTCTATTTGAGTATTCTGTCTTTTCTCCCCACGAAAAGAAATCCCTGATACCATATCCTATTACTATCACGTGACCAACGCTCTTCAACGGACAACGGTTCATAGTCACAAACGCGGGCATCAAAGGACAAGCATGTCGTTATCCAAATATGAATTAAAATAATTTCTAAAGAGGATACTGGATGTACTTTACTTAATGCTAAGTCCTTTTGCTGTGGGTGCTTACTTCCCTATGTATTCGCTGGTGATAATTTTATTTTATATCCGAATATCAAATGCATCTTTTTCATATTCAGAGTTGTGAAATAAATTCAACCTAAATGTGGAGAGGATGCTTTCGGTAAAATTTTGTTTTAATGGACATAGTTTCTTACGATTGGATTATAAAAATCTTGTCACTGTTGTAAAGCAAATGAAGTTATGATATCTATTGTGAAGTGAGTAAGTACTATTTTACCTTTTTCATGTGAATAAATTTGGTTGCTGTTTTAATTAAATCTCACAGCTGGTTTTAACCATGACTGCATTTCTGTATTCTGACTGTACTGTGAATTCGTTTTATAACTAGAGACTATAGTGAAATGATATTCTATTTATTAAAAAAATACTTTTTTATAGTGTATTAAGATATATGTAATGTATTTGCTTTGATTTAAAATTTATTTTCTCGGGCTTATAATCATAGATTACAGCTCTGATAATAATAAATGAAGAAAACGAATAATTCAATATATTAATCAAAAACAACAAATTTTCATAAAACACTCTTTTTATAGCTTAAAACAATAATCTTAATTGAGTACAGATATATTAATCAAAAACGGACAGATTTTGTAAAAACATTCCTCTTTTTTGATTATTATTTAGGCTAAATGGAGCTGTTGTATGATACTAAAAAATTGGGAATTTTTCGCGCCATTGATTTTTGTCGATTAATGGAGCAAATTTTACTCAATTGGGAGAATGGCTGTTTGAAGTCAAAAATTGAGTAAAAATATACTCCATTTGATTATTATTTTACTCAGTAGATTTAAGCGTGTGAATTCTTTATTAAAATATTAATTAATTATATTTTAATATCTAATTACTAATAAGAGCGCGTTTAGTGTCAAAATTTCTTTCCATCTAAAAATCTCTAAGGGAAAATCCATTTTTCAAAACTACTTACAAGATTTTTTAAAAAATGAAACCCGAACACGGAAATTTCTGAAAGTTAAAACATTATTGCTCATTTAACGGAAATTTACCAGTTCTTGGTGAAAAAATGGCCATTTTCCTAAAAAACAAGGGTAGAAGTACCCTGAATTTCCAAATTATTTTTAACTGTGTACTACTTAAGGATCAGTAATGCTATAATTTAAGTAAGCTATATTAGGGCGAAAAATTTCGATACATTAATAAAATTCTAAAGCGATCAATGGTTTGCTATCAGAATATAATTAGAACATAGCATTTTGTAATATCTTGTTATCAAATTTAATACTAATATTATAATACAGCAAGTCTAAACACCAGTTGATTAAAACACCCTCAGATAAAACCTAAATAGATAAGATTAACTGTAAATAAACCGCAAGTAACGTACTCTGATACGTCAGTTAAACTGGAACTGTAATTTCAAATTGATATTTTCGGTTCGTGATATAACTAACAAATAATGCAAATTATAAAAATTGTTATTTTAAACATTATATATCTCAAAAATTTAAATTTTTGTCAAATGTTATCAGACGTAGGATGTTTGTTTACTTTAGAATGCTTTATAATGTATTTTCATAATCGCTTTAAAAATTCAAATTTTAAATTGCGGATTTAAAATTAAAGAGAAAGGTAACTGACAATATTTTTTTTTTACATTCTCAATAGAAAAAACCTTTAAAACGAGAAACGTTACTTTTCTTATGAATAATGTGCATTTTTATTCCGAAGAACGAAATTGTCAACAAACGAAAAATTTCGAACCTTCATACAGCGTAAAAGGTATTTTTCCTATTTTGTAGGTAAACCCCTTAAATCCAAGACAGAAAAAAAATCTCCATATCTCCCGGAAATTATCGTATAAAAAATCATGGAAATTTATACTAAGATTACGATATTTTCTTTTCTTCGATAAAGTAGGGTGTTGCTATTTAAGAAAACGAAGTGGATGCCGAATTTAATGTGAAGATGGTCCCTTAAAAAAAATTTAAGAATACCAGGTTGAAATAAGCGTTATTTGTAAATGCGCCATTTATGTACGACAAACGACGAACAAAGGGCCAATGGTAGCATATTTTCGAAGGGGGCCCCTACAGCAATGGCCGGACCTATTGATGTTTTTTTCGAACTCGAAAAGCGCCAACGGTAGCTAATATTCGGGGGGCCCCCTACAGCGAAGCCGGACCCACTGTTGTTTTTTTTTGGGCCTCGCAAAGGGCCAATGGTAGCATAATTTCGAGGGGGCCCCGTACAACGATGACAGGACCCACTGATGTTTTTTGTGGTCTCGCAAAAGGCCAGCGGTAGCATGTTTTCGAGGGAGCCACGCACAGCGATAACCAGACCCACTGATGTATTGGGGGTCTCGCAAAGGGCGAGCGGTAGCATATTTCTAAAGTGGCCCTTACAGCGATGGCCGGACCGACTATGTTTTTTGGGGTCTCCCAAAGGGCCAGCGTCAACATATTTTCGAGGGGCACCTGTTCAGTGATTGCCAGATGGACGTCGATGGCAAGGGATTGCCGTCGGAACTGCCTCGTAACCATTTTTTAGTTGGTCCAATAATAAAATGATCAATAAAGTCTGCCACTGTGATAATAAATAGCGAAACATTAATAGGACAAAAGTTCGGGGAGATGGCGAGCCAAACCGAAACAACTTTGCAACAATTAATAAAAAAAGCTTTTAGCAAAAAAAAAAGAATTTATTTCTACATAAAACTACTCAGCCATACAACTTTCCAAGTTTAAATAAAAACAATATTCCTCTAAATTCAATTTGCAGAAAATTTATTTTTTCCATCTTTTAACTTGTAAATATTTCTTGTTGACCAGTAAATTTACAAATTTTATGTCTTAATACTTTGGGCGTCTTGTAAACAGGCAAATAATATAAATCTGTTTTCACGGTAAATTTTTCATGCAGCCTTAAAATAATCTTAAAAAATAATAGGAAGATTTAGAATTATGAAAAAAATAAGCTCCTATATAAATTAGAAGCTTTAATATCAAATCATATTTCATGATATCTGAGTGCTATAAAAAAAATAAACTACAGATGCATCGCAGTGAAAACTGGAATGACGTGAAGGGATTGTACCTCAAAACATCTTGGAGAGTTCAATAGCGCCAAATGATAGCCAGGTTTAGCATCTTTAGGCGACACATTGACACTTTTCGAAACATTACTTTTGGTTTGACTCAAGCTTGCTATAAGTTAGCAAGATAACATGTCAATTCAGCGTATATTATTTCGTTGATCCTAAATTTTCATTCTACTTAACCAATTTCCATTTAATGAGAAGTAATTTTTTACTGTTTCATTCATGTACTTTCAGTATCGTTTAAAATTAAGAAAAGCCAGTCATCCCAAAACCATATAATTTGTTGACTAAACTTAATCTGTAAAAACCGTCCGATCTTGCAGAATCCCGCTATTTAGTTACGCTGATCCCTGACTCACTGACTCGCTAACAATTCCGGGGAACTGCTCCAAGATAAAACTTTGGCCACCATTACTCCAAAACGTAAAAAGTTAAGTACAAAAAGCGCAGTAACGTTTGCACCGTTGGTACGATCCGCTTGAATTTTTTCATAATTATGTATAAAAGTATGGAAAACTATCTCCTGTACTTTAAAAATTGGAAAATCCACCCGTTCTCTCATTTTTAAGCAAGTTTTCGCTATTTTCAGCTCTATTTTATTTCCGAGAGTACAAAAAAAAGTTTATCATTTGCCTGACAAAATTTCGAGCCACAAGTGACAACTACGCATACTGAAATCAGGTGTATCAGGAAAGGAAAAGTCCGATTTCGATTCATTTAAAATAGCTCTTCCAATTTACGCAGTCTATTTTTTTCCTCTGCATGAAGCATCGACATATGAAAGGCTGTTCTATCAAAATGAAATCTTTCGAATGCGAAAAGTTTACGCACGCTTCCAGAAGAGCATGAAATTCGAGATTTTGGCATACAAAATAAATTGAATACGTAGTTATTTATTATAAGTGGACGAAGATGAAATATATTGAGTGTAGACATATTTTTATCAAATGTTTTTCCTACCGCCCGTTGTAGTTGCCTCCACAACAGGTTCTATCTTCTGGTAAGCAATAGTTCTTCAATACAATGACTATCGTTCTACGCATGTCTCTGTTGGTATATGCTGCATGAAAACTCATTAAGAATATTTAAATGTAGGGTCCAACATCGGAATCCGTAAAAATCAATGCATTTTAAATGGCAATGACTCCCACGTTCTTTGCCCCAATTCCGATTTCCGAAATAGCAACTCAGCGTAGAAAGAAAATTCATGGATTTATCTGAGACTCTAAGAAATTTATTTACCTGAATTCACTCAACCCCACAGGGCTTTAAACTGATGCAATATTGCGATTTTTTTGCATGTCGGAATAAATAATTCATGACGGTATAAAGGTAAGCGAACTTATACAAAATTCCTTTTATTGGAAATTTTCAGTCAATAAATTGTCAGATAAAGTGCGCTCTTTTCATCTTTCTTTCATTCACTTCTATGCTGATTACTAGAATGCGCTCGTCAATTTGCATGCAAATATGAATCGATATTTTTTCAGCATATATCTCTAAGATTTTTTTTTCAAAATTGGGCTTTTGTTATTAGCTATAGGGTGTAATATGCTTGAGTCATTTCCCCGATGTTTTTATTTTTTAAACCAGCTTCATTCAAAATACATTATTTTTCTCAACAGATTTTTTCTTCTCTAACAAACAATAATAAATACGTTGTTTGATATCAACTATCGAAAGATATTTTCATCTGTAAAAGTATTATGCAGGCTATTATTAGAAAATTTTCATATGTATTTTTTATAATTTAGTAATACTGCATGATTCTGAAAAAAAAAATTGCCCAAAAGAACAAAATTGAAGCTTATCACACGTACAGCAAAATTTTTCTATTCAATAATATTATCCGCACCATATATGCATATTATACTATTAAATTAGTTTGTTATTTTCGATATTTTTACACAGCAAGCATTAAAATCTAGAAGTGGTGAAAAAAGACCTACATTATAATTTTTTTAGTTGCATTGAACATTTTTTTCAGGTATTGCAGGTGTATTTTAAAATAAGTATTTTTATACTTGATTCAAGTAAATCTTAAAAGGGAAATTCCCAGCTATTTCATTTAACATATTTGTTCTCCATCGATATAAAAAGATACTTCTCCATCGATATAGGGTTTCAATTTTTCTTTTGATTTGAAGTCATGTCACTGAGAAAGGTCCCCTTTTCTGGAATGGTTTTTCAATAAAGAAGTTGTAAAGCTCTTAAATTTCTCTAAAACCTTTCAATTAAAACTTTTTTATCCGAGTTAGAAAAATTTGATCCTTTCAATCACGTTAAAATGAAAGTTTGAAAATAATTTAAATGTGGATATATATCGAAAGTAACATAATTCATAGAATATAAATCTAATGTCTTTCCTATGTTCTTGACTTATATAAGCATATGATTGTTAAGAAATATTTTATTACATAAATGCAGTTTCAAAAAAGTTGAGTATCTGACGTTTATCATTTATGAAACTGTCATATTCAACTAAGTCTATCCTGTAAAATTATGACATTTTCATAAGTTGAATAATTAATAAATTAAGCTCTAGAAAACTGAGGTACGAAGTTTAAATAAACAAGTTTTGATACACGTTGGTCTCAACATGATTTTAATCACTTTTACTTTCAAAAATCACTTTGCCTTTGAAATTTTCTACCGTGGAACATAAATTTATTAAACGCTTAAAAATCAGAATTTTAGATAGCAATTTTAAACCAACAATTTAATCGACAATTAAGTTGTTAAAAATAGTTAGTCAGTTTGGTGATAATGCCACGTGCATCACTTATTAATCACGGTGAGTCGTTAAAATTGATGAATATGGTCGGCTTAATCACGGCTTGCAGTCTGAAGCTTATTTTGATGCCCTTTGATTAATTTTCGTACGGGTAAACTCTGAAGCAAATTTTATCAAAAGAGTTGCGCAACGTTTAAAGCTATTTTACAATGCTGCTTTAAAATGCTGTTTTAAAATGTTGCATATAAGTACATTTATATGTATGTTATTATACAGAGTTTTTATGAATTTTATTGCACATAAGTAGATTTATGCGTGCCAGTACTGGTAAATCCAGCTTAATGGAATATCGGTTAAGGGAATATCCCCGTTATTTTGATAAATGTTTTATGTGCCAAACCGTAATCATTAGTTAATGTGATCCTGGATAGGGGAATGTACCGCTTGTTAGAATGCATTTTCGTGTCAAATGGGCTATTCCAAGCGGGTTCGACCGTTTAGAAAGTTTTTATCAATTCTAAGTCCTTACACCAGATTTTGTTGAGTGAAATGTGTTATGCAACGCGCTTATTTAACAAAGCGAGTGAAATACTTTAATGCTTTGTTAAAGTATTTTTATTATTTGTGCAATTTTTAAAATGCTATTTATACTTTTAGCATAAACTTTTCAATTTTGTTGGAAATTTTGAATAACGAGTTGCATTTTTTAAAACTATAACTTGTATCATTGAAAACAAAAAACCAATCGTCATTAAGACCAGTCAAAAATATTGAACATTTTTCATTTAAAGCTAAAATAACTTAAATGTGATAGTTAATTAATAAGTCCGAATAATAAATACTATAGTAAATAAAATGTTAGTTTTGAACATTTCAATAAAATATTAAGGATCGACTGAAACAAACTATTTAAGACCGAGTAAATATTTTGCATACTACGTTTATTCTATGTAATAATAAACAATAAAATTTTTTTAACTTATGATTCCTTATTTATTTATACGATTTCAAATATACTTTTCTTCATAAACGACACAATGTTTTGTTGCTGTTCAAGATTGGTTTTGATCCATTCCTCTCCAGTGGTTAAAATCAGGTCTTCAGTTGAAAGATTGTTTCCTGTTATGATAAATGCGTCTTACTAAATCACTCCATAAACTTTCAGTGAGTGTTAGATAAGGAATCCGTGCTAAAAATTTTCGAAGTTTCAATACTGTCTGACTTTTTTTTCCTGTGGCTTATAGTGGGAGCAGTAGTACAATGGATGCTCCACCCGCATTTGAAACTCAAAAAAATCTAGTTTTAAATAATTACTGCCAATATTCTTTCAAGCCATTTGAATCATATAAATTCCACAATTTTCATCATAAAAAATGTCTTGGAATAATTTGTCATCCCATATTATCCTCCACGAAAATCTGCACGTTGCTGCATTTTGTGTTTTATTAGCAGGTGAGACAGTTTCAACTTCTCTGGTTATGAAAAATCATCAGACCATTTAACAACTTTTGAGCGCAGTCACTTAAGTAAATTTTCATGTTTATGCCAACTTTAAAGCTTACGTTTTCCTCAGAATATCAAGATTTTTGGCCTCCTTCTAGCATTTACTTTTCCGTATATATATATTTCTAGCTAAAAAAAATAAAAATGTTGTCTGGGGTTTTCGAACGCCCAATGATTTCAGTAATAGACTTTCTACTCATTAGTGGTGTACTTAAAGTTTTCATTTATTTCTTTTTGAGTGGAGCTGATTTCATTGCTTTTGAGATCAGTTACAAATGGATAGAAAACATCACATACAAATGTACAAAAAATAACATTTTTCCTAACCTTCTCTAGATCTATCTCAAAATGAATCAGTCTTGCTTCTCAATATAGGTAATTTTAGTGTTTTACTGTTGTTCTTAATGTTTTTGCAAAGGGTAAAAAGTTTATTCTTTTTTTAGTTTTAATATTTTATATAAAATTGTTTAAGTATTGATTTTTTTTGTTAGCTCCATAATGTTTAAAAAACAGAACTTTAATTTTATTACTTACGATAATTCAAAATTATCATCCCTTTTTATTAGCCTTAAAGTTCTAATGTTTTAAATGATCTAGTCAGTGCACACATGAAACTAATTGAAGACCATTTTCATATTATCTCTGTATTTTATTGCTAATAAATAGTTTAGATTTTTTTACTGCATTTATTGAAACAATTCAATACCATACCGATTTTTTAACATTCAGAATGAGGTAACAATCCGAAACGAATAAATTCTTCGATTTTTGGAATAGATGAGAATTTTTGCTTTATTTTTAGAATCACGTGTGAAATAATACAAACTGAATTGTTTAGCGGAGTTTAAAAATAGTTTAAAATGAATATATGAAAAAAAATAGTTTTTTCGATTTTTACACATTGATTGTAGTGAAAATTCTTCCCTATATCGTTTTTGATATATTTGAGAAACTTCAAGCCTATCAAACGTCAAACCAGTTGTTTGCTCTTAACAAATATATTGACGTTCACATTATTTTAAAAATATGGCAATTTGGTTGGCAAGGAAATAGGCAACGATTCAAAATCAGTCGAAACCTAATCTGTTTTCCTCGGTAATGTAATCGCTAAATCTACTGAAAAAGTCATTTGCAGTTTTCTGCAACTTGCATTCTTCCTTTCTCGTTTGATGCATACATCTAAATGAAAGAAGTAAATTTAACACAATTATATTTATAATCAGGTATGATTTAGATATTCATCTCACAAGACTGATAAACTTTTTCAGTTAGTCAAACTGACTCACTTCACGGAAAACCTATCTTTCATACTACCTGAACCTGGTTTTAAATTTTTGTTATTGTCCTTTTTTTTTTCAGTTTGTGGGGTTTCAATTACTTCATACGTAAGTTTCATTTTAAACATGTTTTAAGCTCTATTTGCATTTTGTTTGAGTTGAGCTCACAAGACAAAGATACCTCCAGTTAAACTTCTACAGCACATGTGAAACAAAATTTAATTTAGAAGTTAGGTTCTCTGCGTCTTCTACATAATAAGGATTTAATTAATTAAAACTTCAGTTGGAGCTTTCATAGTACGTAAATGCATTTTTACATTCTTCTCTTTTCATTCACACTAAATTACATTCAAAGACCCTATTTATAACATAATCAGTTGTGCATTCCGCTTCGGGGGAGATTCATCCATAGTTCGTTTTATTAATCAATCATGTCATTAGCCTCTTCACGAATTTCCTTCAACAGCGTGCTCAGGAAATATAACAAAGTTAAGCGGTATTTATAATCTAGGCATTAATTCAACGAACGAATTGCTTATGAATGAGGCCATACGAAATTTTAGACCTCTAAATAAAAAAGGCAAAAAGAAAGAGCCCAGTTTCCAGAGAGCGATGATTATTTTTTCGATTAAGTAAATTCAGAAATTTTACATATTTCAGAAATTGCGGATTTTGTGGAAATACATTTTTATTAGAATTTCTTCGTTATTCGAGGGAATTTTTGGCATTTTTGTTTTTCATTTATATTTCTTCATTATTTCGTGAAATCTTATGAAAAAAGAAAAAAATATTTTTTAACCACTTGTGAAAGATGGACCATAGCGTAAATACGGGTTAGGACCCTTTAGAAAGGCCCCAACGGAGGGCACCCCCTGTGTTGTCCTTCTGACGAGGATTTATAAGCGGGCTCCGAGCGAATCACACAAATCCGATATACGTGTTTACAATAACAACAACAACAAGATCGGCCATTTGCGAACATTCATGACAAAGGTTTTCATACAAGCCGTAGCAAATAGCGAATTGTGATGTGACACGTCTATGATTGTCAAGAGATTAACTTCTGCGAACGGGCAGAGAAGTGTTACGATTTCAATACCCTACCAGAGGAAATACCCTGAATTAACGATGGAAATGGAGCTGTGTATTTGCTGGGTAATCAACCGTCTGGGAGTCGCTAGCAGCTATCATATATATTAATATTCAAGATTTTTTTCTCCCGCTGCCGTGAATTTAAATTGTGGTTTAATTTTTATCGAAACAGGCCTTATAAGGGATTCACAAAGGCTAGAAACACATAATTTACATCTATCCCAGCCTTAAATATTTTCCAGACCAAAGCTTCTCGAGATGTGCTCCAGACGAATGTAGCTCCGAGAAATAATATCTTGCTACTTTAGTCATCAATTCACTATTCTAAAAATTACACAAGGTTCTCCGCCAAAATTCAAAGACCGCCGAGTGTACCACCAAAAGTGCACCACCTGAGAAAAAATTACCCTACGAAAGAGACCCTACTCTAAACGTTCATTCTTTTAGCTCTTTAAAACTGACTCGGACTGATTCTCAGTCTTATTACATGCTGTTACATCTAGAATAACAGCATGTTTTTTGTATTTGTACTTTTTTTTGTTTTTTTAACACACCAAATATAATATTAATTTTATTTTAAATTTGGCATCAATATGATTTTGTAAGCCAAATAGCACTTTTCCCTGAAATTGTACTCGCAAAATAAAAGTGACTCGCAGTTAACTTTTCATTACACGCGTGAAATAAAATTAATTTTTTAATTAAGATTCCCAGCATTTTCTGCATAACAGTGATTAATTAAAACTTCAACAGGAACTTCCACTCAGCGTAAACGCTTTTTCATTCTCCTCTTTTCAAAGGCATTCACACTTAATTACATTCAAAGACCCTATTTATAACATCATCAGTTGTACATTCCACTCCAGAAGAGATTCATCTATAATTCGTTTTGTTAATCAATCATGTCATTAGCCACTTCATGAACTCTCTTTAACGGCGTGTTCAGGAAATATAATGAAGTAAAGTGGTATTTATATATAATCCCTTGGCGTTAATTCGATGACCACGATGCTTATGTATCAGAGAATGCAATGTATGGAAAGTTTGTCATATGAATAAATGAAAAATAAAATAAAACTCAGTCATTTCACACAGGAGGAAATATCGAGTGTCATTTTTAACGGTGAATTTAATGTAGAAATATTTGAAACTTAAATATTTACAGCACTTGTGTTATGAAACAACGACATTAGAAATGTTTCTTTACTATTGAATACTACAGTTCTTTACTACGAATCTTTTCATTCAAAAAAATGTGACCAAATGCATCAATAAGAAAACATTTTTCACTTTGAATAATACATATAATGAACACCTTTGCAATATCAAAAATTTTATGTGAAAGAAAAGCAAATTTTAGTAAGATAATGGCTAGACTGCTGTTGTGGCATGTCGATCCTGTTAAATCTTAGAAAATTCATTTTTTTTAATTAAATGCTCTATCGCGTATTTGTCAGAATATTTATTGAAGTCTATTGAAAATAAGTTTTTGTTGTGGGCAACTGCATGATTATTCATAGTTCTTTTTAAATTTACATCGAAGATGAGCAATTGTGTACGGCTGCTTAACATGATGCTGATCCAACCAAGGTTTTGTTCGTCATTATATTGTAACACTTAAACCTAACACTAAACAGAATTTGCTACATACTGAAGAATAGCATTTTGCTTCCCCATCTTCAAAGTCAATAAATTACAGTTTTGCGTTTTCAATTTTATGATACTGTGAAAAACGTGTCTGTGATCATAATTTTGGACATAAATTTAGCTTTGAAAAGTAACATTCGAAATAATTTTCATTTTTCACTACGTAGAATTTTTGAAGCGTGTTATTAAATCTAAAACCTATGCACTCAACAAATAAAATTGTTCAATAAAAATAATTTTTATAATAGTTTTCATGAGCTTCATTTTATTATGCAATGTGACAAATTAAGCATAATTTGAAACGAGTAAGTATAAAGTAATAAATGAAATTGCATTACTTACTAAAAAATAATGTGATATTTATGTGTATTTTTTTACACACAGTCTGAGAACATTTTATAAAATTATAATCAATATCTCACAAGGTGGAAAATATAAGACATAAGCAATTTTTATAAATCCACTGCAAAATATTATATTATTTAATGTCTTAGCTGATTTCGGTTCTTAGATAACTACGTATTTGTACAAACGGCTATTTAAGAATAGTGGAAGAAATGTTTTTTACAATATCATAATAAAGCTTAGTGGGTTTCACCTGCAAACATGAGTGAAGATAATTAAACTCCTAGGGAAGCTAATTTTTTGACGGAGACCCTGATGGGCTTTGATCACTATCACTTGCATTACTAACAACAGCTTATTTAAATAATATGTTCAAGTTATGATTCAAAATTACTTTCCACCACGTTGAAAGTAAAAATCATAAACAAACAATGAGAATAATTTTACACAAATAAAAAACAATTAAAATCCCTAACAGTAGAACTCAGTATAAAGATTGTCTAAATCTCTCTATTCAAAAAGAAAAAAAACATTCGTCCCGCTGCCGCTGTCAAAAGCTTGTCATGCTATCACCTCCGAAACCGTGAAGAACTGAGTTTCATCGAAGGTGTCCACGGATTCAAAACGTTACGAGTTAGTCATTCCGCTGACTTAAATTTCGAAATTCGAATTATTTTAGAAGATATTAAACTTAAGAAATGAGCATCCTGATTGCCCTGTTTGGCAATTTTCGTCAGCATAAAATCATTCATGCCTTTGCAGCAAATCCAAAAATTATTCCAAGTATGCAGAATTGGGTGAAATTGACGAACATGAAGTAAAATTACGCCAAGCGCAAAATTAAAAAGTATGAAAAATAAATACGTCAAAGGGTGCTACCCAAAGTTCACAATTTTCAAATATTAAGTAAGTTCTCTCGGATAACATGCTTTTAAAAAAAACAGATTATTCAGTTTTCCAATGCTAAATAACTAATTGTAACTGATTTTCAGAAACGTCATTTTGGCACCAGGTACGATCTGGCAAGAGTTTATGTCTCCAAGCAGGATGAATCTAAAGCCCGTGTGTTCCGAAATGTTAGCATCCAGTAGCTTGAAAGGGAAAAATAATTCAAATGTAGATTACAGTCATGCCGGTTAGGTTCAGCTTGGGTATTTGCCTCCCGTTACTGAGTAGAAGTATTTAGCGGTGATAAATATGCCATTACAGCAGTTTTAGTACAGCCTGGACATTTGCCACCACAGCGAGATGGCACATTCCGCGGTACTAAATACTCCAATCTGCAAAGAATTGTGTATACGAATAGATAAAGAACTGTTTTCGTGAATATTTACATGGGAAATGACTATAGATTATGCGCATGTATAAATCGCCCAATAATGGGAAGTCACCATTGGTAAAAATATATGCTTGCTTTTCCGTAGTTTTTACCAAAGAAAACAAATGAAGCACTATTTTTTTTACAAACTTAATGAGAAATGATGATTAATTAAAAGCATACGTAAGTCACCAAATTATGAAAAACTGCCATGGGTGGCAAATACACAAGGTGCTCCATAGAATTTACATATTTCAAAAGATTGACGTTTAAATTTTCAAGTTCCGAGGAACATGCAAGAACCAAGCAATGTGTAGCTCGGTAACATTTTATTTGATCCAATCTACTAATTTTGACTGTGAAGATTTTGCCTTTTTACGAGTAAACCGTATTAGAGTCCGATTGCCCCGCACAAAAAGTCAGCGTAGCGAGTCTAGGGGCCTTTGTTACATTTCTACAGGTCTACATTAGGAGTATCATACAATTCGGAGTATTGGTTCGGAGTTCGGTGTACATTAGGAGTTGTCGATAAGTCGTGAGGAACTTCATTCCTGACGGTGGTCCCGCGGCCGCACACGTTTTCTTCTCTCTCTAAATATCCACAAGCCATATTCCAAAAAGAAATGTCTTCCTTTTCGTTTCTTTTTCAAAAGGCTGGCTGTACGGCACAGCTAGCTGCGTCAAAAAAGGGTCTCTATATCTGTGGCACGTGATAAACGTTTCGATCGTCCGCCGTCTTGCTGGTAGTTAAGTCGAGCGATGGCAACGGCTGCCCTTTTTTCAGCATTGGGCAATTTATCCAGCTGTTCTCGCATTCTTCCATTTTTCAGGAGATGTCAGTGCTGTTAAAAATAATCGTGATCATTTTTTTACGGGAAATGACATGCTAAAAAGTAAAGGATTCTCGTGGAGCTATGTCACCCGCAACTATTTTTATAGAAATCAAATCTATTCTTCGTGACTGGCAACAGTCAAAACGTCAGAGTTGGTGTTCCCCGAGGCGGGAACACTGCGCGTTAAAGGGTTAAAGATTAGAATGCATTACAGCAATGAAAAAAATTATGACCCCCCCTCCCGCTCCTTCGCTCCCTTGTTTAGTATAAGTATGTAAGCCTAAATACTGGCAATTTACCAGTATTTCCGAACTGGTGCTTGATAATCTTCCTCTCTACTCGAATACAAAAGAGACTGTCTACGTAGGAATCGAACAGCATCACCTCTGCCGTCCAGAAATTTTTTAAGTTTGCTATAACCGAAAAAAATGCTATGAACATTTCTAACACATGTGAATCGGGACTCATAAAATGTGTGTACTGTAGCCGAAAGTTCCCTATATCCAGGTTCACTATATCCGGAGTTGACTGTATTGAAATTTATTCCTATTTCACTGCGTCATAACTGTTTATACAGAAAAATAAGTTCTATAGGCAAGGAAAGTTCGCACCCTTCAAGCGACGCGTGTGTAACTCAGCATTAACTTCAGTATAACGAATTTCTTGGATATCTCCGATCAACGAATTAAATACAGTATAGACTCTTACTAAAACTAACTCGCTTAGTTCCAGTTGGCTTGGTTTGTTAGTTATGGCAAGCGTACACCAAGAGCATCTGAGAACGGGGAAGGGTGCCTTGAAAAAATGGTGAGATAAATTTTCACGCAGCGAGTCCTCCCGGCTTAAAGAAGTTGCCTCTTGAAAAAAAAAAAAAAAAATTATACTCTCGAATATTTTAATTTTCCCAAAGAGACATCAATTTTGTTTGTCTTGTCTCACTATATTATTTTGTTTACTACTGTAAGCGTTCTTTACCTAACAACTATTTCTATCCTTTTGTGAGCAGGTACAGAAAATTGTAAAATCAGGATTAATTTTTTAAAAAGGCAAATACGGAATTTGAACAACAGACATGCGCTTATGACAATCTATAAGTATATTTAGCGAATTATGATTTTAAAAGGATCAAAAAGAATTCATGGGACGTCTCACAAATCTCGCCAAGCAGTAAGCTTCGAGAGCATACATTTTCACCCCCCCCCCTTTCCTTTTTTGTAAAGCCCTTTACTTTACTGGTAATGTACGTCTCAGTCAAACGTTGCCATCCATTTTCGCTAACTTCCCAATATCCAACTGAGCTTAAATTTTGGACAACAGTGTATATTTGCAAAGAATACATGAATAAAAAGAAAATTGGATTCTATATCTGTTTCACAACCCGATTTTAGCCTTATATAACCTGTTCTTCCATATTCACTAATTTCGTCCATACATAATAGTCAGCCATGTTGGGTGAGTCTGCTTTTCGGCACAATATTATTGTGGAGACAACAATGAAAGAGAAGCAAATCGCAATGATAACACACGCATCAACAAAATAAGTTTGTTTTTCATGGTTGACACAGTCATTGTAGCAAACAATGGAAACTTTCCACTGTAGAATTTTTGAACAATCTTCTCAAAGCTTTCTGAAATAGTAACGTCTGCCTCTTAAACCTGCCCTGCTAATTTGCTTCGAATTGAATATATTGCTGTTTTTTTTAAAGAATTTCGGGTCCATTGATTCAAAATGGCGTTTAAGACCTTCCTCGCAGCTGAAAGGTTCATCGAAAGATGCCTCAGGTACTTGTTTCAATTTCATTCGTTCTTAATTACAGTTTTCAGCAAAGTATGTGAAACTAGGGTATTTATTAGTTATAGGGATTACGAGATGCCTACAGCTTTTCTGAGTTGTCACTTCATTTGACAAATTCTAGATTTAAAAATGGAAAAAAACAGTAGTAAAAGAACATTGTATCAGAAGTAAAATAACCCTCAATTCTATCTCATTCTCGTTTATATCTATTCAATTAAAACCTCCATTACAGATTTAGCAACCAGTATAAGGTGCGGATTTGGAGAATAGCGCGACATATTCATAATATCAGAAACCGTTAGAAGAAATAATTTGGCATAGTCACACACTCTTATGTGTTCCTGAGCTTGGCTTCATGGTCCTGTAACCAATAATAACTATAGGGTCATTCCACGTCAAATCAAAGAAAAAACTGGAAAAAGTTCACCACACCAACTTAGATTTTCCTCAAATTTTATATAGAGGATTTATAGGCTAAGACATCAACAAATCTCAATTTTGGAGGTTCTACGATCATTAATTACCGAGAAATTAATTATGCAAATTTTTAAGTTTTCTGCAAGATGCGCCAACTTTTTTTCTCAATTCCTTAAATAATTCCTTACCTGTAAAAGTTACTGAAGTGAAAATTTGTTTCTAGGAGTAACTTTTTACGCTGATTCCAAAAATGTTATCGAAATTTGCGTATCTTCTATAGTTTATGCATGAGCACTGCATTTGCTAAAAAACATCATGAATTTTTTTCGTCATGTCTGATCACAGACACATGTTTTAAATTTTTATATGTTGTTAAGATGGAATAATCCTACATCCCAAAAAATTTTCATCTTGGCTTTCTGCTCAGGACCAGAGAAAAAAAATTGTATGTATGTACCTATATATGAGGATTTTCATATGCAGCATTTATACGTAAGATGTGAAAATTCAGAAGCGTTAGTCAATTTTCCTATGTCTTTTAAATTGATATCAGAAATTTAACTGCTACTCAAAGTATTTGCAAAAACTAGAAAATACGTAAAATTGCTTGCATCGGAAAACGTAAAACAAACAAACAACAAAAAATGCATGTTACACGCAGTGTTAAATTAAAAAGAATTCTAAAATTAAAATTTAGAATTATTTTTAATTTAATCCTGCTGTTTTTGGCAATCATCCATCAACCAATAAATCTTTTGAATTCTGTATGACATTCAAGTCAATAGAAGGAACAAAGTTTGTTGAAAGAATTGAATTCCTGTAAGTTACAGTACTTATTTACCTTTAACAGATTGCGAACAAAATTGTGCTTTGGCTAGTTTTGTGGATGGATACAGCAATTTAAAATAGGTTTTACTGTATACTGTATTAAATTTGTATTTCACAGCAAGTAGCATAGCGATGTCAGGCACATTGTCAAATTGCACATTTGGTGATATATTGCAGAATAAATGTCATGTAACCAGTTATTCACGGCAAACGGGATTTTTTAAATGGGATAGTTTTACAGAAGAGCAAAAAGAACTACACTGCTGGCCATCGTAAATGCAACACCCTGAAGGAAGCATGCAAATAATATGAAATTTACAACATGCATTAGCTGAGGTGAGATATGCAAATGATTAGAATTTCAGCGCAGACGCACATCAAGCGCGCCTGTGGCGCCACCTCAAAGCGCTATTTAAGGCTTGGAGATTTCGACGGTTTCAAGTACAGCAATTGCGTTTTTCTTGCTTTTTTTTCAAAAAAACGATAAATTATGCCTCGTAGGAAACAACGATCATCTTTTGATCAAGTATCCGAGTTTGACAGAGGAAGGATAGTGGCATACCGAGATTGTGGGTTATCTTTCAGGGAAATCGGTCGTCGTATTGGACGAAACCAAACAACTGTGATGCGGATATGTGATCGTTGGGTGCAGGAGGGTACGACGGACAGACGTGATCGACCGCATCGACCTCAGTGCACCACGTCACGTGATGACAGGCAGATTGTACGCATGGCAGTGACGGACCGCTCAGTCACATCACGAACCATATCACAGCAGATTCAGTCTGTAACGCATCATCCAGTGTCTGCGCGTACCATTCGACGTCGTTTACAGCAGAATGGTCTGTCCGCAAGACGTCCGTTGCTTTGTCTACCTCTGACGCGGAACCACAGACGTCTCCGCCGCCAATGGTGCGATGAAAGAAGGATGTGGACGACAGAATGGAATGAAATTCTCTTTACTGACGAGTCACGCTTCTGTATGCAACACCACGACGGTCGGATTCGAGTTTGGAGGCACCGTGGAGAGAGGATGCTGAACAGCTGCATTATGCACCGTCACACTGGTCCTGCACCGGGTATTATGGTATGGGGCGGTATCGGATATCTCTCTCGCACTCCTCTAGTACGCATTGCCGGTACTTTAACCAGCCAGCGCTACATCTCCGAGGTGTTGGAGCCAGTTGTCCTTTCTTACCTTCAGGGCTTGCCAACAGCCATATTTCAGCAGGATAATGCACGGCCACACGTGGCACGCATTGTCCAAGGGTTCTTCGTCAATCACCAGATTGAATTGCTTCCCTGGCCGGCGCGCTCTCCGGATCTTTCGCCGATAGAAAACATGTGGTCCATGGTTGCTCAACGACTGACCCAGAGTTCATCCCCAGCTGTCACACCAGATCAACTTTGGCAACGTGTGGAAGCTGCTTGGTCTGCTGTACCCCAAGAACACATTCAAAGTCTCTTTGAATCAATGCCGAGGCGTGTGGCAGCTGTGATCTCCAACAACGGCGGCTACTCTGGGTACTGATTTTGGCAGGAACCACGCTTCATAGAATGCTGTAAATTTAATCATTTGTTACTTGGTCAACATGTTATCTACACAATAAATTTTGTTGTGATATCTCTTGTTTTTCTTGGTGTTGCAATTTGGGTGGCCAGCAGTGTAATTGCACTGAAGTCTGACGTGCAAAGTGAGCAACTTAATAATAATACAACTATTTGTTTTCACCATGAAAAATTGTTGCTTTCATCATATGATCAACTTCAAAGGTACTGTTGTAATCCATTTCAGTCTCATAGTAGACGCATCAAGAAGAGTTTGAGATCTGTGTCATCGGAATTTGCAAAAGAACACAGCAATCTTAAACTAGGGCAAAAGTTATGTCCCCGGTGTCGAACTCGAATAACAGGAACTAAAGCATGCTACAATGAAACTATTTCAAAACCTGGGCATCTCGAGACTGAAAGTACACCTCAGGAATTTTCTGTACCAGAAGGCACTGGAAGTTTCAATGAAACTATTTCAAAACCTGGGAATCTTGAGACTGAAAGTGCACCTCAGGAACTTTTTATACCAGAAGGCACTGAAAGTTTGAATATAAGTATCTTAAATCTTGGATGCACGCCTGTCAAGTTGCACGGGATTAATAAAAAAAAGTCAAAGTTATGGAAAAAGAAAATCAGCAGAGGCATGTTCACTATTGCAGAAGAAATTTGCAACTGAGCTAAATGTTCCTCTAGAGACTCTGGATCAATCAAACGAAAAGCAGTGTACTGACTGTAAAGATTTAGACTGCCTCATTGAACTTTTGAAAGAAAAGTGTAAAATCTCATCTGGACAAGAGGTTTTGAAATTATTAACTCTTGTACCGAGTAGTTGGAGCTGTCAGAAGACGGCTTATGAATTTGTTGTCTCAACTTACATGGCCAATAAGGCTAGAAAGCTTAAAAAGGATCATGGTATTTGGCAGAACCTGAAAAAGTAAAAGGAAAATCTATTTCCAATGAGGTAGCTGAAAAAGTAAGAAAGTTTTACGAAGATGATGAATTTTCCAGGATGTGTCCTGGAAAGAAAGAATTTGTTTCGGTAAGAGATTCTGAAACTGGCACAAGAATTCACATGCAAAAGCGACTACTTTTTGTAAATTTAAAGGAACTGCATTTGGCTTTCCAAGAAAGGTATCCGCAACTAAAAATCGGTTTGTCAAAATTTTCTTCTTTACGACCACCTTGGTGTGTTACTGTCACTGCCCGCGGAGTTCATTCGGTATGTGTTTGTGAGACTCATCAAAACTTGAAGCTACTGTCTGCAGCATTACCGACGAAAATGGAGTACAGAAGCCTCCTCTCCTTTATAGTATGCTCTGTTGACTCAAGAAATTGTATGCTCCACAGATGTGAGAATTGTCCTGGGTCTGAAGCCTTGGAGCAGTTTATTCTGGATACATTTAATGAAAATGACGTGGAACCTGATGACAATATTGCCTATCAACAGTGGGTTCACAATGGACAATCTAAACTAGTTAATTTGACATCAACAGTTGAAGAATTTACGAAAGAGTTGTGTAAAGCAGCAGATCAAGCAACAATACATCATTTCACTACGAAATCCCAATCATTGTATTTAAGAAATCTTAAAGAAAATATTGCAGCTGAAACAGAAGCAGTCCTTTTACTCGACTTTTCGGAAAATTATTCTTTTGTTTGCCAAGATGCTATTCAAGATTTCCACTGGGACACAACGCAAGCTACACTTCACCCTTTCGTACTTTACTTCAAAAATGAAATAGAGACAAGTTTGAAATGCTTAAGTATGTGTGTCATTAGTGATGAACGTGAACATATTACCTCTACAGTTCATTATTTTATAAAAGTAATTATGCAATATATCAAAGAAGTATTGCCAGGTTTAAAACTCATACATTATTTTAGTGACGGTTCAAGTGCGCAGTATAAAAACTATAAAAACTTTGTTAATTTATGTTTACATGAGAACGATTTTAATATCCGGGCTGAATGGAACTTCTTCGCCACCTCACATGGAAAAAGTCCATGTGATGGGATTGGGGGCACTGTAAAGAGGCTTGCAGCACGTGCAAGTTTGCAAGCCATACAGGATAACCACATTCTTACTCCTTTTGATTTATTTAATTGGGCAAATTCTAATATAAATGGTATAAAGTTTTTTTGTGTGTCCCATGCTGATGTTAAGCAACATGCCAAAAGCTTGAAAATTCGTTTTCGGACTGCGAAAACAGTGCCTGGAACTCGCAGTCATCACAGGTTTGTTCCAAGCAACAATTGTGAGTTGACCCTATATCGATTATCGAACGATGATGAAAATACTGGGTTCAGAGTTAGTCTCACTGTGAATAAGAAACGTGCAACGAGTATAAATACTGATGACTAGCAACCAGGAGTTTATGTAGCTGCAGTATACGACGACAACTGGTTCATTGGCTGCATAAGTGAAAAAGATTCTTTTGAAACAGACCTACTTATAACTTTTATGCAGAGACATACAAAGACTAATGTGCTATTCTGGCCTTCTAGAGAGGATAGTTGTTTTGTTCCTTTTGAGCATGTGTTGTGTGTGACACCAGCACCTTCATTGACAGGTAGCACTGGACGACATTATTCTCTTGACAGTGATACAATTAAAAAAATTACTGTCGCATTTAATATGTTCAAGTCAGCTATAAAATAGTTTTTTTCTGTTTGTAAAATAGCTTTTATTCTTCTTATTTTGTCGTATTTCCATTTCTGTTTAATAAGCTTAGTTCAACATATTATTTAGTGTATACAATTTCTTAAGAAGAGAAACATGTCTGTACATCACTTATATAATTTTAAATTAAAATCAGATATGGGTGCAATACTCAGGTATATTCGCAACTAAAAATGTTTTGGATGTGTGTTGTGTATATATATATATATATATTAGCTCTACCGGAAAGTTCTGTCCGTTTTTTACATATATGCCGAAGAAATAAATTTTAAACACGTATTTTTTGTTGTTTGTTTGTTTTACGTTTTCCTATACAAGCACTTTGATATATTTTCTAGTTTTTGCAAATGCCTGGATTAGTAGTTAAACTTCTGATATCAATTTAAAAGACATAGTAAAATTGACTAACGCTTCTGAATTTTCTCATCTTACGCATAAATGCTGCGTATGAAAATCCTCATATATAGGTACATACATACAATTTTTTTTCTCTGCTCCTGAGCAGAAAGCCAAGATGAAAATTTTTTGGGATGTAGGATTATTCCATCTTAACAACATATAAAAATTTAAAACATGTGTCTGTGATCAGACATGCCGAAAAAAATTCATGATGTTTTTTAGCAAATGCAGTGCTCATGCATAAACTATAGAAGATACGCAAATTTCGATAACATTTTTGGAATTAGCGTAAAAAGTTACTCCTAGAAACAAATTTTCACTTCAGTAACTTTTACAGGTAAGGATTTATTTAAGGAATTGAGAAAAAAGTTGGCGCATCTTGCAGAAAACTTAAAAATTTGCATAATTAATTTCTCGGTAATTAATTATCGTAGAACCTTCAAAATTGAGATTTGTTGATGTCTTAGCCTATAAATCATCTATATAAAATTTGAGAAAAATCCGAGTTGGTGTGGTGCCCTGGACTGTTCGATCTGACGTGGAATGACCCTATAGGAGGACATTCATGATTAAGTAAATCTGAACATATTTTAGGATCTTGAGTATTTATTACTTCTCGGCGTCTTTAAAAGGTAGAATTTTCTTGTCATTACTGCTGCTGAAAAAAAAACTTCTTTGTTTCTTTTAGAAGTTAGAAGAAGCCTAAAAGTCGACAAGAAGTGGCTATCACTTAAGTTGATACTATTAAACTCTCTTCTCCGCACCTTATACTGGTTGCTAAATCTGCAATGGAGGTTTTAATTGGATAGAATTGATGCTACTAAACATCGTGTATCATTGCTCTGTAAATGGGGAAAATTTTTGCAAAATTGCTCTACTTCTGAAGTACATGAAGTCCCAGACGGCCATTTCTTATTACAGAAGGGGTTTTGTAATGATTTGGTGATAAAAACAGGATAAACTCCCCCAGTCTCCTCCCGAAACGAACACGATTAAAGCATTGCTTCTGCTTCTTGACTACTAAAGAAATGAAACGGTCTAGCCCGGGAAAAGAAAAGTATAGTTGAACATAGTTCTTGCTCTTACGATAAGAAGAGACAAAATTTGTGTCCGATATGAGCAGGACGTTCCTTCCTTCGTTTTCAGCATGAGTTAGAAATTCAAGCAGTGCATTACTGAAAATAAACAAAAGCGCATTCCAGACACTGAAGAAAACTTTCAATTAATGAGGCCACATTCACACATTTCAGTCAGAGTTACACACCCAAAGCGATAACTAACGTACAAGGGACGATCGGTGGTTTCTCTTGTCGAGAAATTAGGCTGGTGCACAGAAAACAGGAACAATTACCCAACTTGTCACTTTCAGTGGGGTACACCAAAGTTCGGCATTTAATAAATCAGCTGTGAGTGGAACGTTATTCCTTTTGGTAGATATATCAATCGTGCAGATACTATTCTGTTGAAGTAAAAGATCTGCTATAACTACACTGCTGGCCATCGTAAATGCAACACCCTGAAGGAAGCATGCAAATAATATGAAATTTACAACATGCATTAGCTGAGGTGAGATATGCAAATGATTAGAATTTCAGCGCAGACGCACATCAAGCGCGCCTGTGGCGCCACCTCAAAGCGCTATTTAAGGCTTGGAGATTTCGACGGTTTCAAGTACAGCAATTGTGTTTTTCTTGCTTTTTTTTCAAAAAAACGATAAATTATGCCTCGTAGGAAACAACGATCATCTTTTGATCAAGTATCCGAGTTTGACAGAGGAAGGATAGTGGCATACCGAGATTGTGGGTTATCTTTCAGGGAAATCGGTCGTCGTATTGGACGAAACCAAACAACTGTGATGCGGATATGTGATCGTTGGGTGCAGGAGGGTACGACGGACAGACGTGATCGACCGCATCGACCTCAGTGCACCACGTCACGTGATGACAGGCAGATTGTACGCATGGCAGTGACGGACCGCTCAGTCACATCACGAACCATATCACAGCAGATTCAGTCTGTAACGCATCATCCAGTGTCTGCGCGTACCATTCGACGTCGTTTACAGCAGAATGGTCTGTCCGCAAGACGTCCGTTGCTTTGTCTACCTCTGACGCGGAACCACAGACGTCTCCGCCGCCAATGGTGCGATGAAAGAAGGATGTGGACGACAGAATGGAATGAAATTCTCTTTACTGACGAGTCACGCTTCTGTATGCAACACCACGACGGTCGGATTCGAGTCTGGAGACACCGTGGAGAGAGGATGCTGAACAGCTGCATTATGCACCGTCACACTGGTCCTGCACCGGGTATTATGGTATGGGGCGGTATCGGATATCTCTCTCGCACTCCTCTAGTACGCATTGCCGGTACTTTAACCAGCCAGCGCTACATCTCCGAGGTGTTGGAGCCAGTTGTCCTTTCTTACCTTCAGGGCTTGCCAACAGCCATATTTCAGCAGGATAATGCACGGCCACACGTGGCACGCATTGTCCAAGGGTTCTTCGTCAATCACCAGATTGAATTGCTTCCCTGGCCGGCGCGCTCTCCGGATCTTTCGCCGATAGAAAACATGTGGTCCATGGTTGCTCAACGACTGACCCAGAGTTCATCCCCAGCTGTCACACCAGATCAACTTTGGCAACGTGTGGAAGCTGCTTGGTCTGCTGTACCCCAAGAACACATTCAAAGTCTCTTTGAATCAATGCCGAGGCGTGTGGCAGCTGTGATCTCCAACAACGGCGGCTACTCTGGGTACTGATTTTGGCAGGAACCACGCTTCATAGAATGCTGTAAATTTAATCATTTGTTACTTGGTCAACATGTTATCTACACAATAAATTTTGTTGTGATATCTCTTGTTTTTCTTGGTGTTGCAATTTGGGTGGCCAGCAGTGTATTTAAAATAATTGATAAAAATAATAATTGAGTAAAAAACTAACGGAACTCTCACTTATTGCTTCATATTCAACACTGAACAAGAAATTTATTCCTTTTCTTAAACAGAAAATCGATACCATTTTTTTTTCTTCGAACATCATAAGTTGACACAGAGAATATCAGTTTTTAATTTTTTTCTTTCCTTCAAAGATCCGTTTTTCTCTACTTGGTACATACACTTCCAATAATTATTTCCTAGGTTTTTTCCAAAGGCATTGAATCCTTCTTAAGATTCTTCAAGTTTTTTCAAGCATCATAATCCTGAATCAGTCAAACACGATCTAAAATTGGATAGTGCACACTGTTGGATCGAGGCACAAGCCGAAAAATGGCTGAAGGGGTAGTGAACATTGCAAGACGGCTGAAGTGTAACCTTTCAGACTTCTGGCCTCTCGAGCGGCTCTAGATCTAATGGTCTTGAATTTGACTTTTTTCTCCAGATGTGACGCGAATTCGATCAAGAGACCCTTCAAAAGTCTCCAACCCTAGGCAGATAGCTCTCGCTTAGAATTGCCTTAACGAAACCTAACCAAAGCAACAGAGAATATCTATCGGGAAGACATCCACTTTTAATTTTGTATGTTTCTTATGCACAGTACGCCAAATGCTAATGAGACTGTTGGCATTATATCCAAACGAAGAATTTTAAATTTTGCAGATAGGCGGAGGGGTTAAGCGATTTCTTGTATGCGGTCCTTAATGCTTTGAGCACAGTGTGCCAAATACTAATGAGATTGTGGGTATTGCATCCAAACTAAGAATTTTACATTTTGCGATTACAAAGAGGTTCAATAATTTCTTGCACCTCCATGCAACGTTTACACCAATCACACAAGTTTTTGAAAGAACGCTGAAAATCCAGATTGTGTACACCTTTTGTGGGGCCTATTACGTCAGATGTCCTCTCAGTCTCACTGAAACATTCCACTATTAAAGCACATTTAATTTTCGGAAATTGTAGAAGGTTTTTTGGGTGCCAAACCAGGCAAACAGTGTGAATGTTCACATACCCAGATCAATTTTATCCCAAAAACAACTTTTACGGGTAAGTGCGCACAACGAACCTCAGTGAACCTCTGTGCACTGTCATCAGTCCCATCGTCTTGCCACTAACAGATTGAAGCAGGTGCAGGATCAGAACTTCCAGCATTCTTTCCAACAATTTGCAAGTTCGATGTAAACATTGTATGGACTATTTTGAACCCTTGTAGCTGCGAAATTAAGTTCCGAGTCTGGATGCAATGCTGGCAGTCTCTTTACTTGTCAGCGTATTGCGTACTTGAAGCCCATTATGCTATTGAAATAAGCACCTCATGCATTTTTCGCAATGCCTCTCTGATGCTCATTGATCTCTTTGTTCCCTTCTAGCTGCTGTGGATGCATAGAAATGGAGGACGAAAAAGAAGAGCGTATGGAAAAGTAAGTGGAAGAAATTGAAGTTATAAACCTGTAAGTATAACCCAATTCATGATCGTTCAGTTTTGAAATAGGCTAGTTATAAGCGTTTAGTTGTTGTTGGAGATATCAGAGACGAAAATGGGTTCTACGAATAGTGATTCAAATGATAACTCGAGTGCCTTGGTGGTCTTAACCAGCTCGCTCCCATTTTTTGCACAGACGCTGCGGCAGCTATTCTCCTTCTGTGACTATCGTGGCTTAATGCCAATGTGGACAATGCTCCCGCCTGATGCACGACGCATGCGCTCGATTGGCTGCAATACAATAATCAACAACCCAAGCTGGTGAGCAAGGAAAACCCCATAAGGGCAACCGCTACGTCTTAGCAACAATGGAAACCAACTGGCTTATTAGTCGTTTCCCACCCAAAGACAGTTCGTACTTTTGTTATGCGAGACATTTTGGATCGATAATGTATTTTAGAATAGGAATAATTGATTGTTTCTGTTTGTAGGTACGTCGAATCTTCGTTGTCCTACCTGGAAGAAATTGCATGCGCTCTGAAACAAAAAGCTAAAACTTATCCGACGAAATATCTTACGCCTTACTTGAATGCCTCTGTTGCTTATGAAAAGCAGCTACGCAAAAACTGGAAAAAGACTTTAGTGCCAGGAGTGAAATTAACCGAACTACTGTTTACAGAAAGTGATATGTATTACGAAAACTATGGACTAGACGATGAAGTCTTGAATATATTTTACGAATTCGTGCGGTTTGCGAATATTGCCACTGAAAAAATGTTCCGCATAAAGGGCGAACTTTCAAAATGTAAGTACGAAAATGCTTGGATGCAGTACGATTTGCTTTTTTTTCATTGTTGTTGTGGGATCACGGCTGATCTAGGTTGATGGGCCCCCGTTAAGGTCTGGGGGTCTATGGGTTCCCAACAGGTATTTACGATAAGTTTCGTACGAAATCACGGAAAACTCCGAACGTTTAGGTCGGCGACCGCAACCTGGTTGGAACCAAGCACCTTCCGTCTCCCAGCTCCGAGCGCTGTGCGCTCCATCACGGCCGAGGCCCACTGTGATTTGCATCGAGCACTCATTCGCCCCCCTTGAAGGCGCGTGAACTTCCGTTCTTTGGCTTTCTTCGTTCACAGCAGTTCACCTTCCTCTCTTAAGGGCGAAAAAACTTTTATCACGCACTTATTTTAAACTTCAAAGCTAGAATGAAGTCCGTGAGACTAATTTCTACATCAACGGAATCGCTTTTATACAATATTCTTTTTTATGGAAGGGAAATGGTGCGAAATCAGAATCATGAGATTCATTTATCCCCATGGGACGGGTATTAGTTTCTGTTTATCTTCAATTTTGAAGTCCTGTAAAACTGGGTCCTAGAACGTCCTATGTGTCGTTCGGTGCTCGGCATTGTTTGTCTACATCGGGCGTCTGAAAAAATCTCGAACCGGACGCAACGCTTGCACATAAAAGGAAATCTTCGACCATTATATGCTTTCACAACAAGGATTTCACATGGAAGGGAACAGGTTCGGCATTCCTTTAATTGGAGCGGATGCTATTCTTATTAATTAAACTAAAAGTATGGAAGTTTATATATACAGTCTAATCCAGTGACTACAAACTTCACTTTTACGAAGATTAAAGAATAAAATATTTAAACTGAAAAAAAAAGCATTGGAGCGCTAATCCTCAAATACTAAAATATCACTTTGGCAGTTAAAAAGTTATCTTAAATTATATATACAACTCTTTTCTATAGAAAAAGATACAACTGTTCAAAGAATTCACTCATTCCAACTCTGTTCCCCAGATGGCACATTTTCCTTATATGCAAGTAAAATGAAATATTATTTAAGAAACCTTAGTTTTCTGTTCTCCTTGTAACTGTGACTTATGAATGCACCTAAAACAAAACCGAAAAATGTGATAATTCTCGAATGGAAGGGACATGATTTGTAAAATAATTTCTTGAATGACCCCAGTTCTTTGTCTCCCCTAGGTACCTTCTGTAAAGTGATCAGTGATAATGATCAGATGTACAGAAAACGTCGTCTTGATTCTGCACAGCTGTGTGATTCTGAATTGCTCTACCAACTTTCTTTAGGGGTGGCAGATATTTCTGAAACACCCTGCATATCGTAGATTATTTCGCCTACAAATACGGAGTGGAGGAAAGCGAACAGAAAATCTTCGTCATCAGACATTGCACTAACGAAAGCCCTAAATTTTGTACTCACTTTCTTTATTCAAACTTAATGTTCATGAATTTGTATTCGTGAAATGTTGTTCTGATTCTTTCAGTGCTGCTGTGTGTGCAGAGCCACTGCGAAGACTTTTTTTGGGAAAGATGTCGATAAATTCCGAAGTCAAATACCGGTTCTTACCAACTTCTTTATTTTTTTATCAACTATATTACCAACTTTTTACTTTTGTCAACTGGGTTTGCGTTATTTTGCCGAGTGTACTAGACATAGAAAGTAAATTATAGTTTTTGTTAAAAATTCTTAACTAATTTTGCCAAGTATGATAGAATTTTGCGAGTTTTAGGGCCACCCTTCCCCTCCTTTAGCAAGAGCCCTGTTTGTGTGCATTCTGGTCAGTAACTTTTAGGACACTGGTTTTGTGAAGTTACGGAGAGTGTCGGCAACACTCTGAACCGATCACGTGATTTATGAAGTTTATTATGGATCGTTATTACTTGATGTTGGTTTCATCCTTCATTGTTTATTTACTTTTCAGATAACGATTGTATCCGAAGCATGCATTACTTTCTAGAACAGATGTTGGTTTCATCCTTCATTGTTTATTTACTTTCAGATAACGATTGTATCCGAAGCATGCATTACTTTCTAGAACAGTTTGGCCCCTTTTGAAAAAGAATCTAAATGAAGAACAGCATTGTATTGGACGATACTCGAAATTTTTCTGTATTTTCAGTGACTTTTTTCATAAAATTTATAATAAGATATATATAGTGCAAATGTAAATATCGTAACTTTGAATTCTGTTCTTCAATAAAGCCTAAATTTTTCCTACCTAATTTTGTATTTTTTTTCCCGTCCCGTATTACGACTCTGTCCAATTTAAACCATGTTACAGACAGTGCAGGTAATTTTGTATATACAATTTTAAATATTATAAAAAGTATAATAATTTTTACTATTATCAATTAGATCTTTAGAAGCATAAGGTCATATATAGAGAGGGGTGGGGGAGGTGTAAGAACGGGCACAGGTGTAAATATGGACACCCCTTCCCAAGTGGCTGTAGGAGATGCTTGAAGATTGGCGACTAGGGCTGTAGATGAAGTCACTCAACAGGGAGTTTGTGCATAGCGGTTTTACTCACGGTAACGCTAACGTCAAATGCCATTGTGCAGTACAGCGCATGCGCACATATAAAGTAAGTATCATGACGGGCTCGAAACTTCTTAATAGCCAATAACGTTAGCGTTTACGTATGAAAAACCGTAATTCACAAACTCCCTATTGATATATGATAGCAGTGGAGAGCAGCTAAGACCATTTTTTCAAGTAGTGTGGATGCCACGTGATAATGGGTGCTTGTTCTGAACTTCAAACTTCTGACATGCGTGTGAAATCGTTTCCTTCTCGTGCTCTTGCGGTTAGTTTAAAATAATTTCATAGCAATATCCGAAAAGCGGATATTCCAATCTACTTTTAGAAGCACGCCTTTAGTCTCACGTGCCTTTAGGTTACATGTTATAGTGGGCATCTTTTTTCAGGTAAGGTTGGTGTAAATATGGGTGGCCATTTAAAGAGGGAATGTCATGTTTAAAGATTATAGCATGTTGTACAAGCACATCAGGCTCTAACTATGCCCAATGGATGAGGCTGCTGAAACATCGTACTGTTCCCCTCCGGAAAGTTCAAATACAGTTTCTCCGTTTGGCGTATCTCTTGTCCTGATCATTATTAACTTTTACAAGCGGGAACATCGAATTAAAAATCATGAAATTTATCAATATTGACTTGAAAAAATCTGGAGTGACTCCACTCGACTTTCCGAACACTTACGATTAAGATCATTACCAAGCATTTAAATAAACTTTAATCGATTAATACTTCAAACATATATATCAAATTGAAGCTCAATCGAATGCACCGTTTAAACGCTAGCGTACTTTCAAGAATTTCCCCTCCATAGGCCATAATGTAAAAGAAAGCTTTGTCGTAGCCCTGTAGAAAAACTATCTGATGTGTACAGGGCTACAAGTCCTATGCACATCAAAATCAATACCGATCTTACCAGGATAGTTTATAGCATATACCCAATTTGAGCTCAATCGAATGTACCGTTAGCTTCTAAACGGGGCATCCGATTGAGCTCAAATTGGGTATATATGCTATAAACCACCGTTACAAGACCGGTATTGATTTTGATGAGTATAGGACTTGTAGTTTTTCTACAAGTATACGTTAAAGATTTCTTTTACATTATGGTCTATGGGTGAAAATTCTACGACAAAAATTTCTTTTACATTATGGTCTATGGGGAGGGAACTCTTGAAAGTGCTCTAGCGTTTGAACGGTGCATTCGATTGAGCTCAAATTGGGTATATATGTTATAAACCATCATCGTAAGACTGGTATTGATTTTGATGTCTACAGGACTTATGATGTATACAGGACTACTCTATATATATATATATATATATATATATATACATATATATGTGTGTGTTTGTGTCGTAAATTATTAAATGAGAGTATAAGTGAGAAAAAAAGGTTCAAAATTTAGTAGTTTCGAAAAAATAAATAACAAATTGCGAAGTGCGAAGTGCGTCGACTGCCAGAGAACTTGCAGCCAAACACAAACAGCTTTTATTTATTCCACATGCACAAGCTGTTTTGAGCGGTCTGATCAATGACGATCCATTCCGTCCCGTTGCCGAAATTCCGTTTCACTCTGCGGTTTTTACCGTCGTGAGATCACTTATGAGTGTGTTTTAGCGTTTCCGTCTCCGAATCTAACAAATTACACTCAGACCACTCGAAACGATTTATGTGTGGAAAATGTAATTTTTCAGTTACAGCAACAACGTAAGCCAAATGACAAACAGGCAAAGTATGAAATTTATACAGGGTGTCCAACAAATAACACCCTGATTTCAAAGTTAAAAATCTCCAAAACAAAGATCAATAGAAGGGTGCAGAAAACGGTATGTTTATTACGTACGCTGTAAAAATTTTATACAGGAGTTTAGAAGTAGTAGTTACAAAAACCGCTAACAGATGGCGCTGTAATCGCAGTTTTCCACACCGTATTGATCTCCATGTTCTCTCGATCTGACTCCTTGTGACTACATTCTGTCGGGCACATTGAAAGATACTGTCTACCAGAACCATCCCAACAAGCTCGACAAGCTTCAGCCATCGATTTGCGTGGCATTTGTATCCGTTTCCGTTGAGACATTACAAGCTGTGATGACAAATTTCATTATTCGTTTGCCACACCTCTGTATGTCCAACGGTGGCCATTTTGAGAAAATTGTGTAGCTTCTGGCTGAGAAAGAGTTTATACTTATACATTATGATCATCGATCTACTTTGACGTGCAGCGCCCTCTGTTAGGAGTAGCGAACGCAAACTGGTTTTGGGGGTTTCTAACCCTCCTTGTCGAAGATACAAGTCTACAAATTTTTAATTTTTAACATGAAGATTAACACCGTTTAACATTAAGGTTCCGTCCAAAACCCCTTCCCCTTTAAAGGAAATCTGCGTACACCACTGTCTATTAACAGCTACTGTAACGACCATTTCGAAACTTTGGTATAAAATTTTTACAGTTTACTTAATAAACATACCGTTTGCTACAGTCTTCTATGAACCATCGAAATTTTTCACTTTGAAATCAGGGTGTTGTTTCCTGGATATATGATTCGTTTGACATTATCCTTAATATTACTTTTTATGAGAAATGAAAGGGAAATCAAAAATAAAAATTATTTACTCTTCGGCGTAGCAAGGTTATGCTCAGGTTATTTATGCCTAGGTAAAATGTAATGATAATTATTATGTCTCATACCTTGTCTAAAAGCATTCTACGAAATGCCTAGATAGTCTATAAAATGCCGGCGTTCCATACACTGCCGATAACGAATCCATGACTACTCTTTAAAATAGACACGTCTCTATGACACTTTTTGTAAACATATGTAACAACTGTTTACAAAATTGTATGTAGTTTTACTAAGTTAAAATTATTCAAGTAGCCTTAATTTTTTAAAACAAATTATGTATATTTTGTAAGAAAATGCATTGTTTCACAACCAAGAAGAGCATGTTATATACTTTATAAATATGTTAAGTATTTTTCTTATTAATAATGAACGCAAACAGCTCTGAGAATTTTTCGCGAGAATTTCCATAAGCATTCTTACTGATGTACAAAAAAAAAAAAAATTAAAAAGTGTAGTAATTATGTTTAAACTTATTCATAAGTGTCAAGAGGATCATTCATGTGGTCTTAATTATTTACTAATTGAAATATTTAGCGGAGATATAACAAAGATTATAAGAGGACTTCTGTTGGAATCCATATACACAAACTATGGTAACTGTTTTGGCAGCCACACTGCACTTGGGACATGGATATCACGAGCCCAACCAAAAGATGTCCAAACCAGTTGATAAGTAATAATGAAATGAAAGAATGAATACCACTGATTTATACTATATCTCATAATAAATTTCCATGAACTAACATTTAAATTTATATAATTTTTGAGAAAAAAAAATATTAAATTTTCTCTCTAAAAGAATTATTTAGTAGTAGTACCTGAAAATATTTTTGGTCTGCGGCCGTTTGATTTGTTTTATTGTCAAAACAGTTTGCCAGCCCAACGTATTTTGACAGACATTGGACGGACCCTAAAATGTGAGTTATTCTCACAATTTTTTCAAGTATAACTACTACTGCTGTAGTATCCATACTTCATTCGGTGAATCAAAATCTTAAAAATATATTAATTGTTGGATTTAAAACTCTACTAGGAAAACGAGGAAACAAACAATACTTAAATTAATAGTATTTTGCTTTAGTAATAGCCCCACGTTATTTCTGACCAGCAAACCAACCAGCAACCTCCATTCTGTAGCGTGCAGTTCCAGATTCCATGTGTTGCTCACACTCTAGTTGCTCGTTGCGTATTTTCATTTCAATCTCATAATTAATATCACCGGAAACCTCGGTTCTTTCTAGCGGACTAATTTACACGCCCTTCTGAACGGGCGCGTGGGGGTGAAAATCCCCTGCAGGCATTAATTCCGACGCCGCAGTCCGTCGCTGTGTGTCATTAGACATTTTTAGAGAATTTTCTGGTCTGAATCATTACGCTAGAATGCCAACATAAGATTAATTGTTTCGACATGCACTCACTACTACATTACATGCGGCGGAATTTGAGAATGAAGAGTGCCCGCTGTTGAATTTGGAGAATATCTCTATGAATTAAAGTTGGTGTATATAATAGAATACATAACAGGTAAACAATGGAGGAAACTGCTATTTCAAGTGTCCATTTTTTTAATATATAAATTATGACACTTTTATTTTTAATTTTTCTCAACAAAATCAAACTACTAATTTTCAAACAATTATTTTATTATATTAATCACTATGTCATTTTATCTCTCAACACCTTTTATTGAAAAATGTGTCCCAAAAATGCGACATAAAATAGTGACATAAAAAGCGACATAATTTTACATGTATTTAAATACTATTAGTTCACAACAGCTTTAATCTATTGTTACAATATTTCGTAAGCTGTAGAATATGCATCAGATGTATTTTTCTATAAATAGGTTACACTCATAAAAATTTTAACATGGAGTTACCAGGCGAAATACGCAAAAGATGAGCGATAAAATGACAAAGTCAATTAATATCGTTTTAATATGGCAATAATGAAACTAAAAAATTAGGGGGGTTCAGGGGGATCTCCCCGTGACGAGGCTCGAACAGCGGAGGTTTTTTTTTTTTTTTTTTACTGTACACTCGTTCAAAATCAAGATTACAAACACAAAACCTCTAATAACTGAAGAAATATTCGGTTTATTGTAACAAATTTCGCACGGAAATATATGTATTACTGTGGGAAAAAAGCATATAGAACGTAACAATGTAAACAAAGGGGAATTGCTTGTTAATATGCAGGTTATATCAAAAAACGTTTTAATCAAGATCACACCCTCTTTAACACTACGACATCTTGTTGCGAGGCTTGGTATAGCAATGCACGGTAGCTACACACTACATTATATGGACTTTTCAGGAGATATAAACAGTCTTTATTAGACGGCTTCTGATGTAAAGCGTATATTAACTAACGATTCCTGTTTTTATCATTGTTATGTTGTTTTTTGCTTTATCTCATAATAATGTATTTCTGTGTCAATTTATTTTACAATACGAGTAAACCGAGTATTTCTTCATTAATTACAGATATTATATATAACCTTAATTTTAGGCATGTCTATAAGTAGTAATTTTAAGCTCATATGTTTTTAACTCTTAAAAATAAATCTTTCTATAGGAAAAAATCTCTATAGCTCTAGATATGTCAAAAAAATAAATTAAATTAAATTAAAACAGAAATATGGCGATTTTGATCTTTAACCTATCACTGAACGTGTATGGTATTATTTTGCGCATGCTAAATTCGAAGGTTTTAAAATTCTGTATAATGGTCAATTGTAGTTTCTGAGGGGTAATGATTTTATGAAGTTCGATCCACATTCCGATGAGGCTATAACGTAAAGGAAATGACTGGAGAGGGCGACGTATTCGGTGATACGATTTGCAATCTCCCGTCAAATATACCAAGTTAACGAATTGGAAGAAAAATGTTAAACAGAATTAAGTATTGTATAAATTTTAGAAAATGTAATTGTTTTTTTTTTAATCCAGCGTCAAATTATTTATTGCCTTAGAAGTCAATAAAACTTTATAAACACAACAGCCAGCCGGGTTGCATAGTGGCTTTAGAACCGTTCTGCTATACCACAATCGAGTTTCCATTTTTTTCAGAGAGATTACGAGTAGATTGCGATAATCCGAAATATTAAAAAAATACTAACACAATCTTATAAACGGAGAAAAAATTGATATTGCTTTTTACAACTCCACATTACGAACATAAGTAGCAACAGTAAATAAAATCACTATATTCGATATTTATTCTTATTATTTAAATTTTTGTTATAAAACACCTAGTCTCTTTAAAAAAAAGGTCAAATTTAACCTGTATGAATCGCCTACATTGATCGACACTGGAACCTAGATGTTTCATGATGAGCTTAAGTTCCATGACACCAATAAATACTTGACTCACAAATAATTCACGATAATGAATTTGTGATAAACTTTTTTACCTTAAGGGAGCCCTCAGATTTCTATTTCTCATTAACAAGAAACTCTAAAGAAAAATTCGTAGGTTAGAAAAAAAGTAACAGCATCTTTTGGCGGCGTATTTGGCATTTTTTTTCTTACAGTTTCGTAACTTCTACAGGTTCATTCTCAAAGTCAGTTGGCAGTGCAACTTGTAAAGAGACAGTCTAAAATTTTTAGTCTCTAGCACGATTAAATTTCTTAAAAAAGCTGTGCAAAAGTTGCTTGATGTTCAAGTTGACGAGCCGCCTTAAGTTGACTGCACTAGAGAAAATTCCCTAAAGCATGTTTGCAAAACAAGAACAACTTTCGTGGACGGGAATGAAGTATCGCAAAGACATAATCGCAACACTGCCGTTAGGGCATGGGGAATGCAGGTGATGATGCTGCTTTCTCATTATGACAAAACAGGTGGAAATATTTCGTGAAAAAAAAGGGTACCATTGAGGATCAAGATCTTTTCGGGAAGCTTAATCTGACAATTGAATAATTCAGCTCTTCACTGCTTCATCCGCTATACTCACCTAACATTACTCCGTGTGACTATGCTTTTTTCTCTGAACTGAAAGTACCAACAACTACACGAGGGATCCATTTCCGAAATGAGGAAGAGATTATGCATGTTATAGGGCGATCATTGCGATATATTAACGCAAGCAGATATACTGATAGCCTGCAATGGCCATCCTATCATTTATCTGAAAGTGGTAAGTATGAGAGATGGTTATACCGAGAGGATTCAAGTGTTTCCTTTTTTTCTATAATGTCTATCGATGTATTTTCGTTGCCGATAATTTGTATGCAACCTTTATGCATATCTAATCAAGGTTAAAAAGGCTGATTTAACTCCTGCTATACTATCAACTGTGGCAAGCCAATAAATACTACCTGTAAAAAAAAATCCCAGCCGGTAAAAGATGTTCTGACTCTCAGCAAAAGGTGATATTATTTCTTTGAAATACATTCCAGTATATGCTATGGTGTGATAAATGAATTGCTCTTGTGTGTATGTGCTTCCACAACTTAGCATGGAATATACACACGTATTACCTTGAATATCGTGAACAAAATATTACGCAAAAGATAGAGAAGTAGACTGTCCTCAACTTTTATTCAGCTATGGAACTTTTTAAATGCACGCAAAAAATTCTTACCAAAAAAAATTTTGATAATTCATTAATTTTAATTTCACATTATTGAATTAATTTATGATTGTGCTGAAAAGTTTTGTACATATTCCGTTCCTTTCAATCTATTGTTTTTTTGGGGTATCATGCTCATTTTGCAACGAATGGCATTTTTCAATGTTTACAGTTAAAATACTTTAAGGAGTGGTAATATAAACTATGATTAAGTATGCAGGGGATATTTTCCGATACATGATAATGTTATTTTTTATGTGTTTCTTTTATTTCTATTTTATTTGTATATTTTCATGATTGTTTTCTCACCATAAAATATAAGAAGCATTGTATAGGTCATAAAATGTCAAGCGCTACATTTTTTTAAATTGCCTTACTACATCAAAATCCTGAAACACTCGTCAAATACCCTAAAATTGAAGTTTAGGCCTCACTATAGGATATTTCACAAGTTTCTGTACGCTCAGGAAAAAAAAACGGAAACAGATCCAACAAAACGTACTGCAGGATATGATAGACTTCCCTTGCATGATATATGGAAAGTTATATCGAATATCTCGCAAAACATAAAAATGAAATATGCATCGGCATAAATTTGATACATTTTCTTAGCCATTTTATTTACCGCCGTATTTCATGTCCCTTCGAATGGATATTTCATGAACAATTTGCGCTCTCTGAGTAAACAAATGCAATGGAATAAATACATCCACCTTTTATAGGGATTTTCTTTAATTCTCTTTTATTGATACTCTCCTTACGTCAGTGAATGAGAAAGAGTAAATCCCAAAAGAGAACGAAAAAAACTTGAGAAACCTTTTATATCCTACTTGACTATTTATGGGTAATGTTGTATCACAAGAATTTAACTTTACTCTGCCAATAGCAAAAGAGAAGTTCAAATGGACATTTTTTATAGCGAGTTTTCATTTAAGTATATTTTATTGCCATTGGAGTAGTGAAAAAAATGAACTGTAAATAGATTTGAAATCAAAGTATAAAAATTCGTCTTACGTACTAGTTTATATTCAGTCTAGGTGGATAGATTTCTCAATGAAATGGAGTCGGTTAGTAAGAAATGTTTTCGGAGCCATTCAGGTTGTTCTTTTAGAAAACACTACAACTTCTGATATAGTGTCTTAATTTCAGTTCGCATTACTGACACTAAATCATAATATTTAACGATAGGAACAAAATTGCGGTTCTAAAAATGTAAACACGATTATACACAGATGTGGAAATTCTCAACCCCCTTATACAAATTTTCAGAAGTGTTTTCTTACTTTTCAAAATATTAAATACACTTCCTCTTTTATTTGCTACTTAATGTGTCCACACTGATTTTTTTTCTTTAAGTGTAAGGGATAACCCGCAAATGTTTCCATTCTGTAGAAATCCGTCATCCAACATTGATGTGATTGTAATATCTTTTATTTTCATTAATTCAAATAGCATCCAATATGTGAGTAATTTGCAAGTTAGGCGCTTATGCTGAACTATGCAGCAATTCCAATGTTCTAACACTATTCTAGACTTCGTTGACTGGTTCATAGAGTTCCCTACTTACGTTTTCTTTATGGAGACCGTGGTGTTTCACCCAATCAGTGATCGAATATCTTTACTTAAAGTTTCACCTGGAATTCTATCAAAACACACTTACTTTAGCCTAGCTAGAAAGTATGTTAATGGCATAACATAAATACCGAGTTCTCGAAATTAATACTTCACTTGGAAACTGATTAACAGAGATTAAACAAGAATCTACCAAGAATGGGAGAGCTAATGTTCTAAAGGTAATGTCTCGGTGATGTTCTTCAGCACCGAACGATATTGTTGCCGAATATATTAAATTCTGCTCTTGCACGCTTGCTGGCAGAAAGTGATGAAGAAAATCATCGCGGAAATGAAAATTGCAATCTTGTGTTCGGCAGCTTTTATTGCATTCCTTACTTGAACATCAAAGAGAACTTAAAAGTCGGTCTCTATAATTTACGCTAAGAAATTATTAAGAAATCTTTTCAATCTAAAGTGACTTCTCTATATACACAAATGAATGAAATATAGTGTAGATTAAAGATATTTTCTGCTAAAAGTTTAATATCGCGGAGATATTTGAAGCAAGCGGTCGCATTTTAATTGGACTTTAACAGTAAAAGTATTTTATATTGCATATTAAAATATTATATCTATCTATATAAATAAAATTAGACTTTTGTCTGTACATTTCTTGGAATTCAAAAATTTTGCGATTTCTATCCGTTTCAAGCACCCGGGAATCCGATGCTACCCTCAAAAAAAAAGTTTGTCTGTCTGTCATTCTGTCGTTCTGTCATTCTGTCGTTCTGTCCTTCTGTCGTTCTAACATTCTGTCCGTGACGCTTTTTACTTCCTTGTACGTAGTATAAGGAAGTAATGTGATCCCGAAAAATTTTGGGGGCCAAATTTCGACTAAAAAACCGATTTTGACTACCTCTAAATTTAATTTTAAGAATTTTTTCGATGCATCTCATCGTAGGCTAGCATGCACGATCATATAAACGCGTCTGCAACTCATTTTGACCAGCGGCCGGTCTATTGTGGTCAGTTTTTCCATGCCGTCTGTACGTACGTACGTACGTACGTATGTATGTAACTCGCATATCTCAAAAACTATTGGTCGTAGAATGTTGAGATTTGATATTTAGGATTGTTCTATGATCTAGTTGTGCACCTCCCCTTTTGGTTGCAATCGAATGTATAGTTTATGTACAGGACCGCCCAAAAGATTCGAAATACATTACGCTCTATGGGCCGAAATTCATTAAACTCGCCTAACTCAAAAACTATTAGGCGTAGAATTTCGAAACTTCATATTTTGGATAGTTGTAACATCTAGTTGTGCACTTCCCCTTTTGGTTCCATTCGACTGGATAGTTTATCTATAGGACCGCCCAAAACATTCGAAATACATTACGCTCAATGGGCCGAAATTCATTAAAGTCGCATATCTCAAAAACTATTAGGCGTAGAATGTTGAAACTTTATATTTAGGATTGTTGTAACATCTAGTTGTTCACTTCCCCTTTCGGTTCCATTCGACTGGATAGTTTATCTACAGAACCGCCTAAAAGATTCGAAATACATTGCGCTCTATGGGCCGAAATTCATCAAAGCGTTTTTTAGAGGTATTGGGCTATTTCAAACGACTCAGAAGTGATAAATGCTGAAAAGAGTTAGAAAATGAATTTCTCCATTAAAAAAGGTGTCTTTATCATTTACAGTTCTGCTACAGGAACACTCAAAAGATTTCCAATACATTACGGTCAATGGCAATTTTAGGGGCATTCATCCATTTCAAGCACAATACCGTCTTACCACATAAGTTAGGTAATGGTCCGACCACGGTCACGTGCCTCCCTCAAGAACTGTGCCAAAAGTCGCCAAGCTTGGCGACTTTTAGTGACGTGTGTGTATATTTAACTCTCAAACCTCAAAAACTATTATGAAATTTTATATATAAGATTGTTGTAACATCTAGTTGTGCATCTCGATTTTTGGTTCCAATCTACTGGAGAGTTTATTTACAGGACCACCGAAAAGAATTTCAGTACTTTAATGTCTATGGACATCTTCAATATAATACAATTGCAGACAGTGATTGTTTGGTACATGCCCAAAATCTCGCCGACTGTCCTGGACTTTGGCGAGTTTTGCCGAAATGTCGCCAAATTTGGCGATAGTCAGTCATTTCGTCCATGCCCAAAGTATCGCCATTTGTCATCGTTCTTGGCGAGTTTTGGCGAAATATCGCCAAATTTGGCGATAATCTGTCATTGTTTGGTTCATGCTTAAAATCTCGCCAAATGTCGTCGACATTGACGAGTTTCGCCGAAATATCGCCAAATGTCGTCGACATTGACGAGTTTCGCCGAAATATCGCCAAATTTGGCGCCAAAAGTTATTTCGTATTTTGTATAACTCTAAAACTAACCCGTAGATTTTTTAACTTTTGTATTTAGAACTATTGTAATATCTAACTGTTTTCAATATGTTTTTTGACAGCAATCGACTGAGAATTTATTTACAGGGTGAGCCAAATGACTTTAAATACATTGAGGTGTATGGATGCATTCAATTCATTGAAAGTCTGTGGTCAATGTCTAACAGACACTTTGGCTATCCCCAAAATCTCGCTGACTATCTCAAGTTTGTCGGCTTTTGGTGAAATATCGCCAAATAAAGTGTCAGAAGGAAATCTTTCAAATTGAACTCAGCTTGGCGATATCGAAATATTTGGCTGCAAATCGCTAAACCTTACTATTATTGATATTTTATCTCTTTCAAACAAATAAATTTAGAGGAAGTGCGTCGAAAATATTTTTGATCTAATATACGTGCAAGGAAGTCATGTGTTGGACACATCAGATTTTTTCGTTTAAGCATCACGTAAAAACGACTGAAGCGAATGATATGAAATTGGGTGTCATGATAGGTAGTCACTCAACTTAAAACATAGGCGTCGAATTTTAAAAATCGTGATTGGAATTTGAGATTTTTCGAAAATCCTTTCACACTACGCAAATTTGTGTTCAAGCATCACGTAAAAACGATTGAAGCGAATGATATGAAATTGGGTGTCATGATAGGTGGTTACTCCACTTAAAACATAGGCGTCGAATTTTTAAAAAATCGTGATTGGAATTTGAGATTTTGCGAAAATCGTTCCAAACTCCTTAAAATTGTGTTCGAGCATTACGTAAAAACGACTGAAGTGAATGAAATGAAATTTGGTATCATGTGTGTGTGTGTGTGTGTGTGTGTGTGTGTGTGTGTGTGTGATAGGTGGTCACTCAACTTCAAACATTGTCGTCGAATTTTAAAAAAATCTTGATTAGATTTTAAGATTTTGCGAAAATTGTTTCAAACTGCATAAATTTGTCTTCGCACATCACGTAATAACTGCAAAGGTGAAAAAATGGTATTTGGTGAAATGATAGGTGGTCACTTTAAGCTATAAACATCTAAAAAAAAAATGGATCAGATTTTCGGATTTTGCGAAAATCGTTTCAAACTGAGTAAATTTTTGTTCACGCATTACATAATAACGACTAAATCGAATGATATGAAATTTTTTCACATGATAGATGGTTGCTCAACATAAACTATAGGTGTCCAATTTTTTAAACATTTTTATTAGATTTTGAGATTTTGTGAAAATTCTATTAAAATACATTTATATTTCTTCAAGCATCACGTAATAACGACAATACGAATGATACGAAATTTGGTGATATGATAGGTAGTTGCTTATCTTAATTTATAGGCGTTGAGAGAGAGAGAGAATTTTAAAAATATTTTGATTACATTTTGAGATTTTGTAAAAATCGTTTTAAATGCTGAAATTTTGTCCCAGCATCACGAAATGAAGACTGGGTAATAAAACAAAATTTGGTGACATGATAGGTTGTCACTCAACTTAAATTCTAGGCTTCTAATATTTCAAAAATATTGGTTAGATTTTGAGATTTTGCGAAAATGATTTCAATATGCGTAAATATTCGTTCGCGGATCACATAATTACGACTAAAGCGAATGAAATGATATTACTTAGTTATTCTCTAGCCTGTAATATTTAAACAATGAATAAAAATTATAACTTCGCTTTGTTTACTTTGGCAACATACTGCATTCATTCTGTGTACTCCTACAATGCTGACGAAAGTTCTTGCTTTTTTGGAAATTTGCATTCAGTACTAACCCGTCAACGACGGGTACTTCAGCTAGTAAATATATATTTATTAGAGTGGGCCGAGTAAAACATTTTTTTTTCTATGATAGTGCAGAAAAGATTCCATCCGTGAAACGAAGTGAGCATGAAAATTTTGAGTTTTGTAAAACCGGTGGCGGTTCACCAGTGACCAGAAGGGTCTGGAGCCACCTCGTAATTAAAAAACTTTTTTTATATTACAGAACATATCTATTTTAGTCATATGGTTTTATTTTTAAAATGCACGAATTTTGTACTACTTTAAAATTATCATTTAACGAATCTCCTAAAAAGACGCCAGATACATTTTACCCTCCTATATCAAGCATACACGGGTAAGCTAATCGGTGGATCGAAGTTTGTCCTCTTTCTCCAGGATGGAGTTGCTGTATTTGGCTGTTTATCGTGAAAGCTACGTTGAAACGTGGTTGGTTTGGCTTTAGAGAGGTGACTTACTTGGCTCAATCTTTAGGATTCCGCCAATGTACGGCCCAGAATAGCAGTCTTCACTAGAACAGGGCGGATTTTGCCAATGGAGTACTTATTGGCGAAATTAGCGCGCTCAGTAAGAAATCATTTTTCATTTGCATGCGCTTTCTTGTCAAATATTTTACTGTATAATGATTGTGCCATTGTTGTGTAAAAATACAAACCTTCACGAAATGTATCTACCTAGGTTGGGTGGAGGACTTTTTAAGGGACTCTAACTAATATCCCCGTTGCATCTAGAGAAAGCACCCAAAACTCTAGACCGTTAGATCGGTGGTCGCGCAGTAGTCCCGAACCTGAGACCGTCACACTTCAGCCAATTACCATCCTCAGTGTCTTTATCCATTCGTCCATGGTGGGGAAGAAGCAAGCGATTTTAACTTGGATCAAAATGTTGGTCTCAAACAGAGCAGAATGGTTGAAAGATTAAAAACATAGCTCGGTTAAAACAAACTTTTTCTGTTTAGAGAGTTCGATGTTGATTTATCTTTGGAAAATACAAATAAATAATCAATGCTGTTGACTAAAAAGAGATTGAAAATAAAGACAATATTCTAGATTTAAAGAAAAGTGATAACATTCAAGTTTTTTTTTTTTTTTTTTTTTAAGGCAACTGCGTTGTTCTGGATCAACAAACAATAACTAAAATATGAATACATCCGAGTATATTTAAACGCATCCCAGATTCAAGATAGACCAGAAGCAGGAACTTAGAGTGAATTTTTCTCCCATAGTGCCACTATGGAACGCTACATGTATACATCAAATTTTGATGCTAATATTTATGCAATTTATCTACCACTGTAAGCTTAAAAGTAAAAGCAAACAGATTCTGTGCGGTTGTCTAAATCGATTCAGTATCGGTAATATAAGCTGTAACAGAAAATCAATGTTATGAAACTAAGGTCTCATACAAAATCAGACAAATTTTAAAATTCCTTGAAAGATCAGAGAAAATCTTTGTCAGTAAATTCCATTGCACATTGATATTAAAAGGCAATGAACAAGAATATTTGCTTGGAAAACACTGTATAAATTTGCAACAATTCACTATACATCTTAACCAGAAACACTTAAAAGATATGATTTTAACACATTAAATGAAGAGGAAAACAACGACATGGTCAATAAAACGAAAATTAAAACCTATAAAAAATTCAAGACAATTAGAATCATATGGTCAAAAGCCGCGATAATAACTAATGCATATTTTAGGCTATAGGCCGGACGTGGCTGTTGTGCAAGACATTTGTTCAGAATATTTTCTTTTACATACGCCCGATTTGAAAAACAATCATTATGAATTCGGAGCATCTCTTGACTGGCAAGAACTTGGAAGAAACTCGCGTTTTAGCAAATTCTTTTAAGATGCATAATCAAATTCATAAACACAAGAAAATCCCGCATAGAATATCATTTTTTAGGAACCAGTCATTTATATGTGCACTTTTACAATGAATCCACAGATCATTTCTGCTTGGCTTAGTTTCGTGGTTATTTGAAAATGTTTTCCGTTGAGTGAGGGCTTGTATATTTGAGCTGAAATTTACAATAAAACTGGAGTAATTAAACTTCAGTCGAGCTTTAAACTGTTTTAAGGAATGAAAAATCTCGAAATTCCCAAAGTATCTCTTCTCGCAAATGTACCTAAAACATATATAGAGTTTCTTTATTGTATTATCTAAAAATTATAAATTATTTTCGAAAATCAATACCAGAATGTACTGCTCAGCAACGAAGATTTGATTTTTGTGTTAAAATAAATTAGCATAAAACGCTGTATTACCCATGTAATATTCATTTACTTTGAGGTATAAGAATTACAATATCTATTTGAAAGACATTCGCGAATATTTTTCTGAACAAATCGTCAATGCATGCATAAATTATTACTATATTTTGAATAATTATTTAAAATGGAAATGAATCCCAATGCAATGTTGTGTATGATTTGCTAAATGTGCTCGTTCACTTTACTAATATATGGCTTTTTTTACGCAACCAAATATTATTTTAACATTTTTTAGGAATTTTTAAGTATTTCTACACATAACCTTCTATTATTATCACACATCCTCCATTATTTTAAATGATTCTTTCTCATAAATTAATATAAGCTAAATTAAATAATATTTCATCAATTGCTCTTAGTTGATATAAAAAATACTCGAATTACACATGAATCTGGAATATAAATTTTTAAAAAAATCTATAAATGAAAGATTTTACAACGCATCTTCAAGTAACACGAATCTTAGAGATACAGTTAATTTAGAATCTAAATAAACTAGTATAAATGTATTTTTAACTCTAGTCTTAATTATTTTTCCATCTAATGTTGATTTAACTCTTTTAACAGACTTTAAAACTTTTTTAACAGTAAGAAAAACAATGGCCATCTTTACATTTGCTTCCTAATAGTAAATATAAAAAAACGTGCTCTTATTCATTTTTGAAAAGTACAATAAGGATCGTGTCTTATCACTTCAAGATTTACATTTATTAAAATCTGAATTGTTCATTTTGCTCAATCACTTGAACAAACTTGAGAAGTTTGTTTAATATAAAAGGCATTCAAAAGTAAAGATATTATTTCATGTTTTAATTGAAGAAACAATTTTTTTCTATAATCTCTATACACAATAGCAGAATTAACCTAAGAATGGAAGAAATTTTAGAATATTTAATATAATACTTTTTTTAATATAAATTTGAGAGCTTAGAATTATCAGACAGCTTTAAGACATTAATTTATTTCTCAGTTAAATTGTTTTCCACTTAATGGGAGTTTATGATAGATAAGATTCGGGAGGAGCTATCAGTGGCGGCCCGTGGTCAAAAATTTAGTGCAGCCGGAAAAATATGCCCCCCCCCCTTCCTCCGGACCGGAATGGAAAATCTTTGTTACTAAATTCGAAAGCTGGCGGATTAATCCCTCACCGAGGATAAAAAAAGAAATTACATAAAAAATGTAAGAGATCCTATTTTACTTACATAAATTTCAACCAGCCGCTCTTATCCTCAAAATTGCATCAATCCGTGTCTTATTCGAAGTTTCCTTAGAATTTTTTTTTGCAATGATAACTTAAGAAGAAAATAAAAAAGAAAACTTACTTATTTTTTTAAGTCAAATCAATCCTCATTTCTTTTAAACTTGCGAATCGGTCAGGGATGTCCTCATAAAAAGGCGTTTTTTTAATTCAGATATCAATAATTTTAAAAGCTCTTTAAAATTCTCCATGTTTAAAGAATTTTCTCGCTCGCCAGGTCCTCTAAATGCCAGTTCTTGCTTACTTAAAAACAATACTGCTTTGATGGGCAATTGCATGAAGCGTCTATTCAGGCTTACCTCCTTGATAAATTCAGCAATATAAAGTCGAAAGTTTTAATTTAATGCGTCAGCAATTTAGGTCCCACTTCTTATCAACTCCTTAAATTTTAAAGAATTTTTTTTAATGTTCGATTGAGCTTTCATGTGTTTTACATGCTCGTGTGATGGTGGTTAATCCATCATATCCAGTACCATTCCAAACGCTCTTTTTTATCTCAACGATTAAACACGGCCAACAAAACATTTTTTTTGTAAATAAAAACTGCCACATAGCCACGAGAACAGTGCATACCATGATGACTGGAAGCTACGACTACGCTGAGACGAACCTGCTTTTTTCTTTCTTATGAATGGACAATTTTGGTGTCTGTCTATTTTCTTTTAGTGGTTGCCGTTTATCATCTTCTTTCCATATGTTAAACGGAGTTTCAAGAAAAAAGCAAACTGGATCATAACGGGCCTCTATATTTCAAAACGGTTAAATCATAAATTCCAATAACACATGGACACAGTAACAAATAAAGCTAAAAACTTTCAACCTTCCCTGCTTCCTTTAGAATGAGCTAGAACATATATTCTCTGTGTCTTACCCTCTCCCTCAATTCTCGTTCGAGCCAATCAGTTAGTCGAATTCACAAGTGCAGCCGTAGTTCGAAAACCTTTCATCAGTGAATCTTAGTTACATACCCCGTATGCTATCCTATGCCGGAAAGACTGCTTACATAGTTGTAGCCATAGCAACGGTGCTGCCAATTTCTTTATCAGCTCTGAGGGCTGTACCAAAGACTTTCGCAGTTGAACTGCCGGAAGATTAAAGGGCTTTTTTCTGATTGAGCGATCCGGCAGTTACTACAATACGTTTTTTTCTTTTTTTTTCTTTGTGAGATATTTTTAAAATTTATCATAGGAATTCCATGATTGTAATCTGCAGAAAATTAGTAGAATAAATTATTTTAAAGTATGTGCTGATAATTTCAAATGCATCCCACGAGCCGCCACTGGGAGCTATTTTACTTAAGATAGACTGTATAGTGCAGCACAGACGCACAATAAAACAGGAACGCAATGCCAAATATCAATTAAATAACTTGCTTTATTTTTGTGTCAAAGAAATTAAATACAGACAGTACTGCGGTGGACGGCAAACGCAAAAAGCATGATTGACATAAGTGACAGAAAAGTGTGCGAGAACATAGTAAGCCAACTTGGCGATAGAGCTAAGAGCAAGAAAGGACGGACGACAATTAAATCTCCAGATTGAAAAAAGGAGTTGATAGTTAAAGATGACGCAATAGTAGTGAAATTTAAGTTTTGGCTCACCAAAAGGGGATATTGAAGAAGAACTTGTTACGCAAAGAAATTTACAGAAGCCCCGTAGGAACACAAGGGGAAAGCAAATACTGAACACAAGGGCGACTTATAAATAATATTGTAACAGTTAAAAGCCAAAGTAATTTACTAAACAGAATTCAAATAGCGTAATGGATAGAGATGGGAATTTAAAAATGGCAAAGAGTATTAAATTTAGAATAGTAAAAGAAAAAACAGAACTAATTAAAAATATGTGATAAACTGCTTCACACGTTTCTTTGCACAAAATTTTTCGTTTTATCATACTTTAGAAATACCAAACGTGGCTACTAAAAAAATTCAACTGAATAAATAATATTATTAAGTTTAGAAAGAAATATATACAGGATATCAAGAAAAACTTGTACGTAAGAGAAGGTATAAAAGATTATTTTTTCAACAGCTGTAAGATGTATTTTTGAACCCATAAAAAAGGTAGGAAGTGCAGCACGAAAGTTATCTACGACCATCATGAAGCATATTGTTGCCATTCTGGAAAAGGAAAAATGTAAGAAATCCGGAGTGAACAGAAAAACAAAGTTAAGTAGGAGATAAGAAAAATTAAAATTATACAAAAAAATTAACAAAATAAAAATATAATAACAACACAAAAAATATATAAATATACTATAAGGCAGAGACAACATGTAGAGACCAAAATTTCATTGATAAAACAAAAGCACTCACATAATGCACTAATACATACCTAGTACAGACACAAACCCTAATTAAGAAAAAAAAACAAACTAATAAATGCAGAAATATAAACATACACAGATATAAAGAAGAAGAGCGTAATTTACAATTGTAGAGTCCACGGGAAGAACGACGAGAGTCCAATCAACGCCCCCTAAAGTTGCGGCGCTTACTTGTGACGTCACACCGAGTAGGTAAAGCAACGCTTTGCATTACTTACTCGATGTGACGTCACAAGTAAGCGCCGCGGCTTTCCTCTCTAGGGGGCGTTGGTCCAATACAGCTGATTCTCCAAAAATCGAAAGGCGCACGGGACTTTCATCGTTCTTCCCCAGTAAACTGTATCTTCGGGCTATCTTTTCAATGGATTCTCATCGTTCTTCCCCAGTAAACCGTATCTTTGGGCTATCTTTTCAGTGGATTCTCATCGTTTTTTCTCCTTATGGATTAAGGATATTAATAGTGCCACTAATGAACAACAGAATGCAGTAGAAACCTCAACATTGACGAAAAGTGGACTCTCATCGTTCTTCCCGTGGACCCTTCAATTGCGAATGAATTAAAGCAACAGAAAAGCCGTCGCTGATAAATGAATTCAGTTTTGGATGACAGAAAGAGCCTCCAAGAGCTAAAGATTAGACAACGATTCAGGAATGTTCGACGCTTTAGCTTTAGAAAGTTGAAAACTAGAAATACCTTGAAAATCTTCCTTTTACATATCATTTGCAAGGTAACAAGTGACCAAAAAACAAGGAAACCAGGCGTAATTAGTTATCAGTGGCGGATCCAGAAAGTTTGTTTTGGGAGGGGCTAAATTTTGAGAAAAGCTTATTTCACCCGAACAAAATGTACAGTAAATCAAAATTTTAGTCTAAACCAATGTAAAAACTTTTGGGAGGGGCGAAGTGATTAAAAAAGATCATTTTACATACTCAAAGTGCATAATGAAGCAGAATGTTACCCTTTAACAATCTCTTTTGGAGGGGGCTGAAGCCCCCTAGCCCCTCCCCTGAATCCGCTACTGTTAGTTATTACCGAAATCTATGGAAATATCCCAGAAAAATCAATGAATTTAATAGAAAACCAAATATTGAATAGACTTTTTTTATCTATTAAGTGCGCGAGAGAGGAAGGCAAAAAAGGGAAACGTCAAACTATTATTATTTTTTAGCAGTCGATATTGTTTCCTCTCTGTCTGCAACTGCTACGAAATAAAGTTTAAAGAATTTCTGCACCTTTACTAAGGCTGTAGTAAGGTTGAATAACTAGCTATAGAAAATCGTCAAATTTTGTAATTGTGGTTCTTTTTAGCCTTTGGCTTTTCGTGGACTGAATTTTTAAAACTTTTTTCTGGATCTTAGTGTGTAAGAGATGGCTCGTTATGTTAAATTACAAGCGACTGGAAACTTTTGCCAAAACGTAACGTTCCGTAATTCCTAACAGCTATTCTCGACTTTAGACCTTCGCTTTAAAGTCCAAAGTTTTAAAGGTGATAGTTCAATGTTGATTTCATTCTTGTACCAGAAAACCCTGATATACGGTAACGATTAATTTTTAACCACCAGTTTTACACTCTCTAGAGTTGAATTTAATGCGGAAGATTCAAGTGAGCTTTTGCCAAATTTCAGAGTTTTATTACAGGTATATAACGCCCAGACTAACATTTGTAATCAAAGAATTGAAGACGATTGTATGGCATACACTGTTACACAGAAGTAGTTCAACATTTCACCATAAAATGGTACAAAGTTAGCTGCAACCTTCCTATATAGAAAGGTTTCACCAAGATTTGGATTCATTGATCGGTATAAGCACCAATTTATGGTGCAAACTCCATAGAAAGTTTGCAACTTATGTAGCACCATTTTTTGATGAAATGTTGAACTACTTCTATTAAAAGTGTAAACTATCATCTTGAACTGTATTATAACAGGAAATACCTGATTTTTAGCATCAAAATCGATTTAAAAATTCAAGTCGGATAATTACAATGTTGTGAAATGGTTTTAAAAAGTTTGAGTTTGCAGTGAAATATTACGTTTTCAAATGTTTAAAGGTAATTTCATTTGATAAAATTTCAATACCGTTTGTCTGGATTTAATGGGAGAAAACTGCAAGTGACGTACAAGTGACATACATGCAGCGTCTGTTCAGAACGCTCTATGCAATAATCAGTCATTCATTGCGAGGTTTACATCAATTTTTTGCCTTAAAAACATAAAAAAGTGCTTGTGATAAACAGAAAAAAAGAACTTAATTGAACTGATAAGAAATGTTTTGCAAATTTCAAAATTAAATGAAAGAAAAACATGAAAATATTAAGTTTACCGTCCATTAATGTATTTTTCACATTAAATTTAAAAACATGAATGCGTTTTTAATAGCAAAACTGTTGAGCCTTCAAATGGGAATCGTATTTTTTACAAGGGAAGATTTTTTTTCTTACCAAAAAGACATATGGAAAAATGGGATGTGTACGCTCCTCATCCTAGTATATAAGTCGTATTTCAAAATTTACTAAAATGTATATTTAGTTATTCGCGTATATTACATTTTGCAGAAAGAATTTTATGGGTATATCCTTTTATTCTTTGAGAGGATGTGTGGAAAGAAAGGTCTGACCACCCCCCACCCCCCCCCCATCCTCATAGGTTACGAATTTTGGAAAATTCTCTTTCATCGAGTTTCGAGTTCATCGAGGCATTTCAGACATCACATACGTGCCAAATTCCGTATTATTACCTTCAAGAGTTTCGACTAACCGAAATATTGACTTACGGATAACGGATTACGGATTACGGATAAACGACATTACTTTCCCCGGTCGTCTTTCCAGTTACCTTTTCTTTTAAATAAATTCTACTAGTTTCTTCAAAATGTTCTTTATAATGCTTTAAAATTTATACGGAAAATAACAAAACAGATAAATATAGATCAAAACACCTTACTGTATATAGAGGTGAAGATGGTACAATGAAATACAGAGTTTACAGCTGTGTTACATGCTATTGTCAACGTGGGAATACCTTAACTTTTCAAGAAAGATTGTTCTCTTAGAATGCAGTGAGATTTGACCACTTGTTGTTTTCGTACCACTCGCTACAGAATAGTGAGTCTTATGATTTTCAATTGTTTCTGCAGATAAGTTTTCAAACATTTTAACCTACTACTATACACGTGATTTGAAAATTAATATTACGCATAATGTCAACACCTCAAAATATAGAAAGCCTAAAACTGCTACGTCATCAAGATTTCACGTCATCAGTAGGCCTGCAAAAATGACGTCATCGCAATTTAACTTTCATAAAACTACTTCAAATACTACATAATACATAAAACATAAAACTACTTCAATACTTTCATAAAACTACTTCTACAAAGTAAATTTACTTCAAATTTCTTCTAAATTTCTCTTCAAATTTCTCTAAAACTACTTCAAAATTCACGTGTATTAACTGGTGAATTAACTAACGCACAACACCATTTTAATGATAGAAAATTTAGATAGACAATTAAATTTTGCGACAAAGGGCAAGTTTTTAACTGTAACTAATTATATAACGGAATAAGGAAATAGATCATTATGATTGTTTCGTATCACAAAGGTGTTTTAATTTTTATCCTTAACTTAAGATGTTTTCTAATATTTGTAGCATTCATCAGAAAATGTACATAATTTTACAGTATGAAAATAAAATTGTGATGACGTCATTACTTGAAGGCCTATTGGCGACGTTAAAGCTGGAGTTGTTAGGCTTTCTATATGTAGGAGGTGTTGATAATGTGCACTAAAAGAATGTATTTTCTTGCACCGTGGTTATTAATTAGCGTACAGTGTTTTGCCCATCAATTTAAAGGTGCGTTTTCCTAGATGGCGCGTACGGTAATATGGAATACTAGATATTACTGTAATGGATTTTATGCCATCAACTAAAGAACCTAGAAAAAAAAGACTCTGAATATATCTTCTGTAACGAAAAATTCTCCGGAGATCAACGAGCAGAAATTTGGATTCAATGTTTCAGATGTTCTCTGTGGGTTTACCTTGATTGTACTGGAGCAAAGAAGAAGATCATACCTTTTTTAAATACTTCGACTTTTCTAAACAGACTCGAAGCAAAAAGGAATTGAACGTAACCTTAAGAATGTGGCTTTATAGTTAAAAATAAATGTTTTGTGTATAATTAGTTTTTCAGTGGTTTAAACCAGTGGTTCCCAACTCGCGGTCCGTGTTCCAAATGGTACCGTGCTGCCCTAGGAACATTAAATTATTTCCATTTTATTTACTTTGGTGTACTTCTCTTGGATTTTGACTTTGTTCGGTTTGTGTTACTTTATTCATGCTGTGGGGGAAAAAACTAAATTCGCTCCGAAGCATCTAAAATAGCTCCGAAGGACTCAAAATCGAGACAAACTTGTCCCGGTTTTTAGTCTTTCGGAGTTATTTTAGTTCCTTCGGAGTGAATTTAGTTCTCTTTAGCGTGTACCTTCGTAAGAAAGGAAATATTGTTAACTATTTTAAATTTGTTCATTCTTTATTAAAATTTTCAAGATTATAAATTAGAATTGCTGTCACTGAAATCCCTTTTTGCGTTTTCGCCAACCTTTGTGTGAGAAACGAGGTTTTCTGCAGTGACAGCAATCAAAACAAAGCTGGACATACGCAAAACACGTCGAGCGTCATTGTCTTCTATTACCCCCATATGGTACCGATTCGTTCCAATAAAACAAGCTCAGGATTCTCATTGATTTAACGTTCTAGTGAGTTATTAGCACCAGCGTGCTATTAAAATCAATCAGGTTTTTTGTGTGGACATAAGCGCGTCGTATTACTTTTCAAATGTGTTTTTTTAATGCATTATGTGGGTTTTTTATAAATATATTTCGAGTATAGCTAGAAAACACATGGAGAATATTGTAATATAGTTTTAGTAGGTAATTTTAAAATGGATTTTAATTCCGAAGAAGTATTTTGTAAAACAGCGAAGACAAATACGGTACACTGATATATTATGGTACACTTTCCAAATGGTATTTATAAAGATAAAGTATAATTTGACCATGTCTGGTGAAAATTGTTAAACATTTTTGGTAGGTGATTTCAATATAGATTTCTATTCCGAAGAAGTGTTTTATGGAACAAGGAAGGAAAACACGGTACACTCATGGATTATGATGTCCATTCCAAATAGTATTTAAAATGTCTACGGGATATACACGCTTAAATCTATTGAGTAAAATAATAATCAAACGGATTATATTTTTACTCAATCATTGACTTCAAACAGCCATTCTCCCGATTGAGTAAAATTTGCTCAATTAATCGACAAATATCAATGGAGCGAAAAATTCTCAATTTTTGAGCATTCTACAACAGCTCCATTTAGGTTAAATAATTATCAAAAATGAGGAGTGTCTGTCCGTTTTTGATTAATATAACTGTACTCAATTATGATTATTATTTAAGCTATAGAATGAGCGTTTTTACAAAATCAGTGATTTTTAATTAATATATCTGTACTCAATTAATATTATTATTTTAAGCTAGAAAAAGGGTGTCTTATGAAAATTTGCTGTTTTTGATTTATATATTGAATGATTCGTTTTCTTCATTTTTTATTATCAGAGCTGTAATCTATGATTATAAGCCCGAGAAAATAAATTTTAAATCAAGACAAATACATTACATATATTTTAATACACCATAAAAAAGTATTTTTTTAATAAATAGAATATAATTTCACTATAGTCTCTAGTTATAAAACGAATTCACAGTACAGTCAGAATACACAAATGCAATCATGGTTAAACCAGCTGTAAGATTTAATTAAAGCAGCAACCCAATTTATTTACATGAAAAAGGTAAAATAGTACTTACTCACTTGACTGAAGATATCATAACTTCATTTGTTTTACAAGAGCGACGAGATTTTTATAATCCAATCGTAAGAAACTATGTCCATTAAAACAAAATTTTTACCGAAAGCATACTCTCCACATTTAGGTTGAATTTATTTCACAACTCTGAATATGAAAAAGATGTATTTGATATTCGGATATAAAATAAAAGTATCACCATTCTAAAGTATCATCGGGTATCCTCTTCAGAAACTCTTTTAATTCATATTTTGATAACGACTTGTTTGCTCTTCGATGCTCGGCGTAACAAAGAATATAAATAACCACTGCGTAAGCCATACGATTCCCGCGTTGTGTTGTCTGTGGTGACTGTACCGTTTTCCGTTAGAGCCAGAGCGTTGGTCACGTGAAAGTAATAGGATACCTTACTACGCATCTTTCGTGGGGGAGAGACAGAATTCTCAAATAGACAAGATTTTAGTGAAAAATGGAGTATAATAGAAACTAGCGAATCCTGAGCATTGAGGGGAATTGAGGAGATAACAAATTATTGTCTTTAATGAGTATTTTTTTGTGTAAAAGGATTTAAATCAGCCGATAAGAAATTTAATCAATAAAGGAGTGTTAGTTTTAATCAATAGATTTAAGCGTGTATTTGGAATATGCCAGGAGAAGATTGTAAAACAGTTTCAGAAGGCAATTTTAAGATAGATTTCGATTCCAAAAATGTGTTTTACGGCACAAGCAAGAGTTGATTCCTATTTTAACGCCCCCGCTCTCGAAAACCTAAAAAATCCCGCACTTTGCCGAGTTTTGCAGTCATGGGTCTCTAGGACTTTTGCACAAGTTTCAATGCTCCCAAAAGAACTATGTGAAAACTAAAGTGAACAAATTAGCGATAAACGCACCAGTTAAGGAATTTGAAGACAATTATTAAAACTACATGAATTGGCAACCCAAAATAAATAAAAATGTAACGGAATACTTTACTTACATGTTGTTCCAAATCGCCATTTTAATTCTAAATTACGATTGCCACATAAATACAAAAAATCGTCGTGGTAGCTCAATATTTTTAATGATCACCACCTTGGCGAGAGTCGGAGCGTTAAAGTAGAAATCAACCCAGAAAGAGAAACGCGGCACACTGATAGTAGGGGAGGCAGCGACATATTTTGGTCAGTTATTTCTTCCCGGCCGATAATTCCTGAGATGATTAAGATAGTTGTGTGTTGAAGTCTGGTGATCGTCAGCTGCCGCACCATGGGTGGGTTGGGCGGCGGCCGCCTTCTAGACACGTAAAAAAAAAAAAAAAAAAAAAAAAAAAAAAAAATCAGTCATTTCCTCCCGGTTGAAAATTTCTGAAATAATAGTTGGCATAGTACTTGTTTGAAAAAAAACCGTCATCTGGCCAAGAGGCAGTGGATTATACGTCAGCTGCTCATACGAACATGTAAAAAATTTTTTTTTTTTCAATGATTTCCTCCCGGTTGAAAATTTGACAGATGTTAGTTTACATTCTACTTTAACCTTCTGACTCCGGCGGTACAACAGTTGTACCAAAAAATAAATGTGACTGAAGAACGGCGCTGGTACAATTGCCGTACCCAAAACTTCTTTCCCCTCTTGTGTCGGGAAATCCATTCACCCTTCATGGAAAATGGGTTTGTAGATGATTGACTGGGGAGAAATTGATAGTCAATTGACCGGGGTGCTGCATCCACATTTACATTTTGTTTGAGGACTTCTGTAGTCAGTAATATCTGCCCCCACCTGCCAAACAAAAGGCGTAAGGCGTGCTCTTCAACTCAAAAGTAGGGGAATGAAATCTTACTGATTCTGCCGTTTTCTGGGTCAAAAATACTCCACAGTAAGCCGCGGCGAAAAGGTTAAATAAAAAACAAGTCAGCTGGCTGTATGCCGATGGAAAACCCGTCAGCTGGCACAGTGAAAGTGTGGCGCGGAAAGGTAGTGTGGCCGCCGCTAGCCTATTTCAATGCACCAGCTGACGGGTTTTCCCCCGGCATACGGCCAGCTAAATTTTTTTATTATGTCAAGAATTACGTCAAGATTTTTTTTATTGTGGCAAGAATTATGTTATTCTAAAACCTCGTCACTTCGACTGTTATCATCAACTTGAACGAAAGATCGACTGAAAAAATTTGCACAATTTAAATAAATTACAGTGATGCAGTTGAAGAAGACAATGCTGCAATTGAAGAAGACTATGCTGCAATTGAAGAAGACAATGCTGCTGTTGATGTGGCGACTCTGTATTTTGGTGGTAAAGCTGTAAAGCTTCTGTAGCACTCGCTGTGGTACAGCTGAAAATCGTTCGGCTGTGCAGGAATTACTATTTCTTTTCCAACTCAATTATTCTGTTTTCGAATAATTAGAATTTCTCTGCACTTCCCCAAATTTTCTTTATTGAAATACTTTAATTTTGAAGTAGCCTTTTTGCAAAAAACGCAAAACGGATTTAGAATCGACATTTTATTAAGTAATTTAAAGCAGTTCGACAGTCTTTTTAAGATCCATCCTTCCGAAACGTTTGGACAATCTGTTTCCACTGACTATTTCAAAATATCTCCAATTCCAAAATATTAATTTTTATATTCCCAAAACGATCAAATTATGCTATTCTGAAAACATGAAAAATTTTCGCATTCGAAAGATTTCATTTTGTATACATAGCCATTCTTATATACAGGCAGACGATTTCTTTGCTTGGCTCGAAGTCCGCTTATAAATCCTCGATTTATTTTTGAGAAGAAAAATTAAACTGTGTAATCTAGAAAAGCAATTTAAAAGGAAGGAATCACAATTTCCCTTCAAAGCCGGATATAACGTCAATATAACGTCCATTTCCGCTTGCAGAGCCGAATTTTGTCACACAAATGATAAACTTTTTTGACTCGGAGAAATAAAATGGAGCTGAAAATGCCAAAAAATCGCTTAAAAATGAGGAAACCGGTGGTTTTCATGTTTTTAAAGTAGCACAGATTTTTTTTTTTTCTATACATAATTATGAAAAATACAGGGGAACCCCGATCTATCGTTCCCGCATTCATCGTTTTCCCGTATTGATCGTTTTATTTCTATGGTCCCTGCACAAACTGTATTCAAATAACGTTAACAAAACCCGCATGTATCGTTCGTCAAAATTTGCTTTCCCGCATTCATCGTTGTAAAATGTTTCTTTTGACCGAAATGAAATTGAAGATCAAGTGGATCAATATGGCATACAAATCGAATTACTTCCTGGTATAATATCTTGGATTGATGATGGTACTATGGTACAGGCGAAGAATTCTTACATCTAGCAGGGATGAGTATGGTATGGAATGTAGTGATTATATTTCCATTGATTTAGAAGTAGCAACGTGCGGTATCCTAAGAATGGAAGAAATGTGATGCAAAAAAATGAAAATAATCGCGAAGAAGCTGAGAATAATATTCATGGCAATGAGACAGAGCCAACACTAGTGCCTAGTTTATCCTACGCAATAACGGTATTTGAAATTGTATGACTTTTATATACAAACATGAATACACATAAAAAGACAAAAAAAAAAAAAAAACATTGTAAATCTTGAAAATTTTGTTTAATTAAAAGGTTAATGAAAAACCCAGGGTAAAGTTACTAATTTTTTTAAAAATAAGTATCACTTAATTTCTACAGAACTTCAATTTGTTTCTTTTACAGTTTGGTAACAAATTTAGTATTTTTGGTATACTGCATACATTGTGTATATTCATAAATACTGTTTTCTTCTTATTTTGAATTTAACCCGGATTTGTCGTTTTCCCGCATGCATCGTTTTTTACTACACACCCCTTGAAAATGATAGATCGAGGTTCTACTGTAGTAGGATTGTTGAGGATATCAGCGCGTTGTGTCCAATAAAATAAAGTGTGTTATTTCCTCCCGGTTGAAAATTTGTCAAATAATAGTTGACATAATTCTTGCCATAATAAAAAAAATCAGCTGGCCGTATGCCGGGAGAAAACCCGTCAGCTGGTGCATTGAAATAGGCTAGCGGCGGCCACACTACCTTTCCGCGCCACACTTTCACTGTGCCAGCTGACGGGTTTTCCACCGGCATACAGCCAGCTGACTTGTTTTTTTATTTAAAGTAGAATGTAAACTAACATCTGTCAAATTTTCAACCGGGAGGAAATCATTGAAAAAAAAATTTTTTTTTACATGTTCGTATGAGCAGCTGACGTATAATCCACCGCCGCTTGGCCAGCTGACGGTTTTTTTTCAAACAAGTACTATGCCAACTATTATTTCAGAAATTTTCAACCGGGAGGAAATGACTGAATTTTTTTTTTTTACGTGTCTGGAAGGCGGCCTCCGCCCAACCCACCGTGCAACACACAACCGTCTTAATCATCTGAGAAATTATGGGCTGAGAGGATTTTGGTCGCAAAAATCTGTCGCTGGCTCCCGGACTATCATGGGTTATGATGGACATTCGAAACAATATTTAAAACGGTGAAGTATAGTTGTAATATACTTGGCAACGATTGTAAAATAGTTTTAGTAGGTGATTTTAAGATAGATTTCGATTCCAAGATAGATGTCGATGGGTTTTATGAAACAAAGAAGAAAAATACGGCACAATCATGAATAATGATACACTTTCCAACTGAATGGAATAAGGAAGAAAAATAGGGAGGACGCATAAACTTTGATACGCTTATAATATATAGCCCTTTGGTGCGTATTTAAAATCTGAAAGTGTTTCAGATTTTCTTCCTTTTGCCTTTTTATTCTTGGGAAAAACACCCAAGCCCCAGCCAGGAATCGAACTCGGACTCAAGGCATGATAGAATGGATCCTAAGACACTGCACCACATGGGCGGCTGTCTTAAAACGTTAAATCACTTTATATTCATTTTTTGTAGAACTGTGTTTTATTTGGAAACATGTTTAAATACAATTAAATTAAAATTATTAAATCAAAACAATAAAAAATATAAACAATCAGCTTCCAACCCCTCAGCGAACCACGGTAAAATTATTAAACGTTGACCGGCCCGCGGCGATAAAAAGGTTGGTGAGCGCTAAGTTTAAACCATCTATTTCATACTACCTGTCACGTTGACACAACGTGCATATCTTATAAATAAAAATGAAATTCTGTTTGTTTGTTTGTTTGTTTGTTTGTTTGTTTGTTTATTTGTTTATTTGTTTGTTTGTGGATTTGAGTTGTATACAAATCCACAAAAACGGACATATCAGCCTGAAACTTTGCACAGATATGTAAAATAATATAGAATAAATCATAGTCCACTTTAAAACTTTGAAAGTCCACCCGTTCCCAGAATTTAAGAGATTTTTTATGTTCTCCACGCAAAAAGATTTCCGTAATTGTAACCCCTGTAGTGAAAAAAGTGTGAAATAAGGATCGTGGTTGCCATGTCTGGCGATTTTGCCGAATAAGATGTTTTAAATTCTCAAAGTAAAAATAAAAGAATAATAACGATTTTTTTTTGTTGTTAGTTTATATTCGTAAGGTTATTTTTTTTTAAATTATAATATCGTGTGCATGGGAAATCGGAGCAGGAATGAAATGTTTTATACGCAAAACAATAAGAATTGAAGATTTCCGAAGCTAATAGGTAATTTTTTTTAGTTTGGCGAAAAAATAAAATGGCTCAAATGCCGATTTTGAGAAAGTGAGTTCTAGCGGTTTGCACAGATTTCGGCTTGACGCAATTTATTGAGAGCTTAAGGAAATAGATTTTTGAAAACAAGTGTAAAGGTTTTATTAGAATACAGCGTTAAATTTTAATGATTCGTGAAGAAATAATGCAGTTGTTAAGGGATTTCAAGCGATCTATCTCCAGAATTCTCGCCAAATGAGTACATTGATTTAAGTTGGGGGAATTCCGCCAAATTTCAGAAAATTGAAATCTCATTTACTACATCGGAGTAACGATGAATAAAACACGTTATAGTTGATAATTTTAAAAATTTCGGCTGTATTAAGGGATTTCACTTTTGAAATAAAGGCTTGCTTTACTTTTTCGCGGTCGAACCATTTTCCACATTGATTGCTGCTAAGTCAATGCTTCGAATGATTTCCTGAACAAACGCTTGCACAATGGCGTATGTTGGCGCTTTGGCGAGGCTTAGATTTGAAACTGGATTTTATTTGAGACTGGGATATATAATGACACTGGTTATAGATAAAAATGAATGTTGGTATGTGTGTATGAGGTTGAAAAACTCTAGCACCGTTGCACCATGAAATTTGGTTCACCTAAGTCTTTTATCATTGAGAAGCTTTTTATGCTATCCGTTTTCCTCTAACATGCCACTATGTGGCGCAGCAGAACGTCGAATTCTATTCCGTTTAGCCGTTTACTATGCGAATATCGCCAACCGATTTCGATGAAATTTGGTACTCGCGGATATTAGAACACGGAGAATATTTTTCACTATCCATTTTGCTGTAACTTGCCGCTAAATGGCGCTGCAACGCATCAACTTCTATACCGTTCGACCGACCGGCATAAAATTTCTTATACTTACACATTTCAGCACGAAGAATATATTCTGTGTTCCTTTTGATGTTACTCACCACTAGATGGCACTGCAATGCATTATTATTTTAACTCGCCACTAGATGACGCTGCAGCAGGCCAAATTCTTGACTATTCAAACGGTCGCTATGAAAATCAGTATACATAGCTATTTGAACAATGAGAATATTTTGGTGTTATCCATTTTGCTATAACTCGCCACTTGACGGCACTGTAGCAAATCATTAATTAACCACTAGATCGCGCTGCAGTGCATCACTTCTTGACTGTGCAACTGATCGCTATGAAAATAGGTATACATAGATATTTGAACACGGGGAAGAGTTTGGCGCTATCCATTTTCCTATATAATTTGCCACTAGATGTCGCGTCAACACGTGAACTTCACAGGGCTGTCCAGCCGTTCGTCCTGAAATTTCGTATTCATCGATATCTGAATGCGAAGAATATTTCCGCCGTATCCGTTTTGCTAAAACTCGCCACTAGATTGCGCTACGCCGCATGACCTTCTGCACCGTACAAACGATTGCCTTGAAAATACCGGTATGCATGATTATTGAACACAATATAAAGCGATATCCATTTTGCTATATCTCTTTATTACAATAAATAGTAATCACCGCAAATCGTAATATCAAAAAGTCCATTCATTCCCGTGCGAAGAACGGGTACTTCAGCTAGTTTTTTATAAAAAATTATTAATACAAATCTTAATTAATATTGTCTAAATTTAAACTAATAATCTATTCTAAATTTAATTAATTATAAGTTTTTAACAGTAACTCTTTTTAAAGCTTTCAGATTTCCTTTCAGCCATTTTATTTGTAAGGCAATAACGCACTTTTAATCATTTCGATTTCCTGCCTTCTGCTATGCTAATCAAGTTTACTGCTGCAATCTGTTTTATTTATTTTTTTCTTCCCATCCTCTTATTTGGCACTTATTCATATGAAAGCCTAACTTGCAGTATTGCACTGCTCCCAGACCGCAGTGTTTTGTTTTTATTTTTGCTTCTCTGTGGGCAGCTGCATGCATCGAATGTTCTAGAACAGTCTTTCGTGTTCCTTTTTTTCTCTCTTACATATGCAATAGCTTAACGGCAAAAGTTGACCTCGTGACATACCCCCCTGTGCATCTTTGAACATAGGCAGTTAGTTGTAAGTTAGCGACCAGTGTAGAGCTGCGTTGGAGGTTCGGGCAAGCACTTGCCCTTCGGGGCTTGTGCCTCTGTCCGTGCCCATAATATATTCTAATTTTATGTGAAAATATATTGTTGCTCCTTACTTCAATATTGATCGTGTGCAATTTAACCTAGAAGCCTATATTGTGATATTGTGATGCTGAAAATAAAAAATTGTCATTATCGTCAATAATCTGTTTTCTTCAATTACGGTGATTTAAGAAATAGTGCACTTTCATTCGTCTTCATCTATAGAGTTCGGAAGTGATGTCTTATTTAGTGCAAGGAATTATTCACACCTTGCATGTTGATGATCGTTTTCTTTTCCTTCGATAAGGATGTTTACTGCATGCTCAAGTATTCTAGATGTGTGTGTGTTTGTAAAGAAGTTAGAAGGAAAATACGTAAATCAGGGAACAACCCTGTGTTCAACTAATTCATCAAATACTAACCACTATCAACGATCACATGCGCCACCACAAATTTTAATTCTCTACGGCTCTGCTTCTATATTTATTTTACAAATACTTCCATCATCACAATAGTAGAATTCTTTTCACAATCATAATTTCTTCTGTAAACTACCCGACTGTTTTATGTTAACCTCCATTCGTAACTTTTTAAAAAATAATTTTTCTATAACAACAAAATAAATAGTGTTTTTTTATTACAAGTGACATTTCATCATAAATACTTATAGTATATACCCATGATGATTTTGGAGAATTTATTCAGAACCCTGTGTAGTTAGAAACGTAAATGTTACTCTACAATACCCTCTTTTCCTCTACATAAAATAGAAATTTATTTCTAACTTACTGTGAAATCTTTCTGCCATTTCCATTGGGAAATGGCTCAGAAGAACAATAATTTGTTCAGTAATTAATATGGTTTTCATTGTTTGCCGTTTTCCTCTTAAACTCTTGTATTACCTAACTCCAAAAAGGCAATTTGCTTTTACTTCCACTCTCGGCGATGAATAATATCCATCATATTCCAAAGCGCCTCTACTGCAATCAATGTACAAAAGAATCGACTTGGAAAAAAGATTTTACCGGAAGTAATAAGATGTTTCGGTCTGTCTCAAGATGAATGTGACACTTTTGCTCCTATTCTAAAACTTTTGTTGTTAATAATGATCTAATGCATCAAATTCCATTTTATGACAAGAATATTTATTACTCTCTTCTTTTTTGTCGCAGATTTTTTTAAAAACACTTGTGACTCTATGATTAAATTTGGTTGCTCTTGTTTAGTGATGCTATATCTGTTAAAGGAGATTGAGTACGGTTCTTATTTCCTCACGAATCATGTTATTGAAAATGAAAAGAACCTATAATACGTTATGTCTGGATCTGTTACATGAACGAACAGACTATAATTTAGAACTGTCATGCAGTTTGTTTAAAAATCAAACTTCACAAGTTTTGAATCAAGCCGACCGGATTGTATGGTGGGTAAAGCACCGTACTACGGTTTTGGGTTCAACTCCCGGCGGTCGGTGTTCGATCCCCGACTAGGCATGGTTGTCGTTTGTCCGCCCCTTCATAGGGGGCGACGGTGGTCCGCCTCCTAGGTGCCCCCATAATAAAGTGGTCATTAATTCCGGCCCGTTGTGGCCAAAGCCTTCCACGACAGCGGCCGGCCATTGGGAAAAAAAGTTTTTAATCAATGTAAACACCGTGATGTAATTATTCCATAAGCTTTAGTGACCCTGATTATCAGCACAGGGTTTATCGTCAATTGCACCCAGACACCTAAATTTTAGGGTACCTAAAATTTCTCAGGTCAGGTTTTATGTGTGACACTTGATATGATTGTGCTCCAAAATCGTTGTTATTTATTTATTTGTGTAACATAAAACTACGGTCGAACCTATATAATGGAATATCGGTTAAAAGAATTGTAATATATTTTCAATGTACCAAGCCGTAATAATCAGTCAATGTGATATCGGATTATGGATTATCCCGCTTATTAGAATAAATTTTCGGGTCAAATTGACCTTCCATTAAGCGGATTTTACTGTATTTCATTTTACTTCTCGTAAAACGTTCGTTTAAAATGGTTACTTCAAGGACGATACCATTATAAGTGGGTAAAATTACGCATGTTGATTCATAATAACTGCTCATAAATTATTCTCACACCTCAAGATAGGCAGTTTGTTTGCTAAGCCAGGTTCCAATTAGAGCTACTTTAATCCAAACTGAATCATATCCTGCAATATTTTTTTCCCATTATGTATCCAGACACGTTATTGCAGTTTGCTTCTTTACTACTGCGATGATAAACCGAAACTTTAATATACTGCTAAAAGGGATGATTGTGCTGCATCAAACTGTTCCAATCATTCACGGTAAGATTTCAGAATATTTCGATTTCCATTACTGAAAGAAAGAAACTTTAAATGGATTAAAAAAAAAAAAAACCTCAAGAATTACTTATCGAGAAGTAGTTTTTGTCTACCGATTCGTCAGTTGGTTAGCAAATTCATGCAAATCAAAATACGGAGTAAATATGTCAGCTCTGTTTCTAGTATCCTTTACTTCCAATCCAGATAACCAAGTGGCATTGAATGTTTTATATTGGCAGAATTTGTGGAACGATATCATCCCCATTGTAGCAAACATTTTGATTTGATCCCAGACGGCACAAAATCGTATGCATACGTACACTGGCTTCCAAAAGTTAAGGAACAACATGCTTTTCGAAGCTCACCATAAAAAAGGACACTAACAATCAAATTTATAGTTTATATAAATGCTAAAAATGAACTTTATGCAAATTCATGCAAAAATCATAGCTACCACTTTTTTTTTTAATAGATAAGAACAGGCATATATGAGTGAGAGAAAAATATGCGAATATCAGGCTACCGTAATTACGCGTGTAACTTTTGTTGATTTACGACTTTTGTTAGCAGATTCGTTGACAATAGGCAGTAGGGATGTCCGCAATGTCTTAGAGAACCCGTTTGCCCCATTCGTTAAGGTGGTGGGTGGTCGGATGTATGGAAATGGGGTTGGCTGATATTGCTAGGCGTCTTAATTTGTCTCGCAGTGTGGTCTCTGGAGCCACCGTCTCTGGAATCAATATCAAACCGAAGCTTCTGTGCCCAGAAGACATGTTCCAGGACGACCACGAGCTACAACACCTGCAGAAGACCGCTTTATAGATCTTTCGGCCAGAAGAAGAAGAAGCATTTCTGTGCCGCAACTTGTTGCAGACCACTCTGTAGTGTCAGAGAGAAGAATATCCGTTGGTACGGTACGAATGCGTCTTCACAATGCAGGTCTCTGTCCAAGGTGACCAGTTTTGTGTGTCCGCCTCAACGGACGACAGAGAGGGGTCAACTTATCTTGATCAAGGGAGCACGTTTCCTGGACCAGACAGCGATGGGCTTCTGTACTCTTTACAGACGAGTCCAGATTCACACTGGAGAGCGATTCAGGACGCCTGTTAATCTGGAGGGAACAAAGCATCAGATACCAGCAATCCAAATCTGTAAAGACACAATTAATGAGGTGACGGAATATTGGTTTGGGCAGGGCTCTCACTCGGTGGTCACACTGACCTACATGTGTTCCAGGGAAGAACTCTGACTGGTGTGAGATATAGGGAAGAGATCCTAGATCCATGTGCTCGCCCATATGCCGGTGCAATTCGCAATGATTTCATTCTGATGGATGATAATGCCCGACCTCACCGAGCTGTGATCGTGAGGATTATCTTGAGAGTCAAGGTTTGGAACGAATGGAATGACCAGCTCAATCTCCAGACCTCAATCCGATAGAACATGTTTGGGACTGCCTTGGCAGATAAGTGGCTGCTTCAAGCCCTCCTCCAAGATCGTTGCATGATCTGGAACAAGGACTAATCCGTGAGTGGTCTTCGCTCCCTATGGAGGTGTCCGACAACTTAATTAGCAGCATGGAGAATCGATGACGCCAGTGCATTGCAGTTAGGGGTGGACACATTCCTTATTAGAACTCATTTTTGTAATGTTTCCACCAATGTTTCCACAAATGTTTCCACCGATGTTTCCCATGTTTCCACAAAAATCTTTGATAAACTGTTTTCTCCAAAAGTGGACTTTTCTACCAAAAGTATTCTTTTGCTTTTACAACATGTTTGTGTTGAATTTATGTACATTTCTGTGTCGTACTCAATAAAGAACTATTTAGTGCTAGTCCAAATTTTTTGCTTCTGTGTTCATTCGTTTCCATATTGGTTGTACCTTAACTACTGGAGGGCAGTGTATATGAATGTTAATTTTAACAAGATAAGAGCTATATTTATAATAGTTCCGACATTTTTTTTTAATACAAGGAATCATCTTTTATTAACATTCGTTATGTTTACATAAAGAAAATTTTTAAATTCGTAATTTATAAATTAACAGTGTGTGTAATTGCTTTTAATGGAAATTGATGCTTTTGAATTTTTTCGGCATGCGTTAACTCAGCAGTTCTCAACCTTTTAACGTCGCGCCCCCCATTTTCACATTTTTCAGCATACATTCAGTTTTTTAATCTTTAACAATGAACATTTAGTTTAATTTTCTACAAAATAATGCTATCAGTAAAGTTTGAATGAACATTTTAAGCGAAAATTGATATATATTTGAGTAAAAATGAGAATAAATAAGATGATTTTTTAAAAAACATGCATCCCTACTTGCTCTTTAGTTTTTCTCGCATCCCCCCTCCTGCAATTGCTCTGCGCCCCCCTTGGGGGTCGCGCCCCACAGGTTGAGAACTTATTACTCATAGATATTATTATTTTACCAGTAATATTAGGACGTTGTGAGAACAAATACAGCATGTTCTAGTATTTATTGTCGGACCATACCAATATAATCCTACTATGTATAATTCACTGATGTATTATTTTAGGAAGCATTTAATACTATGTTTCAGTGACAAATTTCAGTCGAACCCATTTGATGGAACATCAGTTAAAGGAATCCCACCTATTGTAATAAATGTTTAATGTAAACAGTAATAATTAGTCAATGTGATCCTTGATAACGGAATATCCCGCTTATTAGAATAAATTTTAGTGTTGATTATGTTACTCCATTAAGCGGTTTTGACTGTATTAATAAAAAAAGATATACCTTGTATTTCATTCAGTGTTATGCCATAACAAGGAAAAAATTCAATCTTTAATCTTTTTTTAATTCAGTTTAATATTCTATGCATTGAGAATATTTAAAGTTTGCATACTAGTGCACGTAATTCGATTAAGTGCACGAGTTACTTAATAACATTAGGGTCGGGTGATTTCTCACCAAATATCCTAGATTTTTCCAGGCTTTCCCGAGAATTCAGAAATCAGAACTTATTTTTGACGTCGAAAGTCTGCAATCTTGGCGACATTTCGAACGATTTTGAGGGATGCATACATACGACTATCGTTGTATGATCATTAGCAAATAATGTAGTAAGATGGCATTTAACTGAATGCTTAAGACTAAATCAGATTTAAATATTTTCAGAGTATACAGTTATGTATCTAGTAAACCAGAAATAAAGTACGTTTTCATTTCTAACCATTTTAATGGCATACTTTTACTAATGCTGTAATATATTTTTGAAAGATTGAATGTAGCTTATTTATGCCATTATTCAACACTAAGCACACCTGCTGAGAGATAATTAGAGCTTTTGAAAATGTTCAAATAAGAAATATTTTGCAAATATACGCCTACAGACGTGGATAAATTATATAAAGTGTATTTTCATTGTAACACATATTTGTTGAATACATTTTATTAACACTGAAATACATTGAAATGCAAAAATAAGTTGATTAATAACGTAAAATAACATTATACACTCTTTCCAATCTGTATAAAATTTCAGCTTTATAATTTTTTTATCCACATCATGTGTTCATATATTACCCCGCAGGAAGTTATTATTTTATGGTAATTGAGCGAGTGCCTTAAGCTAAATTATAAAATTTTAAAATATTCAATAAGAAATCACTTAAGTTGGATGTACAGGTCTCGTTTCTCTTGGGATAACGTTTGTTCTATCCAACATTAAAAAAAATAAATATTCGAAGAACATAAAATGCATTAAAACATTTCACCCTCAAGGAAGATTAATCCCAGAACACGGGAGTACAAACTCCAATTAATGTGCATATTTGTTTTAAAAAACAGATTAGCCCCAGCTAGATATTACTTCCTTCTGCTCAACCAGTTTCCATATGTAAATTTCACTGGTTTTAATTATCTTGTTGGAAACTTTCATCCTCCATTAAAGTCACTTATGCAAATTTCGAGGTCTTTTTACTTAATAGTTTTATCCAATTTAGCCCGAAAACGTTAGTAAAAAAAGGTGAGTAAAGTCTAAAGTTTCCGTAATGCATAAAGCCAAAATTGCTTTTAAATTCCCTAAGAGTTAAAATCCTCTGAAAATTTTTAAGAGGGAGAAAAAAAGTGGTGTTTTGTCTGTTAACTTTCAAGGAACATTTTTATGTTTTAGACGTTAAGGCAAAGTGAAATGAAAATAATTTAAATTCGCGTAAATCAAGTTTATATATTTTATGCTTTTTTATGATAAAAGGGTAAATTAATTTTTTTAATGTTCTAGGAACAGGGAAGGTGATTTGAAATTAGCTTGTAAATTTCCTGTATTCTACATCCTAGATAAATTTCTATTATTTTTAATTTACTATTCAAGATAGAGTTATATCTTTATTGGAGCTAATAAGGGACTACTATACGTCTTATAAATATATATTTCATTTAACTATTTATCTTATAATTACATGTATGGGCAAGTAGGCCTCCAAACTATTTCTAAAATCCTGTATTAACTAACCGAACTACAGACAGAATTTATCGATATTCTACGTTTACTTTAAATGAGACTCTTCAGCAGTTTGGTAAAACTTGATTTCTTGCTTTAAAGCAACGAACCATGTAACAACCTAACCCACCGTCCACATCAGATTAAAGTGTACTCAAAACATTCAAAAACTCAACTCATCATTTTAATTCTTTGTAAAACAAAAGTTTATAGTTTTCATTGAAGTCAATCATTTATCTAGTCTGATGGAGATTGTTGGATTAATTAGACTGTATATTGTTGCAGAAATACTCTGCTTGTTTCCGGAGTTCGTCGTTCTAAAGTCCAGTTGGTGTAGAAAATTCTAGTAAAAAGTCCACTGGTCAGGATGGAACACAACTTTATAAACAGCGCGAAACACCGCTTCTATCACATAGCGTACTCACTCTCGCAAAACTTGATCAACACTGAACTGGGGCTCTCTTTACACTCGTATTTATAGCTGGTGCAGAAGCCACGAGAAACTTCCAGAAGAGTCTATTTCTCGAGGATTCCACATAAAGCGAGAATTTTGATTACCTCACAGAGAAAAGTTAGGTTTTTATGTGTTTTTAATGCAGGAAAACCAACTTTCAGGCCCCATTGGGAAAAACGGGCCAAATGATCAAAATGTCGCCAATCTTGGCGACTTTTGGCGAAATATCGCCAAATTTGGCGCCAAAAATAAGTCCCCAAAAGTGAAGAAATCGAGGCCCCTAGGACCAATATTTCTCGAGATTTCTAGAAACCCCATAGAAAAACACAGGGGAAACCAAAACCTCCGTATCTCCAGTTCTAGTTGACGGATTTTGATGCAACAAAAAGCAAAATTCAACTATTTGAAGCATGGAATACGAATTTTTAACTATTTTAAGCCCCAGAACAGCGGGTTGCTCCAAAAATTCGTAACAATATCAATTTATCGATGAAAAGAAAATAACTCTGTTGGGAAAAAAATTATTTTTTTAGCTGAAACTGTAGCTATTTTTAATTTGGAGTTACTTTGGGCGTACTATTTTTTTATTTCGCACAGTTGAGCATTTCAGACAAAAGCACTTTTTTTTTCTTGTGTGCATTCGAATGCAGAAATATGCATGCCTGCACAAACTCTTTAATATGTGACTTTATTTTCCAACCTACAAACTTAAATTTCTGGTAAGAGTAAAGATCTAGTTGAATTGGCAAAAAAGAGTACTTTCTGGTAGAAAAAAATGATGTCCTTCAACGTAGATAAATTTCTGAACACGAGTCACGAAAGATTAGGACTTCGTAAAAAAAATTGTCTGATGGGATTTCTACGAACATCGCAGGAATACTCTAACTTGTAGGAAAGCTTAATAGCCTGCTTCCGCTCTTGAAAGATGAAACGTATGCCCGTCTTGTTGAGGTTGCTCTGTTGTGACTCATTGAGTTGCGCAAATAGATGGTGTTTCCAACCGTGAAAGAAACATAGCATTAACTATTGCTATAAATTTAAAGTTATAGGTTGGGAAATAAATTTTTATGGCAGTTCAAAATTTCTTCGTTTTTTGGTGCACCCTGCAGAAAGCTAGAGATACAGTGGTAAATGTATGTGTGTACCAGTGGCATAGCCAAGGGGGTGTATAGGGGGGATCATAACCCCCCATGAGGAATTTTTTGCCATACAAAATGCATATTCTTCACTCCCTTATCCCACTCACGTGTACATATATGTGAAATGCACTAGTCATAACCCCCCCCCAATGAAAAATTTCTGGCTACGCCACTGGTGTGAACATACTTTTAATATGATGTTATTGGTATCTTCCTATTGTTGCAGGTTATTTCATATTTACGTACCCATCACGTATCTCGTCAAGTTACCCGCAAATAAAAGAAGAAAATTTTAATTAAGTATATTCTCATTTTTAGTAGGTTTTCATCAATTCTTTCAAATTCTCACAAACTTAATACAAACCTTAATTGTTCTGATAAACCTTAATAACTGTAAAAAAGCGGATTCTCTCCAAGATGAGGGCCATTGTTAAACTCGTAATGATTGTCACCTATCTCTGCTAAAAGCCGCAACCTGCACCTAATACTATCTAGTCAACAGCAGCCTATCCTACTTTTTCTTCGAACAAGGAACCTGAGATAGTACAAAACATCAACCATACTTCGGGTAAAATAGCCAAGTTCTAACTTTGGACTCAGTCAAGGACAGGATCCGTTCCTCCATGGACATTCTCTACCAGTTGGTAGTGCCACTTCTGCTCTCCTAATCAAAGTCACAAAAGACAATCCCATGCCTACGATGGGCACAACAACACAAGCGTTACTTTATCAAGCATCAGACCTAACGCAGTTAAAGGGCAGTATCATCAACCTCAATTTATTCCACATATAAATACTTTCAAAGCCAGAAACTCTCAAACATCCTGAACTCTAAAATTAAGTAGCTCCAGTAGAACCTCAAAATAATTTATATAATTTTACAGGGATCACAATATGCCAGCACTACTGCGAAAGATACTTCTGTCCGCGCTTCCTTATTGAATTATAACCATGTAACTACTTTTTAAGAAACTCCATGACAACCAACGAACAGATCCAAGCTGGTTAGCAGCTGAACTGTCCGTTCCGTCCAATAATAATAATAATAACAATAATAACTTTTTGTTCAATTTACAGAATTTTTGTTTTTCGCATTACAATGTACCTATGATTAATTCGATGAAAAAATTGCATTTATTGATGTTCTAAAGGCGCAATAAAAATTAATATATGCTTTGAAGTAGTCTGTATAACTATATAAAAAATACTGCAGAAAAGTATAAAAGAAATTTTATCCACAACTTTTTTAATTCCACAATACAGTCACTGCATTTTATTTTGAATTTGATAGGAGAAACTTATTTCTATTTTAATTATAACAGCAAACCTTCTCTATTACTCTAACTAATTAAGAATCTTTCCTCTGAATATATTCTTTTACATCACATTGCTCTCGCAGTTCCAAAGATTTAATGAAAATAATAATGTGTATTTCATTCAAACGCAATTTCAGTTCAACATATTTACTTAACGAACTGAACACAATGCGTAATATAAATGGATTTCAAAAACTTATTGCTGTGTTCTTCAAATACAGAATACAGGTAATATATTTCTCTAGAAAAAGCCACTGCAAGCTTTATTCGCAGTGACAATAAGCTATTGTTTTCAGGTAGAAAAGAATATGTAAATGAGACATACTAGTATATGTAAAAGTTTTTGCTTCAAATAAAGTCTGCATGTATTAAACTTTCTAGAAAATTGAGAACTCGGACTCTGTTATTCCTGAAGATACTTCTGAAAAATATTTATATGTTTTCGAATGAATGTTTTTTTTTTCTTTTATCACTCTTGTCTGCTGAATTACCTTTGTAATAATAATTTACAAGTTGTTCATTTTATGAACATAAAATCAGGGGACATGAAGACATGAAAGAAGAAAGAAAAATTTATAACAGTTTATAAAAAAAATCTTTATTCGAAAGGTCTTAGATTAACGGCAATTAAAAATAAATTCTCTCTACCATACAATGGTATCTTAAATAATTTAAAATGTGCATGTATATATTTACATAAATCTGGCAGAGTTCCATTATAAACTATCAGATTAGTTTATTATAGTATAAATCAATAAGTTGATTTATTTATATTTATTATTTTTACTGTTTTTATTTGCTTTTCTTTTAGTATTATTTTTACTATATTTATCTGTCTAGTTAAGTAAGTTTCCTAATATCAATTTACTCAAGTTTTTATTCGTTATATTTCAAAAGAGCATAGAATACTTATAATGAAAATAAAATTATTCTGTTAAATTAATATTAAAAATGTATGTGCTTATACAAGATTTTTCAGAATTTGTAATTTTTACAGAATTCATATAATTTCACTTTCGTTCGAGATTAAACGTAAGTTAATGTTGGGATTTTTTCCTAAAATAAATGGTTTATTTTTGAACATCTCTGAAAAACGAAAAGATGATAGCAGGAATCAAAATAAATGAGTTTTTTAATAGAAAAGGATTATATAAATGCTACGTTAAGATGATAGCACAGAGATTGAGCAGAACGTTCTTTAGATGGAAATTTAAGGCCAGAAGAAACCAATTCTTCTGGATTTAAATTGTCGCAAAGTTCATGTATAATTATTTAACACTTTTTTGAAAGTTCTCTAATATTGTTCATACTTTCATTATCTTTCATAAAATAAAGTTTCATTTCCAGTTGTCTTTCTGATTATATAGCATTAAGAAAAAATTCGTTTCATAAAATCATGATACAAACTGTTTCTGAAATTATTTTCCGCCATCAAATTTTGACAAGCTGTATCTAAGCTCAGAGAATATTTACATTTAACATGAACGGTTCCATGCTTAAATGTTTTCCCACAGTTCTCCAATTTCTTGCACCAATTTCGTCTAACCTTAACAATACAAATTTCCCTAGCTATAGCAATTAAGAGCAGTTTTTGCAGCTGTCGTTTAACAAGTTAAAATAACTACCAATAACAAGAAATTCATTTTATTTTATTCGAAGTAGATGAATGTCTCCAAATTGCACTTTAAATGATGACATCTAGGATTCTGATGTATTGGATTTCTTTGGTAAAAAAGGTCTGTTTATTCTATACACACTATCAATTATGGAGTATATAGAATTACAGGAGTAATATGTATAAATGTCGAAGATATTTTCACATGAGGAAATTCGGGAAAAGTCCCCACATTTAAGGATTTATTTATTTATTTATGCTTAATAGAGACAAATTTGAAATTATGAAATAATAAGAATAAACACTGTTTTCGTCACTCTTTAATTAGTCTCATATGGTTATTAATTCCTTTCCCAGTATGTATCTTATTGATTAATTCCCCGAAATATACGGAGAAGATGTCACCACTTACGGTGTAAGAAAAGTAACACAAACATTGGAAAATTACCTATGAATTAAAAAGAATTATGGAGAAACGAAGAAATCTGAGAACTGAATTAATTCTTTTCAAAATTATTTAAATAAAACTAATGAGAATACAAGTTTGAATGTTAACCAGAACAACATTTTATTCACCAGAAATGATATCTATGGCAATCTTCGTACAACCATTTTTACTTCCTTGTACGTAGTATAAGGAAGTAATGTGATCCCGAAAAAATTTTGGGGGCAAAATTTCGACAAAAAAAACGATTTTGACTACCTCTAAATTTAATTTTAAGAATTTTTTCGATGCATCTCATCGTAGGCTAGCATGCACGATCATATTAACGCGTCTGCAACTCATTTTGACCAGCGGCGAGTTTATTGTGGTCAGTTTTTCCATGCCGTCTGTACGTACGTACGTACGTACGTATGTATGTAACTCGCATATCTCAAAAACTATGGGTCGTAGAATGTTGAGATTTGATATTTAGGATTGTTCTATGATCTAGTTGTGCACCTCCCCTTTTGGTCGCAATCGAATGAATAGTTTATGTACAGCACCGCCCAAAAGATTTGAAATACATTACGCTCTATCGGTCGAAAATCATTAAACTCGTATATCTCAAAAACTATTAGGCGTAGAATGTCGAAACTTCATATTTTGGATAGTTGTAACATCTAGTTGTGCACCTTCCCTTTTGGTTCCATTCGATTGGATAGTTTATCTACAGGACCGCCCAAAACATTCGAAATACATTACGCTCAATGGGCCGAAATTCATTAAACTCGCATATCTCAAAAACTATTAGGCGTAGAATGTTGAAACTTTACATTTAGGATTGTTGTAACATCTAGTTGTGCACCTCCCCTTTCGGTTCCATTCGACTGGATAGTTTAACTGCAGAACCGCATAAAAGATTCGAAATACATTACGCTCAATGGGCCGAAATTCAGCAAAGCGTTTTTTAGAGGTATTGGGCTATTTGAAACGACTCAGAAGTTATATATGCTGTAAAGAGTTAGAAAATGAATTTCTCCATTAAAAAAAGTTTCTTTATCATTTACAGTTCTGCTACAGGAACACTCAAAAGATTTCCAATACATTACGGTCAATGGCATTTTTAGGGGATTCATCCATTTCAAGCACAATACCGTCCTACCACATAAGTGAGGTAATGGTCCGACCACGGTCACGTGCCTCCCTCAAGAACTATGCCAAAAGTCGCCAAGCTTGGCGACTTTTTTGTGTACGTGTGTGCATATTTAACTCTCAAATCTCAAATACTATTATGAAATTTCATATATAGATGGTAACATTGTTAGTAAACATCTATTAGTTGTGCATCTCGATTTTTGGTTAAAATCTACTGGAGAGTTTATTTACAGAACCACCGATAAGAATTTCAGTACTTTAATGTCTATGGACATCTTCAATATAATACAATTGTAGACAGTCATTGTTTGGTACATGCCCAAAATCTCGCCGTCTGTCCTCGACCTTGGCGAGTTTTGCCGAAATGTCGCCAAGTTTGGCGATAGTCAGTCATTTGGTCCATGCCCAAAGTATCGCCATTTGTCATCGTTCTTGGCGAGTTTTGGCGAAATATCACCAAATTTGGCGATAATCTGTCATTGTTGGTCCATGCTTAAAATCTCGCCAAATGTCGTCGACATTGACGAGTTTCGCCGAAATATCGCCAAATTTGGCGCCAAAAATTATTTCGTATTTTGTATAACTCTAAAACTTTAACCCGTAGAATTTTGAACTTTTGTTTTAGAACTATATTATAATATCTAACGGTTTTCAATATCTTTTTTGACAGCAATCGACTGGGAATTTATTTACAGGGTGAGCCAAATGACTTTAAATACATTAAGGTGTATGGATGCATTCAATTCATTGAAAGTCTGTGGTCAATGACTACTTTGGCTATCCCCAAATTCTCGCAAACTATCTCAAGTTTGTCGGCTTTTGGTAAAATATCGCCAAATAAAGTGTCAGAAGGAAATCTTTAAATTGAACTCAGCTTGGCGATATCGAAATATTTGGCTAGAAATCGCTAAACCTTACTATTATTGATATTTTATCTCTTTCAAACAAATAAGTTTAGAGGTAGTGCGTAAAAAACATTTTTGATTTAATAGACGTGCAAGGAAGTCATGTGTTGGACACATCAGATTTTTTGCATTTGATATACTGAGTCCAATCACGCTTGAAACATTTTTTTAGCGTATAAGTATTATTCACATGTGGCAAAAGTTTAATTCTGACCAATAATTTAACTATTATATTGAATTTAATTTGATTCTAAACTAGAACTTCGTTACGTTTTCCTTTTGTATTTATGGGGCATACTCAGTATGGTAATAAAATGTAAATAATTTTCGTTTAAAATTTTTAATATCGTTAAAAAAGTGTAAAAAAATATGTAAAACCGCTTATTATTGAAAATGAAGAATGTTACTTTACAATGCTAAAAATTTGTTTAATAATATAAAATGATAAGTATTATACGATTATAGTTATATTATTACTTTCATTTATATTTTGCACAATAATTTACAATATCCCTAACGAAAAATAAAATGTAAAGTTCATTTAATGTATTTCTGAGCCATGTCATGTCTTAAAAATAGGGTGAAGGTGCCACACACAATTTTTATCGTTTTGCTGCATGGTTTACGCTTCTGCTTCCCCAATGGGTCTAATAGCATGTTGAAGTCTCATATATTGCTAATATCTTATTAAAAATAAAAATTCCTCTTAATAACTTTAAATATAGTCGATTCAGTATGATAAGAGCCTTATTCATCAGGTTAAATGCTCACAAGATCGAAAATAAAGGTGATTAAAGGCAATGAAATATGATAAATTCACAATCTATGTGTACACGGAATAAGGTTCCTCACACACGGAGGTCAGTATTGCTACTTGTTAACACATAAAAACTATAGCAGCAAACTTTCGTCTTCTAAAACTGGCATCTTCCCCCGAATTAACTTATTTAAGGAAATTGAAAAAATAATACACTGAGAGAGAGATACAAAAAGGCAAAGGGGTCAGTCCTACCATGGAAGTAGTGGATAAGACACTGAGCATTATAGACAGCTGAAGTATGAAATTCCATGGTTCTGGCCTACCGCGCACTGATCGATCTAACAGTCTGGAGTTTGGTGTAATTTTGTTCATATGTAATGTGAATACTCGTTTGAAACCCTTAAAAGTCCTCTGCCCAAAGCATTCCTCCCTGACAGATACCCCTCACGTAGGTTCTCCATAACACAGCAATACACACATAATTATTTATTATTCTTTATTTAAATATATATGCGTAATTTCATTTCTGAATGCAAAAATGTAATATACACTGCTGGCCACCCAAATTGCAACACCAAGAAAAACAAGAGATATCACAACAAAATTTATTGTGTAGATAACATGTTGACCAAGTAACAAATGATTAAATTTACAGCATTCTATGAAGCGTGGTTCCTGCCAAAATCAGTACCCAGAGTAGCCGCCGTTGTTGGAGATCACAGCTGCCACACGCCTCGGCATTGATTCAAAGAGACTTTGAATGTGTTCTTGGGGTACAGCAGACCAAGCAGCTTCCACACGTTGCCAAAGTTGATCTGGTGTGACAGCTGGGGATGAACTCTGGGTCAGTCGTTGAGCAACCATGGACCACATGTATTCTATCGGCGAAAGATCCGGAGAGCGCGCCGGCCAGGGAAGCAATTCAATCTGGTGATTGACGAAGAACCCTTGGACAATGCGTGCCACGTGTGGCCGTGCATTATCCTGCTGAAATATGGCTGTTGGCAAGCCCTGAAGGTAAGAAAGGACAACTGGCTCCAACACCTCGGAGATGTAGCGCTGGCTGGTTAAAGTACCGGCAATGCGTACTAGAGGAGTGCGAGAGAGATATCCGATACCGCCCCATACCATAATACCCGGTGCAGGACCAGTGTGACGGTGCATAATGCAGCTGTTCAGCATCCTCTCTCCACGGTGTCTCCAGACTCGAATCCGACCGTCGTGGTGTTGCATACAGAAGCGTGACTCGTCAGTAAAGATAATTTCATTCCATTCTGTCGTCCACATCCTTCTTTCATCGCACCATTGGCGGCGGAGACGTCTGTGGTTCCGCGTCAGAGGTAGACAAAGCAACGGACGTCTTGCGGACAGACCATTCTGCTGTAAACGACGTCGAATGGTACGCGCAGACACTGGATGATGCGTTACAGACTGAATCTGCTGAGATATGGTTCGTGATGTGACTGAGCGGTCCGTCACTGCCATGCGTACAATCTGCCTGTCATCACGTGACGTGGTGCACTGAGGTCGATGCGGTCGATCACGTCTGTCCGTCGTACCCTCCTGCACCCAACGATCACATATCCGCATCACAGTTGTTTGGTTTCGTCCAATACGACGACCGATTTCCCTGAAAGATAACCCACAATCTCGGTATGCCACTATCCTTCCTCTGTCAAACTCGGATACTTGATCAAAAGATGATCGTTGTTTCCTACGAGGCATAATTTATCGTTTTTTTGAAAAAAAAAGGCAAGAAAAACACAATTGCTGTACTTGAAACCGTCGAAATCTCCAAGCCTTAAATAGCGCTTTGAGGTGGCGCCACAGGCGCGCTTGATGTGCGTCTGCGCTGAAATTCTAATCATTTGCATATCTCACCTCAGCTAATGCATGTTGTAAATTTCATATTATTTGCATGCTTCCTTCAGGGTGTTGCATTTACGATGGCCAGCAGTGTATTAACTACTTATATACGTTGCTGTACATAAACATATCTATTTACAAACAAAAGTAAATCATTTTTTAAAATTGTTTTCTAATTTTACTATTGATACGAAAATTGATGCTTTCTATAAAATCAAAATTTTGAGTGCTCTTCTACTTCCATGCGGTTACAAAACTATTAATTATAGAAATATAATTATTATGTTAAACTGTGTTTGTTTTTCGTAAATAGGATTATTGTGATTCTATCTTATAAAAAATTTACAGATCCACTATGCAGTTTTAAAGATGTGATTATGTAACATTTCAAAAATAAATGTTACTTACCAACATATATAATCATATAATCAGATTCCATTTAATTATAATCTTACTTGAATGGCATATTTATTAGTCTCACGTCTTTTTCATGAAAAATTAATTTTTTTAGAATAAGAATATATTTCTTATTTCAGATGATCTTTTACTTTAATTCTTCTGTTGCATTTTGAAAGATTCATTAGGCCGAGGCATCCAGTTTCAACTGAATACAGCAAGAGAGCAGGACATTTTTAGAAATTCCCATTAACTTTATACCGTGAAGCTAAATGAATGCCAGACAAAGCTAAAATGAGCGCGCAAATTGTCGGAGATGATCACAACCTCATTAATTAGCGTGAAAAATGTTCTGTGTGAATGCAAATGATTTTAAAAGACCCCCTAAATGTTTCCGACTGGAATAAAGTGTAGCAAACAATATGACACTTGCGCTAGACATGTTTTTTAAAAAAAAAGGTGTTTCTAAATGAAGCGCATGTATGATTCGAAGTTGGCAGGGATAACAATTTAGTATTTCCCTCTATAAGAGTGGTGCAGGAGGTATTTTCTTTTACTTTTATAATTTAAGATAGAGGGTTGTAAATAGTTAGCTATTTCAATTACTTCAGAATGCTTGTGTAATATTTTAATAACGCCACTGAAGAATGGAAATAAATTTGTACAATAAAACGTGCTAATATGTGTACACTATATATTCATAGAATATAAACTAAGCAATACAAATTATATACTCAAAAAAGTCAATATTATAAAAAAGGATCAAGAAGTAGGAGCACAAAAGAACTATATATCTAATCCTTATAAATAAAAATGAAATTCTGTTTGTTTGTTTGTTTGTTTGTTTGTGGATTTGATTCGTATACAAATCCACAAAAATGGACCTATCAGCCTGAAATTTTGCACAGATATGTAAAATAATATAGAATAAATCATAGTCCACTTTAAAACTTTGAAAGTCCACCCGTTCCCGGAATTTAAGAGATTTTTTATGTTCTCCACGCAAAAAGCTTTCCGTAATTGTAACCCCTGTACTCAAAAAAGTGTGAAATAAGGATCGTGGTTGCCATGTGTAGCGATTTTGCCGAATAAAATGTTTTCAATTCTCAAAGTAAAAATAAAAGAATAATAATGATTTTTTTTTTGTTAGTTTATATTCGTAAGGTTATTTTTTTTAAATGATAATATCGTGTGCATGGGAAATCGGAGCAGGAATGAAATTTTTTATACGCAAAACAATAAGAATTGAAGATTTTCGAGGCTAATATGTTACAATTTTTTATTTTGGAGAAAAAATAAAATGGCTCAAATGCCGAGAAAGTGAGTTCTAGCGGTTCGCACTGTTTCCGGCTTGGCGCAATTTACTGAGAGCTTAAGGAAACGGATTTTTGAAAACAAGTGCAAAGGTTTTATTAGAATACAGCGTTAAATTTTAATGATCCGTGCGGAAATAATGCAGTTATTAAGGGATTTCAAGCGATCTATCTTCAGCATTCTAGCCAATTGAGCGCATTGATTTTAATTGGGGGAATTCCGCCAAATTTCAGATAATTGAAATCTTCGCATATAGTACATCGGAGTAACGATGAATAAAACATGTTATAGTTGATAATTTAAAAAATCAGGTTGTATTAAGGGATTCCACTTTTCAAAAAAATGCCTAGCGGTCGAACCATTTCCCATTTTGATTGCTGCTAAGTCAATGCTTCGAATGATTCCCTGAAAAAACTCTTGCAAAATGGCGTATGTTGGCACTTTGGCGAGGCTTAGATTTGAAACTGGATTTTATTTGAGACTGGTATCTATATTAATAAAACAATGTGTGTAAACTGTTTGTTTGTCTGTGTCTCGCGTAGCTCGCAAACGGGTGATCGTAGACCTACCAAATTTTGAACGGAAATTCTCCATGACAGGTCCCGACACACCTCGAAGCGATTTTTTCAAAATTCGAACTATTTTAGGAAATATCGATTAAAACGTATCGCAAAAGGCTAATTTTTGCTTTCCGCCATTTCGTAATTGTAACCCCACAGTGCATTAAGCGACAATTAAGCTTATCTAGGTTGCCACATTCGGCAGTTCATTAAATGATTCAGACTCTTGAAGTAAAAATAAAAGAATAACGATTTTTTATATTTTGACTAGATTATTTGTAAGGTTGTTTTTAAATTAAAATATCGTGTGCATGTGAAATCACAGCGGGAATGAAATGATTTATACTCAAAAGAAAAATAGAATTTGGAAATTTTCCGAAAATAAATGTGCAACTTTTTAATGGGGCGAAAAATAAAAGGGGTTGATGTGCGATTTTGAGGAGGATTCTCGCTTGGCGCTATTTATCGTAATTTAATAGTCTGCTATTTGGGTTATAACTACACCTGCGTATAAGTTTTTGAAATTTTCATTCAGTTGGAATTGTTCATTTTTCTGAGGAGCTTTTCTGCATCTATTTCTAATATATTACATCCAGAAAAAAGGATGTTAGAAATATCAATTTTAATTTTGTTTAATCACACGAATAATGATATACTTTCCAACTTAATAAAAGAAGGAACGAAAATAGGGAAGACCCATGGATTATAACTCTTTTTATATATAGCACTTTAGTGCGTATTTAAAATCTGAAAGTGTGTCAGATTTTCTATGATTCTAGCGCTTGGCGCAATTTAATGAGAGGGTATTTTGAAAAACAAGCGTAGGTAATCTTATAAATAAAAATGAAATTCTGTTTGTCAGTTTGTTGTTTGTTTGTGGTTGATTCGTATACAAATCCACAAAAACGGACCTGTCAGCCTGAAATTTTACACAGATATATGTAAACTAATATAGAATAAATGATAAACCACTTTAAAACTTTGAAAGTCCACCCGTTCCCGGAATTTAAGAGATTTTTTACGTTCTCCACGCAGAAAGCTTTCCGTAATTGTAACCCCTGTACTCAAAAAAGTGTGTGAAATAAGGATCGTGGTTGCCATGTGTAGCGATTTTGCCGAATAAAATGTTTTCAATTCTCAAAGTAAAAATAAAAGAATAAAAATGATTTTTTTTTGTTAGTTTATATTCGTAAGGTTATTTTTTTTTAATGATAATATCGTGTGCGCATGGGAAATCGGAGCAGGAATGAAATGTTTTATACGCAAAACAATAAGAATCGAAGATTTTCGAGGCTAATATGTTACAATTTTTTATTTTGGAGAAAAATAAAATGGCTCAAATGCCGATAGAAAGTGAGTTCTAGCGGTTCGCACTGTTTCCGGCTTTTGGCGCAATTTACTGAGAGCTTAAGGAAACGGATTTTTGAAAACAAGTGCAAAGGTTTTATTAGAATACAGCGTTAAATTTTAATGATCCGTGCGGAAATAATGCAGTTATTAAGGGCATTTCAAGCGATCTATCTTCAGCATTCTCGCCAATTGAGTGCATTGATTTTAATTGGGGGAATTCCGCCAAATTTCAGATAATTGAAATCTTCGCATTTAGTACATCGAGGTAACGATGAATAAAACATGTTATAGTTGATAATTTAAAAAATGAGGCTGTATTAAGGGATTCCACTTTTTAAAAAATGCCTGGCGGTCGAACCATTTCCCATTTTGATTGCTGCTAAGTCAATGCTTCGAATGATTTCCTGAAAAAACGCTTGCTAAATGGCGTATGTTGGCACTTTGGCAAGGCTTACATTTGAAACTCGATTTTACTTGACACTGGTATATATAATAAGACTGGTTATAGATAAAAATGAATGTTGGTATGTGTGTAGGAGGTTGAAAAACTCAGCACCGTTTCACCGATCACCATGAAATTTGGTTCACCTAAGTCTTTTATGATGGAGAAGGTTTTTATGCTATCCGTTTTCCTCTAACTTGCCACTAAGTGGCGCAGCAGGACGTCGAATTCTATTCCGTTTAGCCGTTTGCTATGCGAATATCGTCCAACCAATTTCGATGAAATTTGGTACACGCGGATATTAGAACACAGAGAATATATTTTACTATCCATTTGCTTTAACTTACCGCTAAATAGAGCTGCAACGCATCAACTTCTATACCGTTCGACCGATCGGCACAAAATTTTTTATACTTACACATTTGAGCACGAAGAATATATTCTAAGTGTTACTTTTGATGTTACTCAGCACTAGATGGCACTGCAATGCATTATTATTTTAACTCGCCACTAGATGACGCTGCAGCAGGCCAAATTTTTGACCATTCAAACGGTGGCTATGAAAATCAGTACACATAGCTATTTGAACAATGAGAATATTTTGGCGTTATCCATTTTGCTATAACTCGCCACATGACGGCGCTTTAGCAAATCATTACTTTAATTAACCACTAGATGGCCCTGCAGTGTACCACTTCTTGACTGTGCGAATGATCACTATGAAAATAGGTATACATAGATATTTGAACACGGGGAAGAGTTTGGCACGATCCATTTTCCTATAACTTGACACTAGATGTCGCGTCAACACATGAACTTCAGGACTATTCAGCCGATCGTCATGAAAATTCCTATGCATCGATATCTGAATGCGAAGAATATTTTCGCCGTATCCGTTTTGCTAAAACTCGCCACTAGATTGCGCTACGCCGCATCGCCTTCTGCACCATAAAAACGATTGCCTTGAAATTCAGTATGCATGATTATTGAACACAATATAACGCGATATCCATTTTGCTATATCTCTTACAATAAATAGTAATCACAACAAATATTAATGTCAAAAAGTCCATTCATTCCCGTGCGAAGAACGGGTACTTCAGCTAGTCTTATAAATAAAAATGAAATTTTGTTTGTTTGTTTGTTTGTTTGTGGATTTGAGTTGTATACAAATCCACAAAAATGGACCTATCAGCCTGAAATTTTGCACAGATATGTAAAATAATATAGAATAAATCATAGTCCACTTTAAAACTTTGAAAGTCCACCCGTTCCCGGAATTTAAGAGATTTTTTATGTTCTCCATGCAAAAACCTTTCCGTAATATTAACCCCTGTAGTGAAAAAAGTGTGAAATAAGGATCGTGGTTGCCATGTGTGGCGATTTTGCCAAATAAGATGTTTTAAATTCTCAAAGTAAAAATAAAAGAATAATAATGGTTTTTTTTGTTTTTATATTTGTAAGATTATTAATTTTTTTTTATAACATCGTGTGCATGGGAAATCGGAGCAGGAATGAAATGTTTTATACGCAAAACAATAAGAAGTGAAGATTTCCGAGGCTAATATGTAATTTTTTTTTAGTTTGCCGAAAAAATAAAATGGCTCAAATGCTGATTTTGAGAAAGTGCGTTCTAGCGGTTTGCACAGTTTTCGGCTTGGCGCAATTTATTGAGAGCTTAAGGAAATAGATTTTTGAAAGCAAGTGAAAAGGTTTTATTAGAATACAGCGTTAAATTTTAATGATCCGTGAAGAAATAATGCAGTTATTAAGGGATTTCAAGCGATCTATCTTCAGAATTCTCGCCAATTGAGTACATTGATTTAAGTTGGGGGAATTCCGCCAAATTTCAGAAAATTGAAATCTTCTCATTTAGTAATGGGAGTAACGATGAATAAAACACGTTATAGTTGATAATTTAAAAAAATTCGGTTGTATTAAGGGATTCCCCTTTTCAAATAAATGTGTGCTTTACTTTTTGGCGGCCGAACCATTTCCCATATTGATTGCTGCTAAGTCAATGCTTCGAATGATTTCCTGAAAAAACGCTTGCAAAATGGCGTATGTTGGCACTTTGGCGAGGCTTAGATTTGAAACTGGATTTTATTTGAGACTGGGATATATAATGATACTGGTTATAGATAAAAATGAATGTTGGTATGTGTGTATGAGGTTGAAAAACTCCAGCACCATTGCACTATGAAATTTGGTTCACCTAAGTCTTTTATCATTGAGAAGCTTTTTATGCTATCCGTTTTCCTCTAATTTGCCACTAGGTGGCGCAGCAGAACGTCGAATTCTATTCCGTTTAGCCGTTTACTATGCGAATATCGTCACACCGATTTTGATGAAATTTGGTACACGCGGATATTAGAACACGGAGAATATTTTTCAGTATCCATTTTTCTGTAACTTGCCGCTAAATGTCGCTACAACACATCAACTTCTATACCGTTCGACCGATCGGCATAAAATTTCTTATACTTACACATTTCAGCACGAAGAATACATTCTAACTGTGTTCCTTTTGATGTTACTCACCACTAGATGGCACTGCAATGCATTATTATTTTAACTCGCCACTAGATGACGCTGCAGCAGGCCAAATTCTTGACCATTCAAACGGTCGCTATGAAAATCAGTATACATAGCTATTTGAACAATGAGAATATTTTGGCGTTATCCATTTTGCTATAACTCGCCACTTGACGGCACTGTAGCAAATCATTACTTTAATTAACCACTAGATCGCGCTGCAGTGTATCACTTCTTGACTGTGCAACATATCGCTATGAAAATAGGTATACATAGATATTTGAACACGGGGAAGAGTTTGCCGCTATCCATTTTCCTATATAATTTGCCACTAGATGTCGCGTCGTCAGGGCTGTCCAGCCGATCGTCCTGAAATTTCGTATTCATCGATATCTGAATGTGAAGAATATTTCCGCCGTATCCGTTTTGCTAAAACTCTCCACTAGATTGCGCTACGCCGCATGGCCTTCTGCACCGTACAAACGATTGCCTTGAAATTCGGTATGCATGGTTATTGAACACAATATAAAGCGATATCCATTTTGCTATATCTCTTTATTACAATAAATAGTAATCCCCACAAATCGTAATATCAAAAAGTCCATTCATTTCCGTGCGAAGAACGGGTACTTCAGCTAGTCTAATATATAAAATTCTCATGTCACAGTGTTAGTTGCCATTCTCATCCGAAACGGCTCGACCGATTTTAATGAAATTTTATATGTATATACATTAGGTTTGCGAATAGGTTTTTAACTATGTCTCATAACCCTAAGTCATAAGGGCGGTAACATGGAGAGGGGGGCGCGTTAATAAAATGTTGAAAGTCGCACAAGGTTTGCAATTTTTGATAATGGTTCGCTAAATGTGGTACCAAAACGTGTCAATTTATTATAAATATATTTCGAGTATAGTTAGAAAACGCCTGGCATATATTGTAAAACAGTTTTATTAGGCGATTTTAATATAGATTTCTATTCCGAAGAAGTGCTTTGTGGAACAAAAAAGGAAAAAACGGTACACTCATATATTATGATGCCCATTCCAAACAGTATTTAAAATGTCTTTCCGGTATACTTGGAATATGCCTATAAGACGAATATGCCTGGCGAAGATTGTAAAACAGTTTCATTAGGCGATTTTAAGATAGATTTCTATTCCAAAGATGTGTTTTATGGTACAAGAAAGAGTTGATTCCTATTTTAACGCCTCCACTCTCGCCAACCTAAAAAATTCCCGTACTTTGGCAAGCTTTACAGTCATGGGTCTCTGGGAGTTATGCACAAGTTTCAACGGTACTTACGTATTATCCCGGCGGTCCGCCCAGACAAGCAATTTTTCACCAAGATAAATGCCGGGGACATGAAATTGTTGATGGTTTGGAATACGATTGGCAACGTATTTAAAATCGACGAAAAATTAGTTTGGCGGAAGTGAACGCCGGGATATTACGTAAGTACCGTTTCAACGCTCCCAAAAGAAATAGATGAAATCTAAAGTAAACAAATTAGCGATAAGTGCACCAGTTAAGGAATTTGAAGACACTTAATTATTAAAACTACATTAATTGGCAATCCAAAATAAATAAAAATGTAACGGCATGCTGTACTTACACGTTGTTCCAAACCGCCATTTTAATTCTAAATTACGATTGCCACATAAATCAAAAAATCTTCATGGTAACTGCATATGTTTAATAATCGCCACCTTGGCAAGAGTCGAGGCGTAAAAGTAGGAATCATCCCAAGAAGGACAAACACGGTATACTCATGGATTATGATGCACATTCGAAACAATACATAAAACGATGAAGTATAGTTGTAATATACTTGGAGAAGATTGTAAATAGTTTTAGTAGGCGATTTTAAATTAGATTTCGATTCCAAAGATGGGTTTTACGGAACAAGAAAGAAAAATACAGCACAGTCATGAGTAAGGATACACTTTCCAACTTAATGGAATAAGGAAGAAAAATGGAGCCGACTCATAAATTATGATACGATTTTAATATATAGCACTATAGTGCGTATTTAAAATCTGAAACTGTTTCAGATTTTCATTCTTTTTTATTTTATTTTTTTTAACAAAATTTTTTATGGAATGACTATAAGTCTCAAGGCCAAACTATGTTTGTTTGTGGCTTAGATTTGAGCACAACATGTTTGTCACACGGACAATTATACGTGGCATGCACTCAAGTGGGCAAAGCATCCAGTTTGTTTGTGTTAGCTAAAGATGGGATAATAAAAAATATTGTTCACTTTATTCCGTTAAGGGATTGATATTATTTTTTAGTAAAATTATTGTAATTAGCGATATATATATAAATTTAAAGAATGAATTACAATGAATTAAAAATATAAATCTTTGGTATTGTGTTATTTTTATATTGCAGCATCGTTCACAGCGCTCCATGCCTCTTCCACGCATATACCACATCCTCACACACTTACAATAAGTTAGTCATTTCTTTCTACTAAAATAATTCTCGGAATAATTTATATTACAAAACAACGTTTGCCGAGTCAGCTAGTAGATCTATATATGTATATATATATATATGCATATGTATACTGCTGTGGGTTTTCGACACACTTAAAAAGTTTTGACCAAATCAAATATATCATTTAAATACCGTTATTAAACATCATAAGGAAAGAAGGAATTTTTAGAGAGAGAGAGAGTATCTACTCTTATGTTTTCCTTTTATGTTTTCTTTTTTTTAATCCTCAATACAAGTATTAGTTGAGATGTGCAAGCACAAATTGCATGAATAAGTGCTGTTTTTACTATATTGTTTTATAAATACTCATTTTAATAGTGTAACTGTCTCCATTGCCCTATATGTGATAACAATAAGAGCCGCAGGAGGACATGTTACTTAATATTTTCATGCGCGAGAGATATTCGCTAAGTCACCTAACCATAAAAGCCTAACAAAATTTGGGTCTTAATATTGTTCCAGCACTGCGGTGTTAATATCCTTGAAATCATTAATACATTTCGACGTACTCCTAATTTCAAAGCTACTCTGAAAATATTGAATCGCAGAATAGCATCAATTTCGATTTTCGGCTGAAATAATTTCCGTGCTATTACTGTATCCTCAGTAATGACTATATTGTTCATTATTATCGTTCATAAACTTTTTACTAGAATTAAATTGGGTGCCGAATTAAATGCAGAACAGATTTAATAATTTAATATCGTTCTTTAAAACTGAGTTTTAATCTGCTGTACGCGTTAGAATGTATTTCATAGATAAATATTTTATGTATTGAACTAATAATTGATAAAAATATTTCATTATTCTTTAATTCAACAAGTATAAATATTTTTAACAGTATAAATTCAGTATCTATTTTCCTAGTATAAATATTTTTAACACTATAAATTCAGTATCTATTTTCCTAGTATAAATATTTTTAACATTATATATTTATTTAAAATGTTTGCTCTATGTTTTCTAAACTCAAAATAAATATGCCAAACACATGTACTTTTCTAAGAGGATCAATGTCTTTCGAGCTCTAAAAAGGCTTATTATAGTATACAAACTACGATTAATGAAAACTCAATTAGTTTTCATTTATTTTAATATGGCAATGGAAAGTACACATATCACTAAATTCAGCAATCTTGAAATGTTCATGTTGAGCCGCTTTACTATTTCTCGTTTATCCTTTCATTAATAGATATTTAAATTGTAGAACGGCAAGATCACGTAATGTGACTTTCAAAATGAAATTTAGACTAGAATGAAGATTACGGGACAACATTAAAAAACCAGTGTAAAGCGCGACCAGTGGGTTCAGTTAATCCTTCTTTATCAGAATATATTTGCTGTTACAAACACATAATTTATGTACACAATGGTTCATGAATAAAAAATGAAAAAGCATAAAGTGACATTAAAATTAACACCCAATATACCACACTGTAAAAGTACAAACTTAAATCTTAAAACATTGGAAGCCGCGTGTTATAATACACAGTAATAGCAAGAACTGTTTATTTAGCTCCATCTATCTTAAGCATAATCTTGCCTTTCCGACGGATCATTTTGAAAAGATTTTAAACTGCCACCCTAATACAATTCTGGCTAGTTATTTTAATATGCATAATAGTACGAGGAAAGCATAATACTGCGGACGTGGTCTTCTGCTACTTAAATATATTTGAGACAAAAATCTTACTCTTAGAAAAACTTCACCAACCGCACATTGCAGGTATACCTCCTCTTCTGTAATTGATCTCTGACGGTTTCAAAGCATTCACTATACTGCAACAAGAAGAACACTTCCAAAATTTGACTGTTATCATCACCCACAATTACTATTACACCGGAACTCCTTTCATCTTTACCTGCAATCTAATTTATCCAAAATTACTTTTACCGGAAATCCGCTGACACTATGATATTGGACACTGCAATACTTAAATTAATATTTGCTCTCATTATCGTTGAAAATTCTTCCTCGTATGACATCTTATATTCTGACTTCTCTTCCCTTTCTAAGGGCATTAAAATCTCTGTATCTGCTAGAAATAAAGCGAAAGCGTATCAAGGCAGCCGTCTCAATAGTGATAAAGAGATTTGTTTATACCTAAGCAATAAAGTCAAACGTGATATTAAACGTTGAAAACAAGAGAACTGGACATCCTTCCTAGACAGTATATCAGATGACGAAATTAGTACCTCGAGAGCCATCAAAATAATTACCAAGAAACCTTTGGTTTATCCTCCAATTCAGGGACCTTCGGGCCTGGTTATTACGAATGGAGAAAAGCTGATGCCTTAGCTCTTTGCTATAAAAAGCAATTCCTGCCCAACATTGATCCATTCAATGCTGCTCAGGTCACCATTGTTGACAGTGTTGGCTACAGCTTTTTAACAGGACATCCATATATAGTCCTTCGTCCTGTTAATCCCTCACAAGTTGTTACAGTCATCACCAAACTTAAAAATCTCCTGACCTAGAAAGCATATCTCATTTAATGCTTAAGAGAGACTCAGCTAACATTACTATTTACATAAGTAAAATCATAAATGGTATTCTAAAATATTATTACTTCCCTAAAAGTTGGAAAATTGCTGTCATCTGGGCTATTAAAAATTCGCGTAATCTAGACTTCCAGAAAAGGATAGGCCTAACAGCCTTTTAATCTGCCAGAGTCAGATCACCGAAAAGTTCGTACTTAATCTACTAAATGATCATCTGCAATTGCACGATGTTATAATGTCCGAACAATTTTGTTCACAACCTAAGCATGCGACTACTCACCAACTATGCAGACTGCTCTAATTTCCAGCCGACGAACTAAACAGCAAATATTCTGCTAAGCACTCTTCTTTGATGTCGCTAAGGCATTTACTAAAGTCTAAACCCCTGGTCTAGTTTACAAACAGATTCACCTTACGCTGATTCAACTTATACGCGCCTCCACTTTCTTCATTCCTACCTAAGTGAATGTTCGTTTATCGTCAGCATAAGTGATTCTCTATCCCAGTACATTTCCATTAAAATAGGCGTCCAGCAAGGGTCACACCTTAGCTGTACATTTTTAAAATGTATATTAACGACATTCCCTTAAGTGACCACATCAGAATTGCTATTTATGCCGACGATACCGCTATACTTTCGAGATCCTCCCAACCCCCCCCCCCATATTATGATTAAACAACTACAACCGCACATAGATATCATAGAAACCTGGAAAAAAAAATGAAAAATTACAACTAACCTTTCGACATGAAATGCAATTCCCCCCACCAATAGTAGAAAACAGTTTAGGAACCTATATACTGGGTGCCCAGTGTCCAGTGCTAACGGTGCCCAGTGGCTATTTCTTAAACCGTTAGTCAGAGACACATAGTTCCAATTGCAAAAATGCTTTAAATTGTATAATCTACTATATCAGTAACAATCAAAGTCAATAAATCAATTCCTATAAAAACTATGAAATTTCAATTTTTGTACAGTCCCCCTGTCCTATCAGTTATGTTTAGAAAACAATCCTTTATATGATTTCATGCACAATAAAAAATTTCGACCTTATACGACCAACATTCACCGAGTTCTGAAACAGCAAATATTTTCACTAAGTCACTTTTCCAGTTTAAAAATGTCCCGTTACGGTTAACCGTTAAGGGACCGTATAAATATTAAAATTTTAAATTATAGGTTTTAATTTCAGTTTGCGGCATAATGCGAAGAAAGAAAAAACTAATTTTAGAATACTAATCTTTAATCTTTAAAAATATCTTACAAATATTGTAATCTGGCGTAATCTCGGTTTACCTTCATGTAGGACACCAGTCCTTCAGATGTGAGAGTTTCATCAAAAACCTTTATAATGTTCCAAATTGCTTAACTACAAGACTACGACTTCCAGGAAAGAATAAATACTAATCTTTAAGCAGAGGTTTATAGTCAGGCTCTATAAAAATCCATCCGTTGTCAGACTTACAAAATTGTATATGTGTAGCATGCAGGTGTGTAACACCGAGTAATGCTACGCAAAGTACAGGAAGAGTTTTCTAAACGGGTGCATATATTTGTATTCCAGTTGAAAGAAGCTACTTTGAGCATTTGTTACGATAACAGGATTTGTAGTAAAATAAATAAAAACTTTGTGTAAAAAACACACATAAAAGGATACTTATTTTATGTTTATCAGTGTTTTTTCTGGAAGATTTGTAGAATTACTCTAAGTTTCTAAAATGCACATATTCCTACTTTAAATTGCTTCGTTTTCTAACTTTATGTTTGATGAAGTCTTTTAGTTTCTTGTTTTTTTTAAGTTATTTAACACCAATTCATTAAAAAAACTCTTAAAAAATTCTATTTTCAGTATAAGCTAGATCTTTATGTCAATTTATTGGATACACATACTTGAACATTAATCTTCTTTATTGCAATCTAAAATCATAAAATAGTTAATGAAATTGCTAATAAATATTACAAGGCTCAAAACCATGTACATTAAGCTTTCTCAAATTCATTTTGAATACAACCCCTATTTCGCAGCTCAAAAAGTGCTCTAACTTTAAGCAGCTGTCACTCGGTGAATTTTCATCGCATAAAGACGAATTTGTTTTTATTGTACAAGAAATTGTATACAGACATTTTTCCTAGGGTAACTGATAGGACCGGACGACCGTGTAAAAATTTAAATTTCGTAATTTTGATAACAATTGATTTATTGACTTCATTTGTTTCTGATATAATAGATTAAACAATTTAAAGAATGTTTGCAACTGGAACTATGTATCTCTAACAAACAATTAAGGAAATAGTCATTGTCATCGTTAGCACTGGACACGTTGTATACATAACAATAAAACTAATTCATCAGAACCTACAAGTACCTTGATGTCAATGTTCAATCCTGTCTAACTCGGAAGGCACAGGTGCTTTATGCTCAAGCAAAATAGTTGGTGCCACCAGAAAACTAGAAAGTTGCTTTTTCAAAGTAAGCTCAGATGACAGAATAAAGTGAAACTCTTTAAATGTGGAGTGATTCCTACTGCGACTTATTCCAGCCAAATTTTTTATTATACTGTGAAAACAAATTTAGATATCCTATCACGTAAACACAACACAATTCTCCGCCGAATTCGACATGTCCAGGGATATCTTACAAATATTGTAATCTGGCCTAATCTCGGTATACCTTCATATAGGACATCAGTCCTTCAAATTGGTGAGAGCTTCATCAAAAACCTTTATAATGTTCCAAACTGCTGAACTACCAGACTACGACTTTCAGGAAAAAATAAATTTTAAAAGGCTTAAGTTGGTCTTACTTTTGGATAATGATTAAGATATTTCCATCAATAATATTACTTACTGTTAATATGCAATTTGTTTCCCAATTGTGTCCGAAAGTTATTTATATGTATTGTAATCTCATTTTTACATGCATATCTTATTCTTTTCTTACTCCTACTTTATATAAATGTTTTTCTTCATTTGTCTAAGCCTCACTGGCAGACCCCATGTATTTAATATGGGAAAAATAAGGATGATATACTATAAAATTGGAAATAAAGCCTTGAAAGGCCTAGGAGTTTAATGAAATAAAATTTGTCATGTCATATTTTCTTAAATCATTCAATCGCAAAAACAAAAGTATACGATGAATATAATAAAATGGCCCATCGAAAGGTTAACGCCCTCGAAAGCCTTAAAATGTGACTGTTTAAATTTAAAAAACGCATTCGCCTACATTCTTGAACATATGTTTCTAACGCCTTTCTTTTCAAAAAGTTTCGTCAGTTTCTCTATGATTTATTTCAGAAATACACATAGCGAAACACTAAAAACATACCACTTTTCAAAATTTGCTGAGAGAAGAATTTATTATTGAATTTATCTTTTAAAATAAGGAACGAAAATGTTATGCACAAACAAATGTTTACAAATAATATTTTGAATTTATTTAACGATAAGGATAGTCGAGATATGATGTAGTCAAATAGTTTGGTTATTAATAGATAAATGTCCTTTACCATGTTATTTTTTAATTTTTTTAACATTTTAGTACATTGCAAATTCAGATTTCTTTATCGTGTAAACTGCAAATAAAAGATTACAGCTTACAAAATTGCAGTTATAATTTTTCAGCAAAAGCATTAAATAATTACAGTATACATATATATATTAAAAATTGAAAAAGATATATATATTGCAGTTTTATAAATCTAACACTATTTGTGTTTTACATAACTTTCTTTTTTACTCTGTTGTCCATATGTTTACCGTGATCAATATCCTTTTATTTAGTTATATAAAATTTATCATTTGAATTTATTTAATCTTTATACTAAGCTAAGTTTTATACCAAGCTTAAGTGGTTATATATATATATATATATATATATATATATATATACATTACCACTTGCGTGTAATTGTGCTATATAAGAATGAATTCACGCATACGGTACTCCGCTGAAGAATTTAAGATTATTCTATAATAATGCGCAGCTCGCTGCTCATCAATCATTTACTTTCTAAGAAGTTTCGCGTCCAAAAATTTTACGGAATACTATTAATGCTTCAGAATAACTGAGAAACTTCATTTTTAAAGTGAATAAAAGTATATATCAGAACTTGTCACAGTACTTTTACGCTGAACATTGCCCGACTTTAATCTTTTATATTTTAGAAAACTTGCTTCCTACATTTTATGTGCTCTTAAAAAAAGGAGAAAGTTCGCATATTTCAAGCTTTAAAAAAATTGATTTTATTTATAATATATATTGTGGGTTGGGATACGATTGTTAAGTATATTATATTTTTTTAGTATTTTATTCTTAAATATACAAAGGTAGTAAAATTGGATTTTTTATAAATCTAAATGCAGCGATTATATTTTTGCATTCCTTCAGAATTTTTATAAGTATTACAGGCGATTTTAAAAGAACTCCCTATACGTAAGTTTCCATAAAATAGATATTCAAGTATATTCTCCTGAGTGTACAATTTTTCTATTATTATATTTCAATTTATTTATTTTTCTTTCGAAAAATTATTTTTTATTTTCCTTAAGTATGGATATCGGTCCTATTTCAGAAATGAAATGTATACACACACACACATATATATATATATATATATATATATATATATAGTGAAATACTGTAACAAGCTAAAAGATGAAGTGGGCGTTCATATGTATACAGTAAAGTGGACGAAAAAAAATGTTTTTAATCAAAATCTAAATGAATGGAACAGTTGCCTTTGGCAAATAGAGAGGAGAGATGATGGGTAGGGAAGTTTTGGGAGAGAATTTTGGGTAGGTCGTATGGTTGGAGGATTTTTTAGGTGTTTCTGATGGGTTTTGTGTATTTTTGTGTTGGATGTTAGTGGGATATGGTATGGGTAGAGGTTTAAGGAAAAGTAGGGTTGAGGGGTGTTGGGTGTTTTAGGGGAGGAAGTATGGGGTGGGGAGAGGTTTTTTTGGGTTTTGGGAGATGTGGGATTGATGTTTTTTTGTGGTTGGGTGGGTGTTTTTGTGGGGGGTGGGGGTGTAGTGGGGGTTGGTGTGTGTGGGTGGTGGTTGGGTGTAGGTTGTTTATTTGGTGGTTTTTGGGTGGGGGGGTGTTTGAGTTTGGATGAGTGGTGTGGGGGGATGGAAGGATTTTGGGGTTGTTGGTGGTATGAGTGGGTTTTTGTTATAAGTGTAGTTGGGAATGTTTAGTTTTGGATGGTGTGGATAAGGTGGTATTGGAGTGTGGTGTGTGATTGGGATGGTGGGTGAGGAGTTTTTGTGGGGGTGGTGTAATTTTGTAGGGATATAGGGAGTTTATGTTTTGTTTTGTTTATACTATATATATGTTTTTTTTTTTTTTTTTGTTTTTTTTTGGGTAATACTGTTAAAGCAATAGATGATGTGTGGCGTTCTTATGTAACAGTAAAGTGGAAGAAATAAAAATTGGTTTTTTAATCAAAATCTATTAATGGAAATCAGTTCCATAGGCCAAATAAGAAACAGAAGATTAATTTATTTATAAAACTATACTTTTATTTATAAGTTTTATACACATTTCTAAAGATTTAGCTTAAAGACACTCAATGTCTGTCAGACTAAGTTAAGGCAATAAGTATCACCTTTCAACATTATAACGGGTTGCAAAATATCTAAGGATGTAAAAATATTAATAAAAGTATAGGCTCGATGAATTTTTTTTCGGGGGGTGGGGGGGGGGTAATCTTGACAAACGACTAAGCTGGATAATACCGGCATTATGTATTCAGAACCGGCCTAAGGCGTGTAATATACATAAAATCAATACAACATAAAGACAGTTAGTTTACAATAGTTCACAATATTGTGCGAATGTATATCCGTATAACATATTTTAACGATTTTGAAAAGTTTAAAATAAAATCTGAAAATAAAATTTTGGCATGAAACAGAATTTTTTAAAATAACTTTGAAACTTAAAAGTAACATAAAAGTAAAACAAACAAAAAAAAAACATAAAAAGTAAATACCAAATCTGCGAATTAAATACTGGCAGAACCATCGCAAAGTCCTGAACAAGACTCAAAACAAAACATTATAGAGGAATGAAAATCCAGGGAGATGAAACCAGAGCTTACCAGACCTTCTGGAATTGTCCTGAATCCCAGGAACTGAACCCTGAACATATTTTTGACTGTCCTGCTATTCTCGCCAAATTGCAAACAATAACCATCAATCCTCACGCTGACCTTTATGAGGATAACTGCTCAATATCAACAAAGCTGTGAGGACCACCTTTGGTCCACTTTTGGTCCTATCGTGGACACAACAACAACTTAAAACGTAAATAAATATGTCTGAAAATAAAATTTAGGCTTGAAAAAGATCATTTTTATTTTCGTTTTTTTAACAACTTTTAAAAATAAAGCATAAATAAATGTTCTGAAAATAGAATTTAGGCTTAAATATAAGAATTTACATTCTTTCCATAAAATTTTTAACTTAATATGTGTACCAAAATGAAATGTTTATATTTTGAGATCTCAAACAGAGTCAATTATTAGTATATTTTTCACATGTTTAATTCTAATCAAGATAAGCAGTAAAAGATTTTTACATGTGTCAGAAATTAATTCAAGTAAATTCACAATCTTAAGATTTTTTCTATTTGTTTTCACTTATTTTTTAACAACTGGATTTCATAACAACTGGATTCGAATTATTTTTTTATTTATTCAGAATCACACTTAGTGTTGTATGAGGGTTTGTTGCTATTGGATTATTATTTTGGAAATTATTTGGAAGGTCGCACATTGTACAGAGATCAAATGATTAAAAAATACAGCCTGTTGTGAAATGAGGTATATGATGAAATAAGTATTGAGTGCTCCTGCTATTGCAGCAGGTACACGGCTGGGCATTAAATCAAAGAGGCTGTGGATGTGCTGTTGGGATATAGCAACCCATTCCGCTTGCACATATTGCTAAAGTAATCTGTTGTAGCATCCAGGGGTATTCCACGGGAAAGTCGTTCTGTAACCATCGATCAGACGTTTTGATAGGCGATAGATCAGGAGCAGTTGAAGAAAGCCAAGGTAGCTATGCAATCTGATGAGTGACAAAGAAGTTTTGAACACTGCGTGCCACATGCGGTCGCGCACTATCCTGTTGGAAAATGGCCATTGACTAGTTTTCAAGGCACGTGAGGACTACTAGGGGAGGCACGTGAGGGGGTTGTGGGAGCGGTATCAAATACCAACCCATACCATAATACCTGGCGCAGGACCAGTATGACGATACATAAGGCAAGAGGTCTGCAGTATCTCTCCGCGGTCTCTCCAGACTTTGCCAGTCTAGGTGTTGCAGGCAGAAGCGGGATTCGTCATTAAAAACAACGTCGTCCCACTCGGGTGTCCATATCAGACGTCCATCACACCATTGCCAGAGCTGTGGTTTTGATTGAACAGTAAATGCAAATTGACGCCTTTTTGCTGCAAAGACATCGAATGGTACCAGAGGACACCAGTTGTTACGCAACAGACCAAATTCATTCGGGTGTGATTCGTCAAGTGCCACTGAAATCTATAACTGCCATGCGCACAATATGCCTGTCATCACATGCGGCTAAATTTGGAGTTAGCGTTATCTCAAAAATGGTACGAGAGACGTTGAAAGAAAGATGGAGTTGTTTAGTATCCCCGATATATAAAATAAAAACATCTTGAGCACATTAATATTAAAAATTGAAGGCTTAACCCTAAAAGAACTGATTTTTTTCTGTGTCTGATATAAATATATGTGATGATATTAGTGATTAGCAGTTGGAGAAATATAATAAACAAATATTTTACTAGAAAATCCCTTTTTTATTTCGATTCTATATGTGATACACTGAGGCTAAACTATAATTTTTGAAATTTATTTTGAAATTTTAGTATTCACATTATTTCTCAGTATGATGAACTCTCACGTACAATAATTTTTTGGGAGTCAAAACTCTGCTAACTATTTTGTTTTTGTTAATTTTCTAAAGTAAACAAATGATACACGCAAAAATTGAGGTTTAATTTTCAATCAATTTTGACAGTAATGAGAACAATAGTGACATCTACACGCAATGACCTGAATTATATCTTTTCTATCTATGTATAATTACTTTTGAAATCCTGTACAGATGTCTATGTTAGTATTTTATGGACGCGGAGGAATAATTAAAGTGTTGGTCCATATGTGGTACCAGTTGCCTTGTAGGGTTAAAATGCAAGACGTGAAAATGTATTGCTGATGCTTTTGCTTAGTGAAATGTGCCTAGTACAATAACAAACTGTACAAAATTTCAGCCTATTTTACCAGGATTTTACAATATCCAAAAATAGCAAAAGTATTATGTATTTTTGCAATCATTTTATTATTTTCTAATTTGTATAAAGTCCCTAAAACATTATCTTCCGATGTCAATTTTAATACTCGAGAGCTATTAAAAAGTGGTTTAAGTCAACATATATTTATTTTCCTATCTCTGAGTCTTTTAACGATGAAAAGCTGAAATATTTATTTACATCACCTCATTAATGTATGGCGCACATTTTACTTACTGAACTTACTGATATGTTTTTTTTTTTTTTTTTTTTTTTACCGGGGAGGGGCGTGTAACGTTGAAATTTTGTATTTCTTTAGATTTAATCTCCGGACAATTCTAATCGATACTATAACATTCCGTACATTTTGTACATAACTTTGGAACTCATTGTCTATGCTCAATGCATAAGAATAAAAGCCTAAGTCAGTGCTTTTGGGACACCCTATATATATATATATATATATATATATATATATATATATATTCTGTGCAGAAGGAAAAATAAAAGTATTCTTTAAAAGACCTTATTGATGAGTTTTTAAGTTTATCGTGAAATTATTCTTCCCATTGAAAAATAACAAATTTCAAAATGGATAAGGTTCTGTTTAAGTTTTCCAAAAACCATGAATTTTAAAACTTCAACACGATTTGATTTCTAAAAATGTTTATCATAACTAAACCCATTCAGATGGCGCATTAACAAGTGAAGACACAAATTATGAAAGAATATTAAAAATTAAATGCTAAAAATTTTAAGTTGAAAACAGTTTCGTACATTTACCGAATTTCAATAATCATTCCTTTATTTTATTTACTTTATTTCAAATTTAATCACTGTTATTATAAACATGTGCATATATTCGAGAGAAATTATTTAATTATATTTGAAAGCGTAAAATTGGTAATTAGTAAATAAACTGTTTCGCAGATAATTTTCAAAATGAAAAGATTCATTATATCAGTTATGTGAAGTATTTAAAAGATAAATTACTTCAATTTACTTTCTACAAACAATTCACTCAAAATATTTAAATTATAATTAAATGATTTTATACTGTTCAAGAACTTTCATTTTCAATTTCTTCTCCATGTTTTTTGGATAATTGTAGTCAAATTTTAGTCTTTTAAAATACAAACTAATATGTTTTTAAGACTATGCTCTCTGATAAGTATGGTATTTTATGTGTTTCCATGCTCTGTACTGAAATCTAATAATTTTTTCTTTCCATTTTCAAGCTTATTGGAGATATTGGTATGATTCGCGAATTAATATTTTCTATTGATGTACAAAATATTAAAATGCTGTAACTCTCTCAAAAGAAGAACAACGGCAAAAAAATAAAATTTAAAGTAAAACATTATGTTTTTAAAGACTAACAAAATATTCCTACCATATTTCAAAAGTTCACTTTTTATAAATAGAGTGTTTAAAAATGTTATGTCTCATTCTTACTGCCCTCCACCTTGATATTTAAATAGGTATATCTAAGAAATATTTTACAAACTTTATGAAGGCTATTTATAAAACTGCCTAAAACAAAACGAACTCTCGCTTAAAAAAATAAGTTGAAACACATATTTTGTAATCTACAAAATTCATAATTAACATCACAGCATCACATATTCAAGTTACATTTATTATGTAACTGAACACTTAACTATCTGTCTGAGCATCCGAATAAACTGGGCTTAAAAGAAATATGTATACAACTTTCTCTGAATCCTGTCTGTAAAGCCTCCGTTCATGAATTACAAATAACATTTTTTGGTGCTTTTCTTTGCAATTTCCATTCCTCTGAACTCAAAAATTCACATTTCCCATTTCTTTCTTCAGTTTAAACTATTATGGAATTCTTCTTTTATTTAAAGCAACATTTTGGCGCATAAATTTGGAGAAAGTAACAGATGCGATTGTAATTTAATTCCGAAATTTTGCATATAATAAATAACTGCTGACAGTGCGACTCTCCCCTTTTATTGCTATACTTAAATTTCATTTTTATTTCTTCATTCACCTGGCAGTATTTCAAAGCTATTCTTTTTCTTACGGAATGATTTTTTCGATTCTCGTTTCACCTTTGTTTTTATTTCTTTTAAACGGTCTGAAAATTATAAATAACAAAATTTACATGGTACGTGTACTAAGATTATTCAATTTTCAAATTACATAACCTTAGCTTTTCTTTTTTAATATTTGGCGAATTTTTAAAAGGTCGGTATTTTCAGTCTGCCTGGCGGTTTGCTTATTAAGGACTTTTATCACTATCATGAAGTTTCTCTAAATTCGTGTACATTATTGATATGTACAATGTAATGGTAACCTTGGAAATTTGTTAATAGATTTTATTACTCTTTTAGAGAAACCTACAAAAGAATTTTAACGTTCTACGGTCTTTGGACAGTAATTTCTCAAAGAGTATTTTAGAGTTGTGAATCAATTTCAAAGAAAAATGTTGTTACTCATTGTTGAGATTCCTTACAGCAAGCGCTTAGCTGATATTCATTTTATAGTTCTTTTAAAGGAATTCAGATAATAACTGTCATAGATCGCGTTCTATAGACTACAATTGAACAAAATACTTCAGTATTTTTTTTTCTTTTCGTCCTTTAACCTGTTCTCTCTCATTGTAGGGTCACAACAATATAAACTATTCTTCAGTGCTGAGCATCACTTGTTAACCCATTTATGCCTAGCGTCCCTTTTTTGGGACGGCATTTTTGCTATCAGTCGAAAACGTTATTTATTTTTCCTAGCCTTTATTCGCAAGTATTGAACCTCAATTCCACAAAATATTTTAATGTGGCCAAGTAGGATGTTGACATTTCAATTTTTATACATAATGATTTTAAATGAAATCATACCTTGTTCAAAAAGTTGACATCAGAAATTTATCAATTACGCTGGTGTTAGCAAAAATCGAAGAAAGTCGCAAAAATATCCAGGCACGAATGGGTTAATATCAACATTTGAATGTTTCAGGACATTCATTATAGTTCGCATACAAGCAATCTGCAATTTTTGTTGTTATTTCTAATGCCATCTGGTTAACTGTAGATCCTCGTTAACTTTCGGTTACTTGTAGGTAACTGGAATGTTTTGCTTGTGTTGTTGTTGTTGTTATTTCTAATGCCCTCGGGTTAACTGTAGATCCTCGTAGCAGCAAATGGAGAGCCTTCCATTTTGATAAGCCCCAGTAGGAGGAAGACAACTTGGGGTTTCTTCATTTTTAACCCATTCCTGGAGAAAAACCAGCACCTGGATGGGCAACCGCAGAAGTATTGTTTAAACATGGAGGGCACAGGAGCCATTTCACGTGACCAGCCTTCTTTAGTGAGTACACGATCCCTCAGCAGACCAGGCGAGATTGGCTATTACTCTCCCAAGCACTGACCAAGGTCGGTCTTTCTTATGGAAACCGAGCTTTAACCGACTGGGCCACTGCAGGACTAGAAAGTTCCTCAGGCATCCATTCAAAAATTTTTTTTATTCCATGATACGTTGCATAGCAGCGCTTAGTACATGGAGACTTCACAAAAGACCGACTTAAAACAGGCAATATATTTTTTTCGTGTAATTTTAACCGTCTGTTCATAAAAACACAAATAAATTGTAGATTACATTTCATTCAATTGCAATGGAAATTTCACGATATTGTACTTTTTACAAACAAGAGTTTGCCGCCCAGGTGGTGTAGTGGCTAGAGAACCATTCTATCACGCCTTGGGTCCGGGTTCGAATCCCGGCATGGGCATGGATATTAACTTGTCCGACCCTTCATAGGGGGTAATGCTGTCCGCCCACTGGGTGCTCCCATAATAAAATGGACAGTAACTCGGGCCTTTTTAGTGGCGAATGCTTGATAAGCAAGTGCCCGCCCATTTGGAAAAAAAAACAAGAGTTTACATGAAGAAAGAGAGAATAAAACTGAGTACATCTTTAAAATGAAACTGTTTCGCATAAAAGTTTGTACTACGCTAATTCTTTCTTCCTTATCATCCATTAAAACCACATATCTTCCACAGAGATATTTATCAGAATTTTTTTTCAATATATCATCTCTGACAACCAATAAAGGAAAACTCAATTTATCCTAAGATACTTGTTGTCTTTTTGGTACAGTAGAAAAATACTCTAATCCAATCTATAACAGTTTAAAAAAATTATAGATAAATATTTTTGAAATTTTACATGGACATCATCAGCAAAAACTTAAACCTTAATTTTATTAATCCTGAAGTTCCATTAAAATGTCATACTAAACAATATTTTTCAAGAGAACGTATTCCGCTTTGCATGTCTTTAGCAGGAAGATGTACCCTGAGGCCCCAGTTCGTGCAAAGATTAAACATGTCAGATTCTTTCTAAATTTCCATAATTTCTTTTTGAAATAAATTGATAAATGTGATTTTGGTGGAAAAAACTCATTTTTAAGGATTACGTTGATTTGATAGTCTTTTGTACTACCAAAACCTTAAGTCTTGGGAAATTAGATGTTTGGTTTAATGCGTCATTCAATGATTATTTTACGTACGTGAGTAACCATTAGTTACCAACCGAAATGTTCGTTTTGAATACGAGCAGCTCAATCGATTTTCAAAACTACTGGTATTGTACAGTTTAACCCGCTTAATGGAATAACCAATTTGTAGCGAAAATTTATTCTAATAAGCGAGATATTCCTTTAACAGGTGTTCCATTAAGCAAGTTCGACTATATATGGAACCCTGAAAAATTATTTTATTTTAATACAGAATAATGTTACTCTCATCAGTGTGATTACCTGACTCTAGAACTCTTAAGGATGGTGCCACTCCGAAACTCTCATTTTTTAATAATGGTGGTAACACCGTCATTTTTTAATTTATTCCTTTTTTTTACCAACAAGTCGTAAAATAATATTTTTTTCTAAAACCAAATAATACCAATCCTAATTCATCTTCATAAAATAAATTATGAAACAATGGCTTTTTTTTGTTTTACATGTTTCACCATGTAAATTTAGCTTTTCTTTATATGAGAAATTTATGTAAATTAATTTTGAACTCTTTTTGTAATACATTGTGAATATTTATTTCTTTTGTCTAAAAATATAGTTTTTATTAAAAATGAGACGCAGTATGTACAGGTTTAATTTTTACAGCATAATACTAATGTGTCAGTTACAGAAATTTGTAATCCTGCATTTTCATTTAGTGTTCAAGTAATTTTTTCAGTTAATTTTCTTCACTCAAATGGAAATGTGTAATTTGCACTGTATAAATCAAATTTTTAAATCTCCATATAATTTTATGTAATCGTGAAATTATGTAAAGCAAACATTTCAACTGAGTACGTTTTGTTATGTGATATTATTGGTATTATATAAGCTTCGTGGTGTAAAACGAAAACTTAAATAGACATTTTTTTAAAAATGCCAACAAACTATTTAATTTTGATTTTTCTCTGAGCTAAATTCTAATGTCTTTTTATCAAGTATAAACTGTGAATGTGTTACATTTATTATACGAGTGTCTCAAAAAGATAGTCACATTTAATTTTTTGTCAATAAGAGAAAAGTGGGCAATGTAGATTGACAAAAAAATGCTCAAAATAAGGCAGGAAAAAAACAAGGTTAATAAAAATATCCCCCTCTTTCAAAAAGTGACCTTTTTTTTAATTTGAAAACAACCCCGTACAAAAAAAATCCCAGTTACTAAAGATTGTCCCACACTATTGAAGTGATAGACAAAATTTCAGCTTTTCATCATAAAACGTCTGAAACATATCTTTAAACAAAGATGGTCAAGGGCTGTACTTAAATTTGAATAATGGTTGTTACTTAAATGCAATTTTGTCTCTTTTGTGGTAATTTCTGTAAATCTCTTGGAACATGACCATCAGACGTGTTTTATTTCTCTTTGACACCCATTTAAAAGTGGTTTATGTCAGCATTTATCTTCATATTTTCGGAAAAATATATAGCTTCATATTTTTTGGACATAATTCTCAAATTTTGTAGATCACCTCATTAGTGCGCGGGGCACATTTTACTAATTGAGAATTATTTTGCACGGGGGTCGTATACAAATTTAAAAAGTGTCACTTTTTGAAAATTAACAAGAGGAATATTTTCTTGACGAAGATTTATTTTCCTACCTTATTTTTTTCTAATTTACGTTGATCACTTGTGTCTAATGGAATAAGGCATGCTAACATGTTTTGCGGACACCCTGTTAAGAGCGAAAATAAAGCCACCTTTCATGACAATTTTAAAACTATGCGGTAAACCAAATTAATCTGATAGTTACAAATACTTAATTAGGTAAGAGATAGAAAGCAAAACTTTAAAAATTTCTAAAATAGTTCATCAGCATAAATGAAAAATTTCGCTACTAGAATGTATACACATGTATCCATGCCACCACCAGTTAAAAATGCTTGGTCTGTTTTAAAATTAAATTTATAGAACATTTAATATACTCATGCATTTATGCATACTGTTGGTGTTCCTATTTGTAACAAAATGTGAATTTAGCATATTCCTTGATCTGATAAATAATAAATTATTCATGAAATTAAAAAAAAAAAAATGATCCGTTTCGCTAATATATCGCGGCGTATAAAATAGTAAAAGCTTTGGCAAAATATATTCAGAGAAATGAAACGCAAATAAATTCCATAAAATAGTTAATATTTTGTTACAAAAGTAAATAAAACCATCTTTCATTCTTAATAAAATTCTAATTTTAAAATTCACTTTCAATTCAAATTCCAGTTTTACAATTTGTAATGTACCTATGGTGTTTAATTTTCTGCTGTTGTGAATTTTAAAATTCGTTTGCAAAATGTAGCGCATTAAGTACAAAACTTCAAACATTTGATATTTAATTTTTACATTTAAAATGGCTTAGTCATCATTTTTAAAATACATTTGTGTATTTATTTAACAGTATATTTAAATATTTTTGTCTGTTTGTTACTGTTGGCATTCTAAGCATTTGGATTCGCATGCATATTTAATCATTTCATAAGGTTTTCTTTTCAACATTGGTAATGTTTTGGTGTGGTTTTATTAAGACAATTTATCTAAGGAAGGATGGTTTCGGTGGAGCACTTTTTAAGAGGTTCTACGCGTATTCGCGTTACATATGAAGAAAACCGCCTAAAACTGCAAGCCGTTAATCCAACAGTCTCGCAGTAAGCCATTTCCCTTCACACTGATCTTTTACACTTCATTCAACTACCACATAGTCAGTGTATATAAATATATACGTGTGCGTGTAAATATGGGCACGTATACAAAAAAATTGGTCACAAATATTAGATGATTGAAATTGTGTTGGTCTATATATTTTGGCCCCTTTTTTAAATCTTAATTTAAACAAATTTTTTCACTTTAGTAGTTACTACAGAGAAATGATTCTTTAATCAAGGGGACACTTTTCAGCATTTTGCAAAATTTTTTTATTGTTTATGCGTTCGTATTTTTAAACGTTTTTATGAAATTATTTAAACTACATTACTTTCTAGATATCAAGATTGCTTGCATTATAACTTTGCATCAAATTTTACACATTAAAATATTTTTTTTATTGTTGTTAAAGTATTTTGACTTCTCCAATTCTATCACAACTTCATATAATATGTCTTGGCCATAAAATATAGAGGCGTAGTCAAATTTATCTTTTATTAAAATTAAATATTATTTAAAAAACAATGTTATCTTTAACATATACAGGGTGAAGTAAATAAAAGACTTTGTAAAAAACACACATAAGAAGTAAAAGGAAAGAGGATACGCGTTTCGTTCAAAAATTGTTTTGAACTTCTTCAGTCCAAGCCCTTCGACGTAAAGAACACAGGGACTGAAAAGAGAAAAACAAGCAAGATGTTGCCACAAGGGGCAAAGAAAAGTCGAGGCCGCACTCTCTTTCCTTTAAATATTTTGGCATCCCTAGAACTCTAATTTTAAATATAAATCAAATGTTAAAATGAGAAACACGTCTTTTTAAACTATGCTGTAGGCTAATTGCAAGATCTAACTGTACTGTCAAAAATAAAAGCCTTGGCTGGTTTATAGTTCCAGATGCTCTAAGCAATACACTATCAAACAATTCCTTTTATAAACAAAAACTGATTAGGTTTTACATCATAGCTCATGAACAAATGTGCTTTATATGATGCTTCTAATTCAAAAAACGGTTTTAATCAATCCCATTATGCAAATAAAGAAATTATTTAGGTTTGAACGATGTTCTGAACTCTCTTATTTATAAACAGCATATTTTAAAGTTAAAATTAACAAGTGCATAAGCTTTTAAAAAAATAGAAATGAAGTAACCTGAGGCGATAGTTTAAACAATTCAGAAAGCCTCTTAGCAAAATATTTTAGAAAATACACCTTTTTTGCCTATTCAAAGCACAACAAAGAATTCTTGACGTTCTAATATCTTTGAAACTTCAGGATGAATGACTGAAAATAAATTTTCTCAGAATACCCTCTCTGTGTGACAGTATAAAATTTGACAATCTTCCTTTCTTTGGTAATAAATATTTTCGTTCTGAAAAAAGAAAACAAAAACAGAAGATAATACCTTTCTTACTTTTACTATATTCAAAATACTTAGAACTAATATTGTAAAGAAAATAAATATTTAGTCATAAAACATTACTTGAAATTCTTCGTGAGATTTAGAAAGCTTGAAAACGTATGGAAGTGAAATTTCCTTAAGATACTTAACCGAATTATTATATTTAATGTATACTATGCATATTTGTCTTGTTTCCTGTACTTTTATTCCTTATAATTTATTCAGCTTATTAAATTGAAACTTTTAACTATCCAAGCTATTGTTTCCATATACAACATGTATATCTGCATTAATGAAACGATGTTCTAGATTTAGTTCGTGAAAAAGATTTTAAGCAAAAATTCTATTTATCAGTAAACATAAAATCATAAATATTTACTACATTGTAGTTTGTAAACGAAGTTGAAAATTAAGAAAACTTAAATAAAACGTTATTTTCATATTATGATATAAAAACTTAAGTAAGATAAATCGAAAATATCGCTTATTTGAAGTCGAAAATGCCTTTTAATTGTCACTACTGTCTTCTTACGCGTACACTTACAAAAATCCCTTTTATGTCAAAATAATCTTTTGTCTAATTAAAAATGTTTCATAATAAAAACTAGCGTGATTTAAAGGCAAAGGTGCGTTCTCTACCAATTTTATTTCAAATAGAAATTTATTGAAATAAAAATCGGAATTTCGCTTGAATTTCCTTTATTGAAATAAACAAAGCTTTTCTGTTATTTTTGAATATTCTACAAATATTTTGAGGGCTCTAGTAACTTGATTACAGTCAGTTAATTGAGGTTTTAAACTGCTCAAAAAAGACGTTTCGATAGTTGATACTTTTCGATAGCTAATTCGATCGTTCAAGTTTATTTCTCTTTACACTCATATTCATTGAATTTATTTCTTGATCTTGAACATTTCCTTGCTTGTAAAATTAAATTTCCTTCATACAGAATTTTTATGCATCAAAATATCTCTATAATGCAAATTTTATTAAAAATAATATAAACGGCCATTTTTTTATTTACAAGATTTTTTGTACTATCTTCTGAATACTGTATGAGTTTACTCGATTTTACAGAATTTTAGGCTCAATGAAGGATTACAGTATAACTTGCGTAGTCAATACGATTTTTTACTTCCTAGTACGAAATAAAAGGAAGATAGTAAGATTGCAAGTATAGAGATCGCAAAAAAAAATTCGGTACACATATTTTCACTATATCCAAATTTACTTTGATCAGTTTTTGTACGGCATATCAACGCATGTATGTATGTATGTACGTATGTATACATGTGCGATCTATTTTCACCAACTGTGAGTCCATTTTGCCTAGTTTTTTCCTGATTCTTGTATATATGTAACTCGAATACCTCAAACACTATTAGGCATAGAATGTTGAAATTTTATTTAGGACTGTTTTAGTTTTCCCTTTTTGATTCAACCGAATGAGTATTTATTTCTAGAGTCACCGAAAAGAATTCCAATACATTAAAGTTTATGGGCAGCTTCACTAGATACAGCCATTGTCATGTAGTCTGAAAACAGTCATAATTTAGGTTATGCCCGAAATCTCACCAACCGTCCTCAATGCTGGCAAGTTTTGGCAAAATGTCGCCAAATTTGGTGCCAAAATAAGTTTTTTTAAGCTTAAACGAGGTCTGCAATACCTCTTTTATTTGCGTAGAAATATCTAAATACTAATGCTATTGAAATTTCGTATCTCAGTTTCAAATACAATAAGTTTGCATGAAGTGCATTAAAAATTTATTTGCAGGGTCACCCAAAAGACTTTAAAAAAATAAGTTCTATAGCCGGCTTCAATAAATTTAAATTCAATGGACAATAATTCTTTGGGCTATGCCAAAAATCTTGCCAACTGTCGCCAAGCGTGGAGAGTTTAATCAAAATATCGCGGCATTTGTCGCAAAAAATAAGCTTATAAAACTGAACCCAGCTTGGCATTATCTGCTTTATTTAAAGAGAAAATGCCAAACCTTATAATTATTGATTTATCGTATCTCAATTTCAAATTAAATAAATTTAAATAAAGTGCATTAAAAAGTTATATAATTTAATAAACTTACAAAGAAGTCATCTAAAGTCCACGTCAGCTTTCATTAAACAGCGCGTGTCATAATTTTTCTAAGCTCAATTTTTTGTGAACATGTTCATACATAGACGAGCAATATCTATAAAGGCTATGCAGATAGTTTTATTTTTCCCTGTATAGTATGCTATGAGTTAATCTTAACTGGCTATTTGAAGAACTTTTCATTGCCTGTAAAACTGCCTTTCCTGTTTGAAGACTAATGATGCAGTGAAATGTAAACAATGCCTGTTTTTAGCAAATGAGATTCAAGGTTTTGTGTAGAAGTTTTAAAATAATTCTGTACTCTTAATTACGTTGCCGTCAGATCTAGATGTTTAGAAATATTTATTTGGGAATACTTTTTAATGGAAATCTAATTTCTGTCTAATCGTTTGAAGAGATTTCATGAAAAGCATTGTTCTTTATACAAAAGTCTACTTTGTAGTATAAAATATTAAATTCATGAAAATTTCAGTCAGTCGAACGAGTCAATGAAAAATAATAAATTATACTGTACATTTTAAAGTAAAAAATAAATATGTTGTGTTGTGTTAAGTCAAAGCAATACTTCGAATTCACAGCACACATTGGGAACACATTTGGAAAATTTTTATTTTAAAAAAGTGTTCCAGTTACCTAAATGTGTTCAGAAATGTGTTCCTAATATGCTCCGTGATGAAGGAAGTGTTCCAGAAGTGCTTTGAAAGTGTTCTGAAAGTATTCTGCTTAGGATATTTGTTAATATAAACTTGGGAACACATTTGAGAACAGATTGGATTGGGAACACATTTGGGCACACTTGTGAAATCATAGCTTTCTTTGTTATAACGATGATATAGAGAAAAAGGAGGCCTAGAGTAACTTCAATAAGTGGCATATGTAGGATCTGGTTGGGGGGAGAGGTTTTTGATACCTCAGTGGACCTGTGACATTTTCACCACTTGCAAATGCCTGCTGAGAGAGGCTGTAGCAATGTTAGTACGGGGTCGCCGGCATGGATAGTTTATTTTATAGTTGTTATAGTTTATTTATGTAGTGCATGGATAGTTTATTTTTTGGTCTAATTCACCAAAAAATAAACTATCCATGACATAGTGTCATGATAATGTTGAATTAAATGAAAGCCTATCAGGATAATAAAAATACGTTTTAAGCACTTGTTCATATCATTTGTAGAAGAAGGTATTTGCTTTTCATTTTGAATTCGTACAGAGCAGACTTGCTTCCAACGATGCTCCTGTCAAACGATTTCATTTTAGACGTTATAGCTGGAAGTCTTTTTGCAATAACTTCCAAACTACTGAATATACAGTACTTGAGGTAAACTTTTTTGCTTATTTGTCATAGTATTTTTGTTACCTTCTATAACACCGGAGGGACTTAAGAATCACCATGTATATTACAATATTTAAACAAATTAATTGTTAATTTTATTATGTCATGTGGGGGTTTGTTATGGGAAGCTTATCACAAATTAAACAATCATTCGAATTTTATAATTTATGTCTAGTAAACTTCATCTCAAATCCGGTTAATTCAAATTTCTGCTTATGTTGTGTCTGCCTGGTGTTTTCCAAAAAGATGAATGAGCCTTTTCTTTGGGATGAGGGAGGCGTATTTCTTTACTCTGTAGCATGAATTTGATCTGTTAAGAATTTACCGGAGATTATACTTTTTAATAAGTTTTATATTACTCCTGTATTTGTGGGAGGGGGTAAGTTATTTTCTTTTAAAGGAATAAACCTTGGTATATGAGCTTGTATTACTTCAATTTTACACAGTATTATATAAAGCTGACTTCAGGCAAGCTAGACTTTGGAGCGGCCGCGGTAGCCGAGTTGGGAGAGGCGTCAGTCTTGTAGCCAAAAGGTTGCGAGTTCGATCCTGGGACCCACCAAAAGCCGCCATTCTCGCTAATGGCGACTCTGGGGAACGTTAAATAGGTCGTGGTCACAATGTCCTCCAAGTTCCTATGCAAATCGGCACCTCTGGGATGGCAAAACTAAGCCTTGGGTCTTCTGTTTGGTACTTGCTTCAAAATTAAGAAGCCCCGCTTACGATCGGTGGTGCTGCCATCTATCGGCCCCAGGATTAGGTAGAAATGAACTCTTCGGGAGTATGTGGTAGAAATAAATGCCCTTGTTTGGTATTGCCACTACCGATCTAATCTTGATTTGAGGTTGGTACAAAATGATGTAAAGCAAAAATGCCTAATCCCCCATAATCCATGAAAACAAGGCAGACAGATGTTGGAGCCGAATATACAGATCTTTCGGATATGTGTTTGTTCCTAAAAATATATATTTCTTTTTAACTGCATAGTGACGTCAGGCTTTTCTTGTCTCACCTGGAGCTAAAAGAGGTAAGGAGGAAACTATGCACCAAAATTCTACAAAAGAAAGTATTCAGAATTACATCGTAAAGAGTGTGCTGGAGTGCGCTAGAATATGTATTGGACAGAATAAGAGTTCTAGAAAGTGCTCTCAAAGATGTTCCCAAAAGTGTACTAGGAAGTGTGCTGACAAAATGTGTTCCAAATCAATTTCCAAAAGCGTTCCAAAAAGTATGCTAAAAAGGGGACAAAATAGGTGTTCTCAAAAGTATTCCAAAAAGTGCGCTTTAAAGTTTCTAAAAAAAAGGTGACAAAATAAGTGTTCTAAAAAGTTTTCATGTATTTGTATTGTACGCAAGGGATAGGGGAAGGGATGCTTTAATTGGGGGTATTTTTAAAGGGTTCTATCGCGTATTCACGTAACAGCTCGAAAAAACCGACGAAAACTCCAGACTTTAGATTGAAAGCAGTGATCTAGGCCAGAACTCTGGACCTTCAAACTTCAGTCGTCTACCACGTTCAGTGTTTTATCCGCTCGGCGATGGTGAGGTCAAAAGTAAATACAGTCAACTCTGGTTATAGTGAACCTCTGGGAATATCCAATTTCGTCCACTAGATCCGAAATTCACTAAAACCGAAGTGTCCACATGGTTAACAGAGAACAAACTAAAAAATAGTATTTTATGCCCGTACTGAATATTTATTAAGTATATCAAACATAATCACATTTATGGTCACAGAAAACATTTATTAAGTAAGCCCAATCACACTTAATCGAATTTATGTAAATAATGCGCATTCATTGAAAAGAAGTAAAAAATTGTCCTCAGTCAGGAGTGAAATTTCCGTTTTTGTGTTCAACGTGAAAAATACCCTGCTTTTGTTAGTCAATGCTTTTAAAGATTAGTATGCATCACTGCAATAAAAATTTTCTTCCCCCACCTTTTTTTAGCAGTGGTCAGGGGTCTAAAGAACCCCTCGGTATGTTAACCTAGCTACTGACAATTTACCAGTATTTCGGAACAGTGACCGATAATCACGTTCTCTCTATTTTTTGTGGGGACCTCCACTGCATCCGGAATTTTCAAAGTTCAACTTCTAAGTTCACTATAACCTAAGTCATGTTCACTAAAACCGAAAAATGCTATGCAGATTTCTAATATATGTGAATCGGGAGTAATGATTTGCTTTCACTATAGCCGAGAGTTCACTATATCCGGAGTTGGCTGTATGCATATAACCTTTAAAAAGTGAAAATTTGTTTAAATCATACACAACATTATAAAATAAATATATGTCTAAAGAGCCTATTTCAGCGGAGGGGTTACTACTGCATATTATTGTAATAGGTGTAGCAAAGATTTCTTTAAAAAATGTCTTCTCCTTCCCAAACTTTCTAAGAATGCCTTGTAAAATCAATATATTTGATTTCTTTAATGCAAATCAAGCAAAGCAAAGTGAAGTCTTTTAGTTTTCTTGTTAAGTCAATCCCAGTAAACTATTCCTTCCGTCTGAATAATTAGTTTCAATAATTAATTAAATTTCGCTTTTAAAAAAATATAACTACAAGTGATATTGTTGGAGGAAAAAAATGTACTTTTGAACAGTTGAATAAATGATGGATATAAGTATTAACGTTTTACCTTTGTACATTTTTTCAAAATATAAAACTAACAGAGTTAGCTTTTCATTTTCTGCCAAAATACAGAAAAATATGACTTATTAATGATGACTAACTATAAAAATTAAGTAAAACATGAAGTTTTATTTAAACGAATCTTAGAGAAGCGCATTTTTTACTGGATACAAAAAAATAGTAAAATTGTCGACAATATTACTAAAATATTTAAGAGTAATTATGTCATTCGGCGTTCTATTTTAAGAGAGAAAGTAACGAACAACGTTTATGTCTAAATTGAAAGAATTCTACTCCTAATAACATGCTAAATCTACTAAATTCTACTACTGAATTCAAAAACTGTAAAAAGTAACATTCGCTGTAACAAGTATGCACATATTAGTAGCTAAATTAAGCTATCATAAATATTAACAATTAAACCATGCTTAAAGTAAGTCAAATTTAATAACTAGCAATGTTTTATAGCCACAGAGGATTTAAGAACTCTTAATACATCAACATGTGTATATTAGGTGATTAAATATATTACAATTTCCACCTAGTATATTAAATATTATAAATTTATCAATTCCAATTGTAAACTGGTAATTCATCAGATTCTGTTTCGAAATCTTTAAGACAAAATACATTATATAAGACGCTCCAGAAAATATGAATAGCAAGAAACTTTTAGTATTGGAAGACAACACAAAAATTATTCAGAACTACTCAGCAATTGGGATCATAAACACTGCTATCATTCTCCGTTTAATGATCACTCCACAAAAGGTGTTGAAGTTAGTTAACTTACATTATCAAATTGTATAGAAATGTTTTATTCTCCGACAGTTACAGCATTTGAAATGAAATACTATTAATAATGATTAATTTTAGGTCAGTATTCTTTAGAAAAAAAATAATTAAACTTTGGTAAGTCATGGTAAGAAATTTCGCTAACACTTCCATTTCTTTTGTGAAGTGATTATTAACCGGTTTTTGAAAACAACGTTCTTGATTCCACATTGCTGTGTGATCTGAATGCTTTTTAAGTTCTCTACATTTCCTTAAATTTTGTCGTTATATTCTTGGGATATCCTGTTTGTTTAAATTTTGTTGCATTCATTACATTTTACTTCTGCGATGTTTTCTATTGTATGAACTACCAAGTGATTCAATGTAATTGTGGCACAAACAACTGAGAGAAATACTAATCAGAGACTAGAATGAGTCAAAGACGAATCAAAGTTACATTGTGTCAAAATGGATCGTTACAATGTGTTGCAAGCGTCATTTTCATGGACCTATCAATAACAAATTTGGAAAAGTCTTTACGTCACAATGGATCAGCATTGCCTTGCAAGCGTCATCTTCATACACCTATCAATGATCGGTTTGGAAAAACTGTTGGCGATCATAATGGATCAGCTTTGCATCGAAAGCGCCACCTTCACGCACATTCATTCCAACAATTAATTTGGAAAAACTGTTGGCAGTCACAAATGGATCAGCATTGTATCGAAAGTGTCGTCTTCATAGACACCTGTCAATAATCTATTTAGAAAATGGTTGACGATCAAAATGGATCAGCATTGCGTCGGAAGCGTCGTCTTCATGCACCTATCAATAGTGAATTGTGAAAAACTTTTTACGGTCACTGTGGATCAGCATTTAGTCGAAAGCGTCGTCTTCATAGGCACCTATCAATAATCTATTTGGAAAAACGGTTGGCAATTACAATGAACCAGAGTTGAGTCGAAAGCGTCGTCTTCATGTACCTGTCAATAATCAGTTCGGGAAGAAAACTATTGAAGTAATAGTAAAATTTCCAATAACGCGGGATAAATTAATAGGTTTTTCTCACAAAGGACTCGATTAAGTTGGATAGTTTAGATTTCACTTTATTGTTGGAATTCTCAGCGACAAGATTATTAGCAAGTGCATTTGGTTGACGTTTATGACCTCACGTTGCTGCTTGATTTTTGCTGGTCTTTAAGTACCTAGGTTTTCTCTCAAAAGCTTGTTACTAAATTACACTGTATTCGAAATTTTGCTTAAAATTGTACGTACCATATCTGTTGGAAAATGTTCATTGATACACCTGTTGGAACAGTATACGTATGTATGGTGTGTGTGTGTGTGTGTTAGAATAAAAATACGCTTTAAAATATGTATATAGAATAAAATTTTGTTTTCTGGATAGTTTATATTTTAAAACAATCACGCAAAAAAGTACACAGATATTTAAATATAATATGTGGAATTTTGTAACCTGTAGCTTGCTTTGAAGTAGAAATTTTTAATTTTCCTTGTTGCCTTTTTATGGTAATTTTAGACCACTAAAGCCTGCGAGTTTTATTCCCTAAATTTTTATTTTGTCTTTCTATTGTTCTTTTAGTAAAGAAGTTTTTATGTAAGTGAACTGTGTGTATGTGTGTGAAAATATTAAATGAGACACTTTTGCTTACATAAGAGTAAAACAAAAATTTTTTTAAAGCATCTTAACTTTTATGCGACACATAAAAAAGTGTCTGCACTGCAACTCTTAAAAAATTAAAACGAGTTGGTTACATTACAAGAACTATTAACTTGTCTTGTGTGTTTTGATGATATAAAAGAGCTAAATTTAAAGCTCTGCTTATTATCTAAATAACTTTACCAAGAATAAATAACTCTTCCAGGAATCATAAATATTTTTTCTTCTAAACTAATGTACTTCCATTTTAAAATTTTATTTAAAACTTTGAAAACATTGTCATAATTTCTAAGTTTCCACTGGCATACGAAATTAAATTTATCTTAGATTATTGCATGGCTGAGCATTGAAAAAAGGGCACATCTTTCTGAGTCAGCGAAATTTCTGAATTTTTTTATCTTTGTAGGCACTTCACAAAAATTGCACTTGTCAGTTAAACTCCGCTCTCGTAAGAACACGGAAGGTGATACTGCATCGGTCTTGTCCAGTGCTTGGAAGAGTGAACTCCTCTCTGGACTGTTGTGGGACCATGTACGTACACTAATGGGATCTGGTGCACGTAAAATCTGTCGTGGCTCCAATGTCCTCCATGTTCAAACGATACCTCTGGGGGTGCCGATTTCTGGTGGTGGTTGGTCCCTCATCTGGAATTGGTTCAAAATTAAGGACCAACAAGCAGAAGTCCAACCTCCCTCGTGGGCAATGGCACATATTTCGATATACAGTTCAATCGTCTACCATGGACACAAGAACAACAACAACGCTTCTCAGTTTTGTGTTGTTGGTACGAAGAGCGTGTGTTGGGAATTATTGGTTAAAAATAGTTACTAAGCAAAAATTGTAGAAACAATGTTTTAAAAAACGAAATCACTGCTCATAAACACCGTTTATATATTTTTGAACTATGCGTAAACATTACAAATTATAAGCAGTAGCTTGTAAAACACTTTAACTTCATTAAGAATGTTTTGTATTTTTAGATTTTGTCTTCACAATATCCAGAAATATTAATTTGAACCGGAATTGGGTAATCGAACTAATTTGTCATGAGACGCAGGAGTAAAAGTTTCATTCTATTATAATAATTACCTATAGAAGTTTCATCACAAGTACAACTAACATTTTTTGTGATTTTATAAATTATCAGTACTTACTCTTTCTAGAAATTTTTCGAACTAAACCAATAATTACCAAATTCATAATATAATTAAAACATAAAAGGAAAAATATAATCGTCATAATGGCTTTCTTTTTCAGAGAAATTAATATGATTTTAAGAGCCAGTTTTTTAAGAGTCAGGCAGGCTTGGATGGTAGACATTTTTGATTTTGTTGAAATTTTCAAAATTTGTACTTACCATAAATTTATTTTGTCCATATAAATATTTTTTTTTAGAATTTTTTCCTTAAGCCAATACTTTTTGTGCGAAAAGTGAACCATGGCATCGGCAATTATTTTGTGTTCTACTAAGTCTAAACTGACTCATAAGACTTATGGTTGACTCTTGGTACAAAAGCCATCGGTCATTCAAAATTTTTGAAAAGAGGTTTTTATTTCTAAAACTTTGATCGTCACAAAATCTTTGTGGTTCACTTTTGCTTAAGCCAAAAGTGAATCACAAAGGTGTATTTTTCAGTGAATATATATACTAATGTGAGAAGTCCTGAAAAAGGGTAAGACATGTGCGGTTGACTTTTATCGCTCAGAAATATTTGACCTCGAAAATGAAAAAAAAATACAAAATTGTATGATTTTGTAGGCCATTTACTGCTTATACCAAGCGTGACCATATGTTAAATTAGCTGTAAAAGAAGCCTTAAGTATAACAGAAACGAAAATAATTCACTGATGTCTGGTAATTCTCAAATGTTTTATATTCTGGCTCTATACATCGTTCTGAAAATGAGATTTGTAGAAGTTGTTTATTGCTTTTATTTCAGTATTTATTACTGTTGTATGTGAAAATTCAGTTTGAAAAAAAAAAAAACTTTAGTAGAATCAAAATTAGTTAACTGACTTATGGTAATTTAATCAACTTTAATATAATACGCCTCGATACTTCATACTGAACAACACACTTGTTCATTTCATGTCCATTTTATGACAAACTTATCCAGAACATGTCTATGTCTATAAAAATATATCTCCTGGACGTAATTTGAGCTACATCTTCCCTAATATGTCTATAATATTACATAAAATAGACATATTAATATCCAAAATATGTCTCTATAGGCGCATTTGAAAACGTAACTGGTTCGTTATATCTCTTAATTTATGCCTGGTTACGTGAAGCTCGACTATTTTTCTGGAACCCTGGTCATTTTTAACTTTTTGAATACTTTTGGCTAGTTAGAAAGGACACCCCATTTCTGCGATTGTTTGCCTGAAACTTACACACCTGTTATTTTTCGCAATTTCAAGGCCAAATATTTCACCACGCCAAAAGTCAGCCACGCATATCTTAACATTTTTCAGAACTTCTCATTAGTATGTATTCACTGAAATATACATCTATGTGGTTCACTTTTGGCACAAGAAGATTTTGATGATCAAAGTTTCAGAAAAAAAGCCTTTTTTTTCAAAAAAATTTGAGTGACCCTTGTCTTTTGTGTCAAGAGTCAACCACGAGTCTGTGTGCCTTGAGTCAGTTTAGACTTAGTAGAACACAAAATAATTGTCGATACCATGGTTCACGCTTGGCACAAAAGTATTGGCTAACGAAAAAAGCATGTTTTTCTTCAAAAAACGAGCATAGGGAGCCTCAAAAATATGGTGGAAAAATTCGCAAAAGTAAAAAGTATGTGGGCAAAATAAATTAACGCGAAGAACGAATCCTGCTAAATTTCAATAGAATCGAAAATGTCAACGATCCAAGCCTGCCTGATTTTCCCGACTTTTAAAAAACAGGGTCTAAATTTTAAACATTCATTCCTAAAAGCTGAAGAACATCCAATCAGTATATGTTATTATGTCAGTATGTTATTATATCTAGATAGAAAAATATTTCAGAGGACATGTTTGGATGTCAATAAATTTGTGATATAAAAGTCACAAATACGGGGTGAGTACAAATGATGGACCCGATTTTAAAAAAATCATTTTTTCAAAACTATCGCACATATTACAATAAGTGATAGATTAATGTAAAGAGAAATAAACCCAAGTTTTTTCAGATACAAATTTTCTATGTGATACCCTCTTGTTACGCGGCATACGCCCAATGTGTAAGATAGTTCGTTCCAGACATTTTGTGGCATCACTCAATCAATCGTTCGTAATGCTGCACAAATGCGTTCTTTAAGTTCTCGCAGTGTTTACGGCATGATTGGATTTTGGGATTTTAGTGGCATGAGATTAAGGGTAAATCACCGTCACCCGCATGTACCATCTGTTAATCCTTGATTACAGATGGTACATGCTCATGTTTGGGGGTAAAAAACTCGGTATATTTCTCTTTACATTCATGTATCACTTATTGTTATATGTGAAGTAGTTTCAAAAATGTGATTTTTTAAAATCAAGTCCATCATTTGTACTCACCCTGTGCACTTGCAGAAAAATTCGTATTTAGACATTAATTTATTCCTCATTTTTTAACGAATAATTTCCGTACTCCTTAGAAACGTAATATTTCCGTGAATTCTTTCCGAAAATCTGAAGAACAGGAAAAAATTTCGTTAATTCTAAAGAAGTTTCTTCAGTTAACAGGAGAAAAAAGAAACTTACATTCGTCAATTAACGGAAATATTCCAGCAGCTCTGATTGCTGAAAAATTTGCGTGAATTGAAGAAATAAGTTTTGAGAGTGTACATAAACTCTAATATCTGTTGCCACTATACGATCAAATATTTTCTAGGGTGAAGGAAGAACAGTGACGTCACACCTGCTGCAACGGAGAGTCTCGAGCGGTGAGGGTATCTTGAAAGAGAGCCAGATCTATGTGGGGCTACATTTGCAAGGCAGCTTCGTTGTTCCATCGATGTTTATAGACGTTTTACTGCCTTTTACTGCTTTTTATATTAACTGTAAATATCAATGTAAATGTTAAAGTAATACAGTATTCAATCAATAATTCAAAAGGCATGATTTAATTTTAATTCATTCGTCTAAATAAGTCCAGATGTATTAACCACTGAACTAGAAATCTAAAAAAAACATCTCTTTGTTAGTGATTTTCCTTTGCTCCATAAATTTATTTCTGGTATCATAAACAATATTGCATCTCATGCGTTATGTGTAGGACATGTTCATTCCAAACATCTACGTTAAATTTGTTTACCACTAGGGATGGACGCGAGACGACTTTTTTGCGAGACAAGACAGATATTTACAGCTTTCTTGCGAGACAAGACACACATTTTTAACATTACGATATAGGAATTTTTGCGAGACGAGACAAAGCTTTTAGGCTATTTTGCGAGACGCGAGACTCCTATTTTTCGTCTCGCGTCCATACCTATTTACCACCTGAGTTAAATTTAAGTTAAATTTGCTTAAAATCTGAAATAAAAAGTATTAGAAGAATGTTTACTTTTTAGATACGTCATAGTTGTTCCTACTAAACTCCGGTGGCGTGAATAATTTAGTTTAGTGAAACAGTGTATAAAATCGATAAAAATTGTAGCATAACATCTTTGTAGGAATATGGAAAGTGTATTCTAAAACTTGTAAAGAAAAGAAAAATCTAACAACTAATTTTTTCTCTTCGTCTTGCTTATTTTTGCTTACCAGTGTATTTTATAGATCGTTTACATTTTTCTACTGTTCCGGCAAGATAATTTTGAAATCTCAGAATCAGTGAGACTCTAAAATAGCTTTAGCAGTGCTTAAAAAGCACGTTTTATGATATTTTAAACTGTTTGTCTAAAAAGTCATCGAGAAAAATAGCAAGTTCCTAAAATGTTTTCCCACTTTCAATATTTAAAATCGACACTTTAAAAATCAAATAACATGGGAATATCATTATCAAACCTTTTAAGGTACTGTCCAGGAAAAAAATCAAAAACACCAAACATTATGCATCCTTTAAATTTCGCAATTTTTCTTAAAGTGTATTTTTTATTTTGTAAAAAAAAAAGAAACGGTATATTGAAAATTTTTTAGTTATAACACAGTGCGAAATTAAACACACTTCCAATGAGCACGCAACGAGATTAATTTTAAATCATATTCTTGAATATAAACTTAGTACTTTAACAATAAACTTAAGAACAAGAAAAATCAAACATGCTTTACGCATCGATCGTATAAAAACTTTCCTATAAAAAGTTATTTGCGTATACAATACATTGTAATGGATAGTCCAGCTGTTCGCCAACGTCAGCGTTGTTCCAGGAATCCCAAGCGTTCGTCATTGTTATTCGATGAGTCTAAATGCCTTGCTGTGGTCCAGCGTTACACTTCTGCAGAGCTGGAGCATTATTTATAGAACTCGATAAAATATATTAATTTAGTTTTCTTTGAAATGTGTGATTGTCTCAGTCACTTTTAAACAGCCACTTCTTGTAGACTGTAATGTGTAGACATTAGTTTGAAAGCTCATATAAAAGATTTGCACATCATTATGATCCATTTTAATAAGGTACCACTATCATGTACCGTTTAAATTATGTATCATTTTAATAAGGTACATGGAATGCATAAGTAAGTATCTGTTACATGTGTAAATCCCGCGACAATCGATACGCATCACGTCCATTAGTGTAAGGACATATAGACAAACACAAATCATAAACACTTTTGAACTTTATTGTACAGAGTTAAAAACCCATTTCCTAATCATAAATATTCAACGACAATCTTCCGGAAAATGTCTAAAACAGATAGGTCTTTTTCTCGTCATCTTTAAAAGAAAATGCATTACTTGCGCTTCAGGCGATCTCCCCGCATCTGGATTATATTCTCGATGTCTCCCATTAGAAGCGAAAGCAAAGTTTATGCGATTCAACGAAGTATGAAGTAATTGCATTAAAGCATCTAATAGACGGACGGGGTACCCCCAAACTGCATTATGGTTTTTCAGCTAACAAACCTCTTTCCGGCTAATTTGGTTTGAAACTTTCGAAAGCCTCATTAAAATTCTGATCTCCAACTTTTCGATTGAAAGACGAAAAAAAAAAGAAAGAAATCTAGTCAGAATGATTCGCCGAATAATGAGTAAACAGAAAATGCAGCGAATAATGAGAAAGAGAAAGGGAAAGGTATAAGGGGAAAAAATAATATTAAGAAACTTTGATGATGGAGCAGTTTCAAAGTCATGAAATAACTTAATGCGTAGTTATAATGTTTTAAAATTTTGTTATATAAAAATATATTTTTACTGTGGAGTGGTACTTATAATTTCGGTTTGTCTAACAAGCAGTGGCTCAGTTGAAGCCCGGTTCCCATCACAACACCGAAAGTCAAGCAGTGCCGACGTTGGCCTCTGTGTTGGCCAATTACTACAAGAAAAGCGCCCACCACTAAAACTAAATAAATGCAGTAGGTTTCTAAATTATTAGGGGCAGTCATCAAAAAAAGATAGTTCTGTAATTTAGTTACGGAAAAAGGATTAGAAAAACTCTGTTGAATAAGATGAATGATTTTTTTTATTTATTGTCTATTTCTTCATTATTTTCAGTTTAAAATATATAAAGTACATAAGAAAAAAAAATTAAAAGATTTTTTTTAAATGTCACATTTCCTTTGACTTCTATTACAGCAAAGCATACTTCGTAGTTCTATACATTTGCAGGAATAGGTTGCAGGATTTCAATAACTCCCTCTTCCGTACTTACTTTCCTGGAATTATACTCCAGAGAAAAGTCAAAAAATCACGAAGGAGTGGAAAACACCCCCCCCCCTCCCACTACTTGTACATGGGCTCAAAACCGGGTTTGTCCCTTGACCTCCCGTGTGACAGACGTACCCAAACTGTGCTTTCAAAACTTGCTAGAGGTCACATCAAGTGCCTCACTTTCGATGAGCGCAAGAAAAAGTTCGCCGCCTGCACCAAGTGCCAAAATCTTCAGGCTTTTCCTGAGCACCTTTTGGAATGCATGGGACTCTCTAAGGAGGATCTTTTTAGTAATCCTCTTTTTGTCTTCGACTACCCAACAGACAACGAACTTGTGGATCTTGTCTGACTTCGTTAGACAAGGAGGATAAGCAACAACAACATACTTTTGCAAATAGATAAATTATATATATCTAACTCAGAAGGATTTAATGAATTTTCGAGTAAAATATTTTAATTTACTAAATTTTTCTTGCCACATACTCCAGCTTACGGTGCCACACCCTCTTCACAAGTTTCCAGGTTTCAACCGATCACGAAATTCTAAGAAAAGTCTTTCCTATATTCCCTAGCGGTGATACTACAACAGTCAGCACGGCCCTTAATCTCCTCCATGAAATCTTCTCCCGATTTTTTATCACCGTGCTTCTCTTTTACAGTTAATATATTTTAAAACATAAAAAAAGCAGCCAGTGTAACTCTGATTTTATTGCAGGAGGTTGCTGGAGATCGAGTGACCACCCTTCTTATCACATGATCATCACGTTCACTAGTTTTTCTTGGGCGACCGCTTCTCTTAATATCCGTATAATTTCCCGAAATTTTGAATTTACTGATACATTGATGCACACCTGTCTTGCTGACATTTAACTTCAAACCTATTTCACGCTCAGAAAAGCCAACTTCATACAGGGTCACAAATTTTGCCTTTTTCAACAATAAGGTAAGGCTTTTTATCCATTACGACAATTATTCAACTACACTGTGTACGCAAAATCCAATAACGGAGTACCGATAAACGAAACAGCCATGTTTATTTACAGCAGTAGAAAGCGTCTGTTGCAATGAAAGCATGACATAACGCAATCAAGAGCGAAAATTGATCGAATCTTTTCAAATACAGGAAAACAGCTATTGGTCTTAAACTTTTGCACGTGACTGTATTTCCATATCATATTCTGTTTATAAGCTTTAACATTTCTTTCAGGCACACAACAGTCATTGCTTCAAATGTATTTTAGAAAAGTTTTATTTCATGAAAAGTAAAATTTGAAGATTTTGTTTAGATTTGCAACATCATCATTGAAAATGGTGTATCTAGTGTTTGTAGTTCTCTTATTCGAATCAAACAATTGCATCCATAGATTGCAATCTGATTTCTGAGGGTAACTACCGAATTAAATAATTTTTGCGACGTTTTTTCGTTTGCTTGAATAGATCGTCATGCATTTACTTGTGTTAGAAATTCTTATAATCTGTCCGTTTTAAGTGATTTATCTGCTTAATTTATTTGAGTTTAAATCAATAAAATTAATCACATGAAACAAAATTTTCTGACATTTCAAAAATTTTCCATGCTTATTTTCTACAACTCTTTGTGTTTTCCTGAGTTTTGTACAGCTTTATACAATAGTTTTTTATTTATCCTGCACGCAAACTTTAAAAAACGGCTTTTTCTAATGTCGAAGATTTAACATCCTGTCATTAATCACAAACTGATTGAATGCTTTCTGATTTGACAATAAACATTCTGCATTATGTACATGAATAATCTATGAGTATATATTAAGTTATTGAGATAAATTACAAATTTAATACAGTTTACTTCCTATTAATCTATCAATTTATAAATCCGCTGGCAAAATAAACCGTCCTTCTTTGAAGCAAAATTTGATTCATATTGTAAGTTAAACTTTTTTTCCTGTTAATAATGTTTATTTAAAGGACAAAGGAAAGTAATAGACCGTAATATTTGGTTACATTCATTTTCATTCGCATGCATTTTAAATTTAAGCTAAGACTTTCTTTTTCTATTGTTGTTGGTACAGTACACACAAATTTAAAAGAAAATGAATTTAAGGCAACATTTTTAGTTCCGACTATTATAGAGAAAAAAAAATCATTTTACTTAGATTTTATGCCAATTGTGTCGCGGTCAACTGTACATTAATAACGAGTACAATTTCTGAAATTTTAAAGTAAGCCGTATCTTTTCCCTTCATATTCCCGTGATTAATTTCTTCAAATATTCAAATTTAAAATTCCACTTTCAGAGTAGCGAGCTAATATAAAAAGCAACACGAGCTATTTTGTGAAATTTGTTGTGCCGGTACTTTTATTGTCAATAATGAAAACCTTCTGAAAGAATTTTTAAAAATATTATGTTTCTTATTGTATAAGTGTTCAAAGTTTTAACGTGTTTTTAAATTTAAAATTGGATTTTTAGAGTAGCGTGCTATATAAACTGCATAGCCTATTTTAGCGAAATTTAGTATGTAGGTACTCGAGTGACACTAATGAAAACCTACTACAGTGAAGCCTCTCCGAGCGGCCACCCCTCTATAGTGGTCACCCCTCTAAACGGCCAATTTTTTCTTGGCACAGATTTTTCGCGTCATAGATCTAATGTTAAAATAACCTCTATCAGCGGCCACCCGATCTCCTCTAAATGGCCACCGAGTGGGATCGCCCATTTGATTTTTCGGGAAATTCTACTCGCTCAATGCTATAATTTTCAGCGGAAAAACCCAAGGTCACGAGTCTTTCGAAGGTAAGTGTAGTTTAAATCCTTTTAATCAAATCAAAAATTAATTTGAGGTTGATTTAAATTAACTAAACAGTATGTTTGTGTACATAAACGTTTTTACAAATGAATTTTTGTACCTTTCACAGACGCTAATTCCGTCCCTGACGAGGGATTTCCCGATATTTGTAATCTCGAGCTAGCTAAACTTTCAACACAAGCGACGAGGGAAAATCGATGAAATTATCTAAAATTTCGAAACGGATACAAACGAATCCGAGATCTGCTTTTTAAATTAAAAAACGAACTTTGAAAAAATAGTTGTTTTAGAGAAAAATAAAAACTTAAAACATACACAAATTGTCTCCTTTTTTCAAAAAATGTAAGAAAGTATTAAATAAAGTGCTAGTTTCTCTTTAGATGAGTTTTAAATTTCATTTTAAATGAGGAATATGTGTCAGGCTTGTTTATATTACGCATTATAGCAATTATCTTATAACAGTAAATAAAACCCTTCAGAGCGGTCACCCCCTCTAAGCGGCCAAACATTCCAGGTACGGTGGGGTGGCCGCTCAGAGAGCTTTTACTGTAACAGAATTTACAATTGTTTAATCGCTAGAAAAAAGGCTTTTAACCCCTTAAAAAACTTCTAAAAAGGTTTATAAAAGCCTTCAGACGAACAGATTTTTAAATTATATAAAAAGATTTTAAAAATTCGTGGGCAGAAAACAATTTGAAATCATTTGTAGAATCTGCCCTCTCTTCTTATTCCATTTATGCCTAGTGTCCCTTTTTTGGGACGGAATTTTCACTATCAGTCGAAAACGTTATTTATTTTTCCTATCCTTTATTCACGAGTACTGAACCTCAAACCCACAAAATATTTTAACTTGAACAAGTAGGATGTTGACATTTCAATTTTTATACAAAATAATTTTAAAAGAAATCGTGCCTTGTTCAAGAAGATGACATCAGAATTTTATCTATTATTGCTGGTATTAGCAAAAATCGAAGAAAGTCGCAAAAATATATGGGCACAAATGGGTTAACTATAGGTCACTTCACATCTCTATAGTTGCATTGCAGCGTACATAATAGATAAACTGTGCCCTCTCAATTTTTGAGAACTTTTTTCTACCATTTTAGTTAAAGTTTTATGCCATTTAGTATGCTATAGAATACTGGAATAAACTGTAGCAACACTACACTCTTTAAGAATTATGTAATTTGTATTGATTAAATCGCTCAGAAAATGTGAGGGTCAGATTCTATGAATAATATGAGATAATTTTCTGGCTACCCTTTTTTTCTTTCTTTTTTGATCTCTGACGGATATCTTTTTTTTTTCTTTTTAAAAAGTTTTGTACGGTTGAGAGCTGTTTTAAATGTTTTCATTAGTCTTTTAGGGATACTACATGAGGGCATGGTTAAGTGATAAATCCGGTGGTTATGCTTAATCACCACTAAATTCGACAAATGCAAAAAATTAATGGACAGTTCCAAATTAAATGGCGAGTTTGTATATTCGCTTCAACATAATGGTGAAAGCAATAAGAGTCCATAAAAGTTCAAGTTTATATAGCCTCTTGATTTCTATTTCGATGTAGATCTTTTAGCCGATTTTGAAGACGATACTCCACAGCAGTGTCCAGACACAAGATTTTTTTTGTGAGATACGAAGGTTAGCAAAGATTTACTGCTACCAAGACGCACTGATGTTTCTTAGATAAGCAAACACGAAAGGCCATATGCTCGTAAATCCAAAAATCCAAATAATAGTTAAAACGGAAAAGTAACAGACTGAGACAAACCTGAGAATGTACAAAAACTGATTAGAAAAATTCTTATAATCTAACAGCTTCTGAAATGTTAAGTTGAAAACTACAAATCTTAACCCTACAGCTTTGTCAAAAAAGTTTCAATGTTCTCTTTTATTTAGCTGACGAATAGATTACTCTTCCAAATACTCTATTTATCTGTATTTGTTTTTTTTTCTTTAGAAACTAAAACATATTTTTCATTTAAAGATAGGATTTTCAATTGTAAACATATAAAAACATTTTATTCGAAAATATATGCTTTTTAAAAGTGGCATCTAATTTAAAGTGGGCTTCTTGAATTTGCATATATAAGTGCAACTTCATTTTTATTCATTCTCCTTACTATCGCATTTTCCGGCGTGTTAATGACAGTAAGGGTAATTTTCTAAACGAAATCGAAGACGCTTTTCAATTAAACTCAACTGACTTACTCATTAGAGCTTTAAAGTAGCTCTTATATAAATTTCAAAGGGGTATGTTTTTTTCCTGCCTGGCTTATTCCCAGTTAATGTTAGAGCGCTATATGTGCTGATGAGTTGAGATATTTTATTTTTTACATTTTAAAATGATCGGTACTAAAACCGGTATTCTTTCAAGGAATAAAGTACAAAAGGAATATTATTGATACTATTTATAAACTAAGACCTTTATTCATTTTGAAAATCCCAGAACTTAAGTTTCGAAAATTCAATCCCTAATTAAGTAAACAAGGAATGCGAAATACTCTAATATCATCGGAAATAAAACATAATCCGACACAAATACTTTAACGAAGCCCTCAACGTAGTTCATAAATTTTTAAGGTTTCGATTTGTCTGCCTCTATTCTAAAAGCCGTAAATATGAATAGATTTTTTTTTAAATCTATAATTGTAATACAATATACTGTAAGAGACTTTTTCAACGTACGGCACGTGAGCCACAGTGCGGCCCTTAAAAATTTACTGTTTGAATTTTCTTTTTTTATGAAGAATTTTTTTTTAATGCTGAAAAATAAATAATTTCGAAGCAAGCAGAAATCGCAGAAACAATATAGCAACTCTCTCCCCCCGCCTTTTTTTTTAACGAAACTTGTGTCCGGGGACTTATTTACACCCCTTTAACCCCAACCCCCTTTAACACCCCTTACAGAACCCAAAATTTTTTATAAAACAGCTAAATTTCTTTTACAGACACATTTACGGAATTTATTCGCGACACCCTAAGAAAAATCTGCATACCTCGATTTAAGAAAAAGAATGTACATTTGGGTGGTCCGAGTATTCCGTGAAATAGTTTCAAGCGTGTCTTTGCACTAAACGGTTGGACAGCCCTGTATTGTACCATGTGTTCTATCAAAATGACGTGCATTTTATTAATACTTTCTCTTTCACAGAAAGATACAAAAGGCTTACAATGCATTGATTTGTATGAGGAGCTACTGTTAAAAATGTGTTTCAAAATGGTTATATAGTTCGTCTTTCATGAAAACAAAATTTATTACATATTGAGAAAATTTACAGAAGACTGCTCTATGTCGGAAATAGTACGATTAACATTTATAGGGCTTTGAAAGAAGTAAACGAAAGGGTTTTCAAATATTGTGTACACTGCAAAAAAAGTCTGTAAAACGTACAGAAATTACTTGTATTACTTACAGAATAAGTCTGTTCGTAAGAAAAAACAGTTTTTTTCTGTTTTATCTTCACCCGCGCATGCGTACTAGACGAACACGTCATTGCTCAACCTTGAGGCTCATTTTACCTCCGGCGCAATTAAAACGGCAAGACATTGTACTACGTGTCGTTAGCTGGAGCTGGAGAAAAGGGACGGTGTATTTAGTTACAACTGCATACGTAGGTTCAGGTGAGTGTTTACTCTTATTGTAAGCAACAATATCGGCCTTCTTTGGTAAAAAGTCGCATGTAACATTGAGGCGAGGGGGAAAATGGTTTCTTTTGTAGAAAATATTTCCAAAAAGTTTGAATTCTTTTTTTTTTGGGGGGGGGGCATTTACCCCTCCGTCTTCCCTTTTAATCCGTCCTTGGCGTTAAATGATGGGAAATAGAACAGTTATGGAACTTGATTGTGAATTCGAGATTTTTTACCTACAAAAAGAAACGAAAAAAATCACCTGTGAATTTCATATATTTATTTTTAGACTTACGGGTGAGGGGAGGGTGAGGGGAGGGGTGGGGGACTTTTATGTGTAAAACTACGCATCGAAACCAATGGACCAACCAGACAAATCCTCATAATGATTTTAAGCAGTGCAGGGCATCACTTGATCTGACGTCATACTATGACGTCACCTTAGCTACTCTTTCTTCAGCTACTTGCGATTTATGTGCAAAAGTTTCTGGCAACACTGATAGGAGGTGACGCTCTGGGTCGGCTAACGAACGATACGTACCGTTCACCTCTCCATGACACAACGTTTATATCACTGGAAATGGTATACGGGCGAAGTGTGGAAGTCCCGGGTTCGGGTCCCATCGCTCGTCCGTCGACCGTTAACCGTTCAGAGTTTTCCGTGGTTTTCTCCGGAAGTTGGCGTAAATACGGATTAGGACCCCTTCGAAAGACCCCCACGGAGGGCTCCCCTCTTTCAAGGAAACCTCCCCAAAGCTCACTCACCAAATGGAACGAAATTCACACAATCTCAAGTACACACTAAAAGGAACGTACTGTGTGAAAATTAGCTGCTATCTCCTCATAGAATTTGAGAAATTAAAGGTTAAAAATTAGTTAAAATCGCGCCAATTGTAACCCTTTAGCTAGTATTTGGTGACAGGGATAATTGGTCGAAAAGTTGAAACGCTCACGCGAGTACGTACTCGAAATATTTATAAATCAGTGTTTGCTATACCGTGCTATATTTCAACGTACTGGGTTTTTAAGTAGCTTAATCTCGTTTTCTACTAGTTAAACTGAAGTCCTATAATCTTTTTATTTTAGTTCTGAAAGTCCCTGAAGAAAGTAATTAATTTTTATTTGTATTAACACATTGCAAGCTGCAAATTCAGTTTACGTATAAGTGAGGCATTTATTTTAATTCTATTCTTTTTATCCACATGATGATACTATGGAGCAAATATACTTAATGTTGTTTTTATGCTTTACGCGGAGTTTTCTTCGAAAAATATGACATTATCTCCATGCACAGACGAAGAAAAAGTCTGCAAAATCAAATTGTTGAAAGCTTGCAAAATTATCAAAAAGTAAATGCAACAGATTTGGTAGCAAATGAGCAATGCTTATTACTCGATACCCCTGAAGATCCTGTATTTTCTAGTTTAGAAAACGAAAGCATTGACTTCATGTCCAGTGAGGACATCATGCAAAATAAGCAATTTATTTCTTGAAAAGATAAGGAGACTGCAGTAAAATACTGGTGGGATACAATAGTGGCAAAATCCCGCAGTTTACAGAGTGTTCAAAATTATTTTAAATTTGTTACAAATAAAAGGCAGTCATATCTGTGGGAAATGCAAATTCAGAAGAATGGCGATTATAAATATAAACTAAATCAAATTAAAAAATATACGTTTTAACACTTCCAACACGCAAGAAAATTACAGAAAAATGTACATGATTGTGATTTGCAAACTTGGGCTTCAGAAAAGGCATTCAAATTAGGACTGAAATTACGCGCATCTAAAGGATGGCAGTACAGATTTTTAAAAGAGAATAAGATTGTGAGCAGGAAAGTTACAAAATTTGTTTTGCTGAAAAACTCTCGGTCAAAGAAAATTAAAAAATTAACGCAGGCGTTCGTAAATAATGTAAATGTCTTTATAAAGGATTCGTTGTTAAAAGACGAACAAATTTTTATGCTGATCAGTCAGGTTTTTATTTAGATATCCTTCTAGACGAACCCTGGAACATAGAGGATCGAAGCAAGTAGAAAGTGAAATTCAATCTAAAAATGCCATTACATATTGAACATACCGAAAAAACTGGGGAATTCGGAAAAAATTAAGTGCAGCAGTTTTCTGACATTGTGTTAATGAAACAACTTAATAATATATTTCTTTCAGGTTCAAATCAAAGGGGTGGGGGAGGGAATTATAGGGTGAACCCCTCCCCTCCAAAAAAATTACCTTACAATTTTTTAAAATTATTTTTTTTAATACCATTGTTTATTTCAATTCTTATTTCGCTAAAAATCTAAGCTTCTTCTAAAAATCTACGTTTAACCTCCTATGCATGCATTGATTTTAGGTTTAAAAAATATTTTTGGCCAATTTCCTCCACCCCACCTCTCCAAAACGGAACCAGTTACCGGCCTGATTTTTTTCCCACCATATGTTCTGCGGGATATCCAGTGAATCATTGCTGTAGATGAATCCTGACCTGTGCTTACTTAAAATGCTTATTAAAAAAGCATCTTTTTGTAAAAGCCTTTATAAAAGAAAATATAAAGCACCAAGTAGCGATAGAGGCTCTATTCTGTCGGCTCATACTCATTTTTTATTAATTAATTTTAGCTTTAATTTAGGAGATAGCAACTAATTTTTAAACATTAGATTTCTTTAATTGTGTACTTATGACTGGATTAAATTCGTTACGTTTGGTGAGTGAGCTTCGGGGAGGTTTCCTTGTTTGTGTTGTCCTTCTGACGAGGATTTATAAGCGGGCCTCGAGCCAACCACACAAATCCGATATACTTGTTAACAACAACTACGTACCGCAATTGTTCTTGGTTTTGGGGGAAATGAACAATAGCAACTTCATGTAACAAGTTAAGTACTACTCATAAACTGTTTCTCATAAGTTATTTCCTTATTATAGTGTTTGTTTATATCCATTGCACTTGCTAATTGGTCCTAGAACTGTAGTTAGCATTTCTTATTATATAGTTATCGATATGTTAAATATTTTGGAATGAGTGTTTTTATTCGCAATCATTTTGTTTGCAGTGCTCCAGTAAGTGAAAGAATATCGCTGAACTTAAACATCGTGGCACTGTGATATTGTTTATTTTCAGTGTTTGTACTTGAATAGTCGTCTAACACCGAACAATTTATGATGTTTTTAGTGTGCATGTGTGCAGGCGCGTAGCCAGGAAAATTTTTTGGCATGAAGTGATATGTGTATAAATAGACGGAATTTCATCACTAATCCAAAAATTTCGGGGGGGGGGATATATCCCGATATCCTCCCCCCCCCCTGGCTACGCCCCTGCATGTGTGCTCTAGGGGATTTCACATCAAATATAATATATACACTTTCCAGACTTATAAATTTCTATCTTCTATACTTACAATAAGAATTCTGATTTTCTAGGAGTATCTTAAAGTTTCCTAACGCGTAAGTGCCGTCAATAATTTAAATCAATGGATATATCTCAATCAAGTTTATGAGGTAAACCAAATTAAAGAAATGATATATTTCACCTTTTAACGTATAAAAGAACAGAGGAATTGTATCTACAAATTATTTATAATTTCCTTGTAATATTTGTTATGTAGTTTTAAATTTGTACACACTTAGCAATTCTTTTTGCATATTGCATACTATTATTTCTTAATCCTAGTAAAAATGAATCAAAGAAGCACAGTTATACACTTTTTTCTCAAAGTTAATGAAACACTTTTAACTACAATTTTGTAAACATATAAATAAATCAAACCATATAGCAATATTTTAAAAAGTGTGAAATTTATATGTATATAGCATATAACTGTTTTTTTTTGTTTTATTAATACACAACTGGTAATTAAAATAGCAACACCAAGAAGGTGACATGCTACACACAGTGCAGCAATTTTAATGTCGAGTAGTATATCTTATCAAAGAAATATTTCTAACTTCATAACATTGTGATTTTCTTTTTTCTACAAATTATGTCATTATCAAAAACAATAATCATTTTCTTCAGTTTTAAAAGTAATTTTTCATTTGTATGAGATAAACAGCTAGATTTTGATTTGAAGTAATTGTACAGTGGGAATTTTCTAGTTTTTTGTATATTCAGGGGCGACTTGTAATTCAGGGATTTGGGAAATTTTATGTCTGGAAAAGTCAAGGAATTCTGCAAAAAAAATCTTCTAAATCAGGGAGATTTAAAACTCTTTACAATGTTTATCGTCATTTGATGCAGAATACCGTGTTTACTCGCGTAATAGTCGCACCCTCGTTTTGAAGCAGAAAAAATAGCTCTTTAGAGTTACAATATTATATAGTAGATTTTACCCGCATAATAGTCGCACCTGGACTTTCAACATGAAAAATTGACAAAAAAGTGCGACTATTACGTGAGTAAACATGGTAGTTTCTGGTGATCGTAACAGCTTTAGTATTGGTCATTATTGGCAGTCTTTGTCATAACTTTGTGAAATTTTCAATGGCATTAATATTTTATTTAAATATTATGTATTCATTTTTTAAATTCTTAAACAGGGCTGTATAGATTTTTTTTATGATTCTTATTCACTATATTTTAAATTAACATTTACTCTGTGAGGGGGATTCCACACCCTCAAACCCCGTTTCTTTCTTTTAAATAAATACAATTTTAGTTTACTAAGAACCATAGTCAGATAAAAGAAAAAGCTGTCTGCGCACATAATCCAAAACTATCTGCAAACTCATATGACGTATTTAACGAGGAGAGGGGGGGGGAGTCCTGGGAGTTCGGACACTTCCCCCCCTCCCTGAAATTTTGATTTTTGTCACTATAATGATAGTCTTTTTGTGAAAAATTCTGCCTTTTTTACGGTTTGGACTCTCCTCCCCCTCTCCCAAAATGTTTCCTGAATACGTGCCTGCTCGTGATAACTGAATACATATTGCGTATATGAACTTGTGAATATGCATTCAAAGCATACATCTGTGCAACCCGCTTGCGCTATAGTGACTAGCTGCTGCTGTTGTGAACATGTATATCGGATTTGTGTGCTTGGCTCGAAGTCCACTTGTAAATCCTCGTCCGAATGACAAAACAAGGGAGTTACCCTCTGTGGGGTCTTTGTAAGGGGTCCTAACCCGTATTTACCCTAAGTTTCGGAGAAAACCACGAAAAACACCGAACGGTTAGGTCGACGGAGGTGCGATGGAACCCGAACCCGGGACCTTCACACTTCGGCCGTCTACCATTTTCAGTGATATAACCACTGTGCCATGGTGAGGCTTTGTGCAAGATAAATTGTTTATTTATTTTAATGCATAAATTTTAAAACCATTTCGTATCAGTGCCTAGTTATAAAAGTATTTTTTTAATATTTTGCTTATTATACAGTCTGATCATCAACGTTTTAAATTCCAAAATCTCGAATCATATGTGCAGTCAGTGGCCAATATCCTGAATCAAGAACCCTAAACATAAATAGAAATGTTTTATTGAATACTTTTCGAAGTTGAAATATGTAAGAAAGTAATTAAAAATTAGCGCAGATCTGATCGCTCTGTAAGCAGTTCTTTATAAAAGTTTTACATTTAAAAAGAGAGGAATGCTTAAAAATTTGAGCTTTCCCCTTTTAAAAAGTTGAAAATTTGATTCTTTTTTCTTATTCATTATTTTTTCAAAAAGATTTGACGAAAATTAAGCATATTGTTAAATGTAGTAAAAATATTTTATCATGTAAATTTATTTCGAATGTTCAATAGCAATGATGCATTCAGTCTTCTATTTTAAAACAAGAAGGTAATTTTCACATTTTAATTTGGAAGGGCAGGCCCATGGTCAGGATTTTTATTCGGGGAGGCTCAAATATTCAAATACCATAACTTAAACATAGGTATCATGGGGTCCTATGAAAGGTGCAGGAAAGAGCCTCCCACCCTCCGACATAGGCGCGGGATAGTGATCATTTTTAAAATATACTGGAACTTTTTGTATTTTAGTACTGACGTGCCTGAAATACTGAAATAAGCCTTCTCTAGAATAAGGGTCTTCCCTAGAATATAAGCCTTCCGTAGAATACTGGGTGGATTGTGGTAATGGGGCCCCTTGGGTGCCCCTCTCTTGTAGAGGACGCGGGGCTGCATAGCTTGTTTCCCTAAATCCGCCCCTGTATATAAAGATACATATTTGAACATTTGGGGGGGGTAGCTCCTCAAGCCTCCCCTTCCTGGCTACGTGCTTGTCGAGGGGGAATTACAACAAGTGCTGCTGAAAAGTAAAATTATTATGCTCCTAGCTTGTGCTAACAAATTTCAGTTTATAGATGAGTCAAAAGTAAAATGTGATTTTTTAAATGTGTTTAATTCACTGAAGTAAATTATTTTGTTTCTAGGTGTTTGCTTGGAATAAATACTAACAGAGGATGCAAGAAGAATCCTGATGTGAAAAAACGTGAGGCCGTTAATATGAAAATTCTCAATTTACTTAATAAAATGTCGGCATATGAGCTAATTGACCACTAATTATATATTAAGAAATACCCATGAATACTGGAGAGCAAATCTATAAAATTATAAACATAATCTTTGTAAATATGCTTTTGTTTGTACTTTGTAAATACTTTATAAATACTGTTTTTTTTTCTTAAAATAAATCTAATTTTTCACAATTTTTCTTGACGTATTTCTTTGATTATTAATGGATATTACAAAAATCTAAGCATAGATATATCATGCAAGACTAATTTTAAGCTCCTAAAAACTATTTCTGAAAAATAAGATGCATATATGTATATACATTAAAACCTCTACTAACGGTCACCTCCGAAGACTGGTCATCTCTTAAAACAGACACTGTTAGAAGTTTACAGAATTGAATTGAGACTATTGAATTAACATTATTGTAAACCTCCAAAGAACGCTTGTCTCATATAATGGCCATTATTCCATTAATGGCCATTTATGGTCGACAAAACACGGGGAATCTGGAAAAATTACAGATTTCTGTAAATTAGATGGGGTATCTAAAAAAAAAAATACAAAACATTGTTATAAAATAAACGGAGAATCTGTTAAAACTTAAAAAATACATAAGAAATCAGTAAAACGCATAGAAGATTTCTGTAAAAGAAACAGAGACTCTGTAAAAAATTACGGAAAATTTTTGTAAAACACACAAAATATTTCTGTAAAATTGATGAAGAATCTGTAAAAAATTACAGAGGACTTCTATAAAACACACAGAGGATTTCTGTAAGATTGATGGAGAATCTGTAAAAAATTACGGAAGACTTCTGTAAAACATACAGAAGATTTATGTAAAACATACAGAGGATTTATGTAAAATAAACAGAGAATCTGTAAAAAACTATAGAAGACTTCTGTAAAACACACAGACGTTTTCTGTAAAATAAACAGAGAATCTGTAAAAATTACGGAAGACTTCTGTAAATCATACAGAAGATTTCTGTAAAATAAACGGAGAATCTGTAAAAAACTACAGAAGACTTCTGTAAAACATACAGAAGTTTTCTGTAAAATAAACAGAGAATCTGTAAAAATTATGGAAAACTTCTGCAAAACACACAGAAAATTTCTGTAAAATAAACGGAGAATCTGTAAAAAATTACAGAACATTTCTGTTAAATATACGGAAATAAACTGGCGTCCTGGCTGACAGTTTTTTTCTGTAAATTTGACAGACTTTTTTTGCAGTGTATGTTATTAAAATAAATACTTGAGTTTCTTATTTGTTTTAACTTGTTAGGTATGATCGTAATGTTCCTTTTTTTATATTTAAGACATAGTTATAGCATCTTTCCAACGACAGTGAAAAACAGGTTTGGTTCATTACAACATTTTTTAAGTAGTAATATGCACGAATAGGTAAGAACAGAAAATGTTTTATAATTGATGTTTTCGATTCCATTTATCTTTCTTCCCAGTTATATACATTACATCAGGGTGGAAATTGCTGTTCTGTTGTATACCGTACGTCATGGCGTCATAGTGGTTCTGATCGTCAATAAATCAACCATAGCAAAACCATCCAGTGTTTAATTCAATTACCGTTTAATATTTTCTTTTACTCATAAGACGGCATTAAAAATGTAATAACGAATTACTGCATTTTTGCTTCGCATAATCTAACGTGATTCAATATTTTCTTTTAAGCACAAATTGTCCATAATTTTTACTTCAAATTATTGAGTTATCGATTCGTCTTAACTTTTCTGAAAGTCTCTGATAGTAAAGCTAAACCGCATAGATCGAAAATAACTTATGAATCATATTTATCAACAAGTGTAAAATTACAATACGCGCTAAAAACAGCCTCTTTAAAATATTTTTTTCTTTTTTTATAGAAAATAAATTTTATTATTTTACTCTTGATAATATTTCCGATTCTAGTTTTATTAATATATAGCATCATCATAGTAAATTATAAATTACTAATTATCCATCCTTTGTAGGCATTAAAAACATTTTTAACTATATAATTATCTTTTTTTATTGGTCTAATAAGATTAATGGCTTTCAATTTAACTTTATTCTTTTAGATGCAGTCATTAGTATTTTTTCCCTAGAGCATTTTTATAGGTGGAAAAATAAAAATTGACTTGATATATTAACAACGATCATTAACAGAAAATTATAGATTAGCTATTTGGCTCACAAAATGTTAGTCAATGTTTTTCACAGCTGTAATTTTTTTTCTGTAAAATATATTAGAAAAAAATTGTAATTATATTGTTTATCAAAAACACTTTAAAAGGACTATATTTTATGTAAGATGAATGAAATCATTTTCTTTGGCTCTATTTTTTCTGGAGTTTTAAACTTATATCCGTTATTCCGCTTTCCTTAGTACACATTTTTTGTTGTTAATAAAATTTTGACATGCAGCAAACAGAAAAGTTCGGTGAAAAAACTATTATGCTACATTCAACAAAATTTTCTTAGTGGTATTTAAAAATATAATTCTGTTGAATCAGAAACATTTTAATTAATATTTGTCAAGCATCCAATTTTTCTTAATTTAATGTAACATTTTGTTGGTTTAATGAAACATTTTGTTAATCGAACATTATTCTGTTAAAATACCACAGCCAAATTTTTGTCCAGCAAAGTTTTGTTAAATTTAACCAAACCTTTTTTCTCTTTTTCTTAATAGTTTGGCAATTGGTATATGCTTAAGTATACTGCGAGTCCTTAGCAATTAAGATTATTTTATATTATAACTATCTGAAGTACCTGTTCTTCGCAGACGAATGTATATTGTTAAACCAAACTAATACAAATGGAAAATAAGTTAATAAATATTGAAGATACTTTGGTTATAAATTTAATCGCCTACAGAAACTATTTTACAATATTCGTTAAGTATATTCCAGCTATACTTGATTTTTTTAAATACTGTTTGGAATGTGCATCATAATCCACGAGTGTGCCGTATTTGTTTTTCTTGTTCCATAAACTATATCTTCAATTGGAATCTATATTGAAATCGTCAACTAAATCTATTTGAAAATCTTCGCCAGGCATATTCTAGCTATACTTCACAATTACTTACACGAATATAGACACCGATATTCCAGTTAAATAGACATTAGAGTTATGCAACTTCTCGACAAACAGGGAAGATATCGATAAGCTGGGTCCAGTTTTGGGGACTAATTTTCTTATGCCAAATTTGACGATAAATAACCAAAAACGGCAAACCTTGGAGACTTTTCACATTTCATCTGGCAACCCTTGAAAAGTGATTCGCCCTTTCACCAGGTAGGCAGTAAGACTTTGTCCTAAAATAACAGCACTCTACAATTAAAAAATACATGAAAAACAATTTTTGTAAATCACACTGTATTGAGGTCAATTTTTTAAAATCTTTGAAATGATTGTTATGAATTTGTGTTCAATACTTTTTAATGCAAGATTTTTGTGGCTATCTTCATTTTCCTTCGATACATGATGACAAGTATGAAAATAACGTTTTGGTCTCTCACACCAGTAAAAAAAACCTGAAAATGATTTTAGGTATATCTGTTAATTACATTTTAAAGCAAAAACTTTATAGCTATAACTTTTTTTTTTCTCTGAGATATGAAGGAAAACGTGAAAATAATGTTTTAGACCCTTACCACCATTTGGATGCGAATTTTGAACGTCAAGGAACGTCAAGGAACTTTACACCCGTTTGAAGGCAAATTCTAAAACACACTGAAAATGATTCGTAGGCATTCGTGATCTCTACATTCTAAAGCAAGAATTTTATGGAAATCGCTGACTCCTTTTGAGATATGATAAGTCGAAAATAACGTTTCGGCCATTTGTCCGCTTTTCGATGCGAACTCTAAAGAACCCTGAAAATGAATTTTAAACATTTGTGTTCAATATACTTTCAAGCAAGAATTTAACGGCTAGCTCTTTTTCCCTCCGATATATGAAGGTAAATGTGAAAAGAACGTTTTAGAACCTTACACCCGTTTGGGTAAGAAAAGTAAAAACCTTGAAAATGATTTTTAGGTATTTGTGTTAGTTGCCTTTTAAAGCAAGGATTTTATGTCTGTCTCTTTTTTCCTCTGAGATATGCAGGGAAATGTGAAAAGAACGTTAAAGAACGTTTTGTCCCCCCTACGTCCGTTTGGGTGCGAATTCTAAAAGATTCTGAAAATTACTTGCAATAATTGTACGGCTATCTCTTTTCCCCTCTGAGATATCAAGGAAAGCGTGAAAAGAACGTTTTGGACCGCCACCTCCGTCTGAGTACGAATTTTTTTAAATCGCTTCTTAAATGACGCCTTGGGCACAAAAGCTATAATCTCCTAAATTTTCATGCCTGTATGTCCTGTAGATTTAGCTGGTCGATGATCGTCAGTCAGTCAGTCAGGACATCTTCCTTTATACATAGAGATATACGAAGGTTTCGATGTTTTTATTAAGTTTACCCGCAAAATAACTCTCTCTCTGGTAATCGAACATGATGCAAAGAAATGTCTGCTCACTTTCATAATACCGTAGTCACAAGGCTTCCACTGCCCCTGTAAATTATATTGTAAGCTTATTTAAGTATCGGTTGCCATATTAAAAATGATGAAGGCGGCACAAGAAATGAATATATTAGATTCTTCTTTTCAAAAAGTCTTACGATGAATCAAAAGTGATATTGTCTTAAGTCGATTCAATTCTTATTTATTACACTGAGTAGACAAAAGTCATAGGATAACAGTATCCGAATATACAGATGATAGTGGTGTTGCCTACAAAATGTAGAAATGGGCAATGCATTACCAGACCTTTCATTTGTATTCAAGTCGTTCATGTGTAAAGGTTTCTGACTTGATTATCGCCGTGTGACGGGAATTAACGGACTTTGAACGCGGGATGGTAGTTGGAGCTAGACGCATGGGACATTCCCTTTTTGAAATCGTTACGGAATTCATCATTCGAGATCCACAGTGTCAGGAGTGAGCCGAGAATACCTAATTTCAGGCATTACCTCCCACCATAGACAACGCAGTGACCGACCGCCTGTACTTAATGACCGAGATCAGCGACGTGTGCGTAGAATTGTTAGTGCTAACAAACAAGCAACACTGCGTGAAATAATCGCAAGAATCAATGTGGGACATGCGTCAGATGTGTCCGCTAGGACAGTGCGGCGAAATTTGGCTTTAATGGGCTATGGCACAGAAGAACGACTCGAGTGAGTTTTCTTAAAGCACGACATCGCCTGCAACGCCTCTCCTGGGCTTATGACCATATACCCTAGACGACTGTGAGACCGTGGTTTCTTCAGATGAATCACGATTTCAGTTGGTAAGAGCCAATGATAGGGTTCGATTGTGGCGCAGACCCCACGAAACCATGGGCCTTTGTTTTCAACAAGGCTCTGTGCAAGCTGGTGGTGGCTCAGTAATGCTGTGGGGTGCTTTTACATGGCATGGACTGGGTTCTCTGGTCCAACTGCACCATCATTAACTGGAAATTGTTATTCAGCTACTTGGAGCGGTCGTCATGTACCCAGACAACGATAGATATTTTCTGGTTGGCAATGCGCCATGTCACCGGGCCACAACTGTTCGCGATTGGTTTGAAGAAATTTTCGCTTGAAGAAGCGAATGATTTGGCAATCTTAATATCTCGACATGAATCCCATCGAACATGAGTGCACAAAATGTGCACAAAATCCTGCACCGGCAATGCTTTCGCAGTTATGGACGTCTATAGAGACAGCATGGCTCAATATTCCTGCATGGAACGTCCAACAACTTGTTGAGTTCATGCCACGTCGAGTTGCTGCACAACGCCGGGCAAAAGGAAGTCCTACACGATATTAGGAGGTATCCCGTGACTTTTTATCACCTCAGTGTACAGAGGCACAGCTTTAGGTTTTTTGCATGTTCTACGGAGTAAATTTGATGCTGAATATTGGTTTTTCTAACAAAATACTTCTTTTATGGTAAAAGAATTGCAGAATATACAAGGGCTAAGCAAAATAATACAAACACTTTTGTGAGAAAAATAACACTATAGAGAGAACCTGTCGTGTACTCCCGCCTTTTAGTTGTAAAAAATGTCACCTAGCAGGCGAGAATAATCACCCGCCAGCTACCAGTTTAGACGTAGGAATGACCTTTCGAATGTGAAATATATTCAGTGTTAAAACTTCTTTATGGATAACGTTATGGGGAGAAGTATTAAGTCGAAGGTAATGACAAGGGTATAAAGTATCGTCTGCCAAACTTAAACAGTCGCCGAAAGTCGAAGCTCACTGATAATGACAGAAAGGTTTTGAAAGGAACTGTGGCCAGAAAGCACAATATGCCAGCATCTCAGATAACATATGAGATGATCATACATCTACTGGAAAATCGACAAAAACTGTCCGTTGTCAACTGCATGCAGCAAGCATACACAGCTATCCCGAAATCGTTAATAAAACCGTTCATTGCCTTAAAACGACAAAGTTGTTTCACGACGATAAGAATCGGACATAACAGTAATGGGAGAATGCTATCAGGTCAGATGAATGGCTGTTCACTAATGTTTACGGTAGGCGAATGCCAGCACAAGCCCATTGTCTGTCTTCTTTCTATTGTTTTAACCATAGGGAGAATCAATGATGCTGTAGGAATCACTGTATTGTCAGACCACTTGTTGTCTTCTTGCATGGACTGGTTAGAGCACAGGTTTGTGTCAGTACTCTGTCTGACTTCTAGAAAGTACGCTGATTTTGAAAAGTATAGACTTACACATTTCTAGAGATATGTTTATCTGTACCTTAAATTCAAACAACCAATTTCTGTCTTCGGAAAAGGAAGGAAAGAAAAGGAAATCGCCTGTTTTTGTCGTACAAAAAAATCCCCATATAAACACAAAAATTCATTTTCAGATTTCTCTTTGCAAAAAACATGAAACCCTAACATATTTGTAAAGCATTATTATTCTTATTATTAAAAGCGTAGTAGACATTCATAACGGACTTATATAAAAAGTCGGTGATGATTGGATTGAATGCATCGGTGTGGGGAAAGTAATGAGAAATAGGAAAGTTTCAAGAGTGTAATCCTCTTGCCACTATTGCTACGTATATGAAATTCATTGCGATGTCGCAGTAACTTTACGTGTTATTATGGTTGTTTGAAGACTTAAAAGGCGAAAAAAAATTCTTTTGTTGAAGTGAATTTCTTTGTTACTATTTAAAGACACATTGAAACCAGGACTAGTTCAACAGAAAAGAAATTGTGTAATTTAAAAAATAAAGAAAATTATCGTTACACATTTATAAATTTTGTCCCACTATTTCCAAAGACAATTTTATAAAACCTTTATTCAATGCATAATCAGCATAAAATATAGTATTTTTATGCAGATTCTACGATAAAATGTGGAAAGAGGTTTTTCTCATTCATGAAATAAGTCCTCGGGCAAGAATTTTTTTTCTTAAAACGTCACAAAATATTCATTTTTAGCTAGAATATTTTCAAGAAAAGATAAACGCTTTGAATATTTTGTTTAGACGTTTGAAACATTAAAACTAGAAAGGTTTGTTACAATATTTTAACAAGAATGGAGAAACCTGACTATAAGACACTTTCAAACACAATCTTAAACGTGCAAATCGTGCATAAATGTTCATGAGCTACTGCTTAAAGAATGCAATAATATCTCGTTATAAAGGAAGCTACCTACACAAATATTTCAGGTTAGCGAATAAAATATAGGGTAATTCCAGTAGAGTCGCGGCATCCGGGACATATGCCGTACCCCCGGCACATTTCTTGCAATTATCAACAGATAGCAGTCAAACGCACAGTATTGGTACTAGTATATAGCAAGAATCTCTTTCAATGCTTTAGCTGCAACTATATAATCCTTATTTTGAGAGAGCGTATGATTTTACTATCCGAACTTTTAAACATATTGCGCTTAAGTGTTTTTTTTACGTTAATTACTAAATTCATGCATAATTTCGAACTCAAAACTAAGTGTAGCACCTGTATAGAGTACTGTGTATATTGTCACGCCATGTTCTGTTGCAAAGACAAGCAACTGTGATGCGTTACGTCTGTAGTGTACAAATGGTATACATGCCGCAATGCTATTGCGGTATATATTCCGCAATTTCTTTTGTACGGGATGTCGTTTTTAGTAAAATTTTAATTTATCTCTCTGTGTCCTATTTTTTATATTACTGAATTTATATCACTGGAGTATATTTTCTGAATTTAATTAAGTGTTATTAACTTGTTTTCCTTTCATTTTGCACAGACTCACCAAGTTGGGGATGCTATTAGTCGTTATTGTGATTGCAATAATTTTGCATTTTAGCTTTCTGGCTTAAATGAAATGTCGTTCTTAAAAACCAGATAAATTTTTAATTTGTTTACAGATTTTATTAGAAACGCCCACATTTTATAAAAGAATAAAACAATACGAAAAATGAATAAAACAGCATTAAAACAAATAAAACAAAATAAACACTACTTTACTCTTTTCTTTCTCTCAGATACACTGATGTTACGTTATTGATGAAATAACAATTAAAATTCAATTAAAAAAATAAGCATTTAAGTTTAATAGTGAACTAAGTCTGCAGACTTTTGATTTAAACCTACTAATACGTCTCTTTGTACTCATTTAGTTTCTTTTTGTTATTGCATAGGTAATTATACTCCAGATATGAATTTTTATTTCAATATATTTTATTAATTACTCCATTAAATTATTATAACAGGCACGGCATAACTTTCGGACAAAACTCGCGTCTCACCAGTAATGCAATATTTTAGAAAAAAAATTAAAAATAGTAATTATTATTTTATATTTTTTGTCACATTACAGATATTTTATGTTCTACATCAAATGAGTTATTTTATTGTGTGTTCAATCTGGGATTTTTTACACAAATTCAAAATATCTGCTGTCTAAGTCCTGGAATTACACTATCTTCGAAAAGAAAATCGTCGAGTACAAATTCATTTTTTCATGAAACCTCAATCTAAAGAATCTTTCAATATTACGGATTTCATATTCAGTCCCTTGAAATTCGCCATAATGAGATTTTACTGTAATTAGATTTGTCCACTTTCCTTCTCTTGTAGATGGCAGGAATTCCCTTCTTGTTCCCATGATTTATTCCAGTCATGCATCTTTCTCTTACATCACTTCCTAACTCACTGCGCACCAGATTTGTTTTTCATCCAAACAAAGTACCTACACAATTGACACATGGTCGCAGAAAGGAAATGTCTGCTCTCCCGTACCGAACAGGTTAAAACAAAAAACATGCAGATTAAAAGAAATAATGCACTCAATTATTTTTAATCTCTGTCCTCGTAACTTAATAGGATGTGGTGAGGTAGCATAAGAAGTGGTGGTAAATGGATAAGTGTTTTTTTAACCAAAAGTATAAATAAATTGTTTTTAAATGATATTACTTTTTAGTTTATATATTCAGACATTAATTGTGATGATTTAGTACTCACTAAAAAGTCTATTAATTGAATTTAGAAGCAAAATATTAGCTTTAATCTACTTATTAAATTAGTGTTCTTTTCTTGTCACCAGAATTATTTCAAAAAACTAATATATTCCAGAAAAAATATGAGAAATTCTTTTATCACTTTCAACTAAGAAAAGGTGTTGACAGATTATTATCATAAAAGATAAGAGTTTTTAAATATACTTTCTTTCTGTTTATGGTTTACTACGGTGTGGTAAAATGAGTATACAGTTAGGCTTAGTTAATGTAATGTTTCCAAATATTTCTAATATTTTTTATGAATATAAATGTTGCTTATTAATGTCTGAAAATATGGAGTAAAAAAAGTCATTTAAAAACAGACTTTTTATGGTTTTGATCTAAAAGAAATTCTTATTTTTTTTTTTATACCTCCTTACCCTGCAACAATGTGGTGTCGGAAAAAAAATGTTTACCGAGAAACAAAATTAACAACCCTGACCATAATATTTTCTATTGGAATAATCTGTAAGTCATGACAGAAAATAAGTATAACTTTATAAAGTGTTTTATCTTCTTCTTTTAATCTATTGCCCATTTCTATCTATATCCAAAAAGAGCTCTTAATAAAGTTTAATATTTTTGAGTTGCAAACTAATATAGTTATGTAAAATCTTTATACCCTCTAGAGATAAGATTTTTTTCCGTTAAAACATATGAATTTTATACAGATACTATATGCATCATTATGATAAAGTGCTCGAAATAACATATAGCTATTTGTAAACAATTAATTTGTATACAGTATGCCCACTAAAGTGTTTTGTCATCCTCTTAACTTATATATATATATATATATATAAGTGGTGTCTAGGTAAGGCAGCCATGAGCTACTAAATGAAACCACTTACGACGCTACCAGGTGGAAAACTGAGAACATTCCTAACTCGCTAACTCGAAAATGGAATGAGATAGAAAAAAAAATGTCATTTACAAAGTTGTAGAACATCATAAATTTAGTACCAAAAAACACTTTGTGGGCACAATGCGAAGAATACAACGGTAAGAAGGCGCATTTGTTCTTTCGTGATTTCCTACACTGTGTCGTCACGTGACTTGAACGGAAAGTGAAATCCTTTTCATTGGGGGTCCTTTTGATTGGAGATTACAAGCGATACTACTGTGCAACATTGCGGTGTTGTGTTCTCGAAAGATAATCATTTATCGTTCCGTTCAAGTTTCGTGACATCACAGTGTAGTAAATCACGAAAAAACAAATGTGTGTTTTAACGGTTCTATTCTTCGCAATAATGTCCACAAGGTATCTTTTCGTACTAAAGCGATGATGTTCTACAACTCTGTTAATTACGTTTTTCTCTACCTCGTTCGGTTTCGAGATAGGAATGCTAACTCAGCACTTTTCTTCCAAGTGGCGCCGAAGACGGTTTCATTCAGTAGCGCATAGCCATGCGCTACTGAATGAAACTTTACTTCCTAGACACCACTTTTATTAATATATAAGCAGTCATTCCATGGATAGTTGAGTGGAAGGGAACTTTAATGGCCATTCTGTACATATAGCGTATCCATGTTTAAGTTTACCGGCCTCTATTTCCGCAACTGTTAATCCTAGAAGCATACTTTTACAAAATTGGTCAAATTTAGATGCAAAGTGAATATATTAAAAATGTGAAAAGAGTTTTAGTGAAAAAATGCATACTCTAAATTTGTATACAGCACTCAGGTCCTACATTCATATATATCCAATCTTACCCATACAAAAACATCGCAAACACAAAAAGTTCGATACTGGCAAGATCATTACTCAAGGAGAAATTCAAATTCAAAGTTTCAATGCATAGTGTGATGCCCAAATGAACATGGGGACATGTTCTATTAGAAGAAGAACGGGCGTTTAGAATAGGTATGATAAAGGTAAAAGTGTCATTTTCAAGTCAAACGACGGTATAATATTTGAATACTTAAAGCTATTGAAAAAAAATGTATATTTTGTATAATACATAAATACACAATGCACAAGATCATTCAGTATTAATAGAGCAATTTAAAATAATAACATAGTAAGTAGTTACTTTTTCGAGCATAAAGCCAACCAAAAACAAAGCTTAATAAAAATAAACAAATTGTCGATAAATATCCTGTTTCTCACGTTCCGATTATTTTCCTTGGGCTACAATACATAGCTAGACACGATACTGAAATTCCTCTTGGGCTTTTCTCATCATTACAGGACTAACATGACTAACAGGACTAACTAATGCATCTGGCCATGGATAAAGTGCAATTCTGCAAGTCTACTCACCTTACTGATTCTACTTCGTGGACTTTAGTTTTAAATAAAAGTACAAAGAAAGAAATGAAGAGATTTTAGATCTGGCGATCCAGAAAACCATTCTATAAGACCTTCATAATATGCTATCTTGAAACATCATATTACGTAGAAGAGTTTGAGAGGAGCTGCTTTATGGGTCGCATCTTGGCGATTTCTGCTAACGTATCATGATCATCTAGAAGTTAGTTAAATGTCAACGTAACAGATACACATACTTTTTACCAGCTGTTACACCTGAACAGCAGATATGTGGCGGCTTGAACAAGTACAGCACCCATGATCTCTCTTGTTAATCAATTCAGTATCCAAACTTTACTGCTGATACTTGATAAAACGTAGACGGAAGTTTGATTTCTGGATATTTTGACACGAAATTGTATTTTGTCCTTCAGCAGCCGCGCTCTTGGTTGTTGCAGCACTTATAGTATTTTTTAGTAGATTAGCTATACAAGAATGTTAATGATTGTTTCAAAAGTTCTCAGGTTAAACTGTTTACAAACACTTCAGTAACACTTTGGTATACTACAGGTATATTTCCAAGTTGTACCAAAATGAAATTAACTATTTTATTGACCTCAAAAACAAACACACTTTAGTCAATAAACATTTATATGAAATAAAAAACTGAAAGTAAAAATTTAATATGTTTGTAATCTCTTTTTGCACATGCACATTTCAGTAAACAATTTTAGAAATTTCAGTTGTTGAGTTATGAAGGTTTCATATATGTATAAAACTTTGTATCAGGCTTTTAATAGTTTCCTCCTGCATCTAATTTTACCATTTTTGTAGCTGAAAGCATGCACCTAGGACTAACAGTTGCGAAAATAAAGGGCTGTCAACTTATACGTGGACACGCTGTATTTACAATACTTTATCGTACAAATTTGTTTTCTCCCTTCAGAACAACTGTCTGTCTATATAAAAAATATGTAGCTATTCTGCACTAAAAAATTGAAATATGTATATTTAAATTAAATGCAATTTAATAATGAACGTTCATACATGAAAATATTTATAACTCAGATTGAACAACGTCGAACATCTCAACGCTTTCAGTAAAATTTTCGCATAAATCCATCATAAAGTTTCAGCGAGAAATCTATAACGCAAAAAGTTTCTAAACATAATCCAATAATGTCTAATCTCTGCAGTGTGTTCTTTTATAATACCTGACCAAGTCTACTAATTAATGCTTGTGTTGTGTCAGAAAACTTAAAAAGAAAAAACATTTAATTACTCAGCGTGTGCTCTTATGAATTAAAATCCCTTTTCCCGCTGCTTCAACTGTATTTTAATTAAATATGGCAACGTCTATGAAATATTATTGATCTGTTTGAAGTCGAATTTGGAAAAATTTATGCAAACATGGCTCTGAGAGCAAGTAAGTACTAGCACAGATAACTTCTCACAGGCTAGAAGTAATGGAAAAAAATAATAATACGTCTCTGAAGAGATATTCATTTGTCTTGAGAAGGACATTTAGTTATCTTGTCTGAATCGAGATCATTAATTATATTAACCCTCTGAGTGACTGAGACTTAAATTTCAGATCACTGACTACTACTTTTCACTGCAATACTTGTTTATCTTTGAGTAGTGAAAATACATTTATTTCAAATACGTTTTGAAGTTTAAAGTTTGAAGTACAGATGATTTTCTCTTAAATAATTATATATTACATGTGTATACACATGGTGCCCAAAAAGGTGGTTAGTAGGTGCAACTACTAACTAGTAACGACACTAGAATGGTATGTCGTTCTTGTTAAAAGCCTGATTATATGAAAACTGTTCCAGACATCATACGAATCCGAATGTGAAACATATCCTTCTAGGTTTCAAACCTGATCGATGCAAGGATGTGTGCAACGAACCTTATTCAAAAATAATGATTCAGTGAAAATACTCCGTTACTCAGTAACGAATACATACGACGGCCTTTACAGCTGCAATATTCGTCTTACAAGCTCACTTGTACTACCCAGCAAACACAGTCCTATCGGATAAGTTTTGGGCCGACACTGGCATGCCGGCGCAGAATGTGCCGGTGCGATATCGCTCACGCGGTACCGAAAACGACAAAATTGCGTCCGCCTGGGCGTCTGTCGGGCCGAAAGGATGGGGTGGTTCTGGTTCGGTGTCGGCAAAAACGATAACGGCGTCGGCCCAGCCTTGTGCCACTTTTGAACCAAAACCATTACGTTTTTGGTGTGGTATCGGCAACGACAAAATATCGAAAACCGACCAGCACCTTATTTATTTCCAAAATACCCTAATTAGCTCCGTAGTTAGTTCTCTAGGGTATTAATCAACAAATTAAAGTAATAATAATTATTATTATATAAATGACTTTACACCACTAGGACTAAATTTATTAAAAATACCTAATTAGCAAAATAGTTTGTTTTTAAGAAAATATTTGATGAATTTAAGAAGGAAAGCTCTTTTTAAAATTAACCGTATTATTTTTTTATGCATCAACCAATGTTTTACTTTTTTTAAACGTGTTATTATATGTTTGTCAGACCATAGACATTTTTTTAAACAAAATATTAGGCTCAACTAGACAATGTTCTTTTTTTTTCCAAAAATCTTTTAGAAGCCAAGAAAATTTATAATTTTCCAGAACCAAAGATTATAAATAAACATTCACGCAATGCTAAAAAAAGAGAGAGAAAAAAAATAAAGTTATACAACATGCTTTTTATAAAAAAATGTTTTAATTTATTTTTTTGTTAAGTTATTTCATAATACAAAATAAAGTTGCCTTTTGATTTTATATATTATTTTAAAGAAGAATGTAAACAACATACGTTAAAAGAAATTAAAATATTGGCTGATTCTACAAATAAACGGTTAATTTCATAAAAACCTTTTCTCTTCAAAATAATTAAACATTTTCATATACAAACAAATTATTTTGTTTATACTTAATAACTAAGTACTTTTGGCAAAACTAAGTATTTTTTGGATTTTAACTAAGTATTTTTGGCAAAATGAGCCCCAGTGATGTAAGGTAATTTATATAATAATGATTATTTTTAATAGGTTGATTAGTGCTAAACTATATATGAAACTAATAAGTATTAATAAACCATGTTTATTATTAGAAGATACTTACTTTAAGTAAATATTTTATATTACTGAACTTTTACAGTTTATGATTATCATTTAGTAGAAGAAAGGAACTTTCTATAACAGAATATACTTATTTTTTTCTGTTGTTTTGAGTAATATGAAATTAAGTACTTAAGTAAATCGACACATTTTTCAATGTAGTATGTAAGTTATTTATTAAAAATACCTTCCTGCTTGTTTATTAATAGTTTTCAAGTTGCTTATTTGAATTATAAATTTCATTTTCGCATTATTTAGAAATAATTAGCAGTTTTGAACTACATCTTATTTTAGTAGTCCCTGAGATAACATTAAAAAAATCTAGCTAAGAAAAAATACAAATTCGTAATATATACTTAAAAATCAACTTACCCCTTTTTAACTGTCGTGAGAACTTAGCAAAATGAAAACCAAAAAGCACTAACCACATTTAGACAACTTTAAAATTTTTGTCTAGTTGAGGTTAATACCAGTTAGTCTTTAGAAAAAAATCACAGTTTATCCAGAGAAAACTATAGCAAAGTCCGATCTAACTGACGTAAGAACTTAGCCTATTTAAAACTAAAAAGCACTAACCACATTCAGACAATTTTAAAATTTTTGTCTAGCTACAGTCAGTGCCATTTAGTCTAGGAAAAAAAAATCGCAATTTATCCAGAGAAAAATGCAGCAAACTCCATTGCTCTGAGAAAACTCAGAATCCACGTTACTGAAAAGTTTGCGTTGCGAGATGATTTCTGTTACAACCTTGGAATGGAATGGGCAGGAGACGGTCACAAATACAAAAGGGAAACGAAAAAAAAAAAAAAAAACACTTCCCGCTCTTCGATTGTCCGTGAAAACTAGAATAGGGAAAGGTCCATTTTTTCCTAGTGCGTAATACTGTGGTTCCTACAAGGGGTGGAAAGCCGTAGGAATGCACTCGACCCCCCCCCCCCACCCACTGCGCGTGTGCTACATGTTATAGTGTACGCGGACAAGGGAATTGGAAAAGAAAGTCCGAGAGATTTTAGCTTTTAAATTATTCACTTTAAATTAGATCGCGTGGAAAAAGAAACAAAACAAATTAGTGTTATTCTACTGCAAAATAGTTCATACTTCAATATCTGCAATGAATTAATCAATTAATTTTTAGAAAGATAAATTACTATAATCAGCAAAAAATGGTTACTTTTATTCATTTTTACGGAGATAAGAGCATTAAATTTTATTTAATTTGTAACAGCATTTTACAATGTTGTATCAAAACATGATTTTGCCGTAATTTTTACTATTATTTTATTTGAACAGAAACATGACAAACAAGTTGTTCAAATAAATGCTATTAAATTAATTATTCATAGTTATAATTTTAAAATGAAACTATTAATATTTTTTCAATTTATAATTATTCAGTATAGTGAATTAAAACTTTTATTTATTTATTTTTTTTTTTTTTTTTAACAACAGCAGCTAATGCATTATAAAAAAAAAAATTCCTTAACTATAAATTATACTGATATTTTTTATTTTTATGGAAATACTAATGAAAAGGTATTTTTTCTACTATTTTAATCCAATTTAATTTCAGAAAGTTTTGTTGTTTTGTGTTTTTTGTAAGGAAAAAACACAGGAGTTAATCCTTAGGGCGTCGGTGCCCTGAGCGGAAGAAGGCTTCTAGCGTTTGTTCCAATAAATAAAACAATTAATAAGCAATAAAATTGGGGTTGAACAGTAATTATAATAATTATTTGGTCTATAATTTTATAAAAATCAACCATATTTCCTTCATTTTATAAATATTAGATAATGTTTTGAATTTATATAAAATTTATAAAATATCCCCAATTTTTGTTCCAGAATTGGGGATACAACGGTGATTTGTCCTCAATTCTATGTTCAAAAATCTGGTTAATTTATATAACCCATATTCACATTACATCTGGAGAAAATCACCCAACATCCAAACTGTAAATTGACAGATGCGCGGTAGACCTGAACCCTGGACCTTCACACTTCAACCAGCTGCGGATCCAGAAAAAAAAAATTCTGGAGGGGGCACAAGACAATTTTTGTCACATTTTCTTATAGAATGACTTGAATTTACAAAACAAGTTAATGCTCTATAGTGTAAACTTCATTCGTCTAGGGGGGGGGGGGGATGGGGCTCTGGATCCGCCAATGACTTCAACCATATTCGGTGTCTTATCCACTCGGCCACGGTGGGCTACTTTTGTGAACTTTTAAAATTCAGCGTTTAATGTTCTGCATTGTATGTATTTTATTTTTAATTAATTTTATTATTATTTTTTAAATTGGAAGTACTTAACTTCTATCACTTTATATAAAATGAAATTCATAGTCATATAATTATTTCAGAGATGTGAATAACTAGACAGAAATTGCCCCAATTGAGGGGTGGGGGTGGGCGCTTAGAAACCCCTTCAATAATAAGTCATAAAAAACTGGCTAACTTATCTAACGCATATTCACAATACATCTGGAGAAAATCACCAACATCTAAACTGTAGATTGACAGATGCGCGGTAGACCAGAACCCTGGACAGGACCTCAGGTAAATTAACCAGATAGAATGATTCCCCCCCCTCCCCTCCTTTTTTTCGCCTGTGAAGGAGGCACTTGAATCCTACGGGCTCAAAACATTGTAAATAGAAAGTATTGAAATCATAAATTAAAAAGAATTATTTTAACAATATATATATGCTGCTTGTGCTGGCTTTATACCGTTCAGTTTAGAAATTACACTTCTGGACCGATATCGGTTTTGACGTTTGGTGCAGTACATCGCCAAAATCACATGTTAACCCTAAAAGGCTAGCCGCTATCGGACCGTTGCATGCCCGAAATGAACTTTTATTTGCCTACACCAAACCGTTTTGCCAGCACAGAACCGACACCGTCCCAATTGCCAGTATGCCAATGCCGACATCGAAACGGTACTGCCGATGACGGCCCATCCCTAACCCGATACGGCTGTGTTTGCTGGGAAATGAGAAGATTTCCTTGTTTTTGATAGAGTTTTGACAGTCTAAAGGGATAGTCCAAATTAAACAACATAATTTAATATATTTTAATAAATCTCCTGAACTAATAAAGATAGAAGAAAGAAGAAAAAATTAATACAATTTGCTATCCTTTATAATGTTGCATGTAAGAAATGAATCGGATCAGTTGCTCATTATAAGTGACGCGACAGTATAGTAATTATTTCCCAAGAATTTAAGATAAATGTGGAGCTCCTTTGAAAAAAATCTGAAAAATCAGTAAGTCGTGTTAAACATTCAGAACAAACTGTTTTTGAAAGAAATGTTTTCTTATATACGATGACATAATGAATGTTTTCCAACAGGTATTATTTTCGCTCCCATCGGTAATATCCCTGAAAATTCGCTCAATAAAATATTGAATAAAAAATTTCAGAGGCCATATTTTGAAAAAATTGCTTATAGGTGCATAATTTTATATTAAGAACTTTCTTTGTACAGAATTTGGTATCTCTACATTTGTCTGTAACACCATCGACACCCACACATCTTTTATAATAAATAGAAATATGTAAATACAGTGGAATTTTGGATAGAAAGGGGAGGTTACAAGAAAGTTCTCAAATCGAAGTTCAGTATATTTTACTAAATAACACTTTATCTATCTATCAATTCATTAATTCCTTAAATCGTTACATTCATTTAAAATATGCCGCATTGCTCGAGTTTAGTTCAAGAACGATATTTTTAACTCTTAAACGCATGCAAAAATTATACCTATATTGACATATATATATACAGGTAACCCCAAAAGGTGATAACACGTTTTAATTATTTATCTATTAGAAAAGTGAGCAATATAAATTGAAAAAATATTCAAAATAAGGTAAGAAAAAATACTAAGGTAAGAAAAAAATGCATCTCTTTCTTTTCAAAGCGTTACGCAGTTTAAATTTATATACAACTCCCGTACAAAAAAAAATCCCAATTACTAACTTTTATCCCATTCTCAAATGAGGTGATGTAAAAAAGTTCATCCTTTCATCATCAAACGTCTCAGAAATATCTTTAACAAAGATATTCAGGGCTGTACATAAATTTAAATGTCAACGTTCATTGCTAGAGATAAAAAAAAAAGTTTCCTTTCGTAATTTCTGCACGATCCCTGAAACACAATCATCCGTCTTGATTTTTTTTAATTCGAGAGCCATTGAAAAGTGGAATAGTTATCTTCGTATTTTTGACACTTTTAGGAGAGAATTATCTAAATTTTGTCCATCACCTCATTAGTGTATGGAGCACATTTTACTAACTGGGAATTTTTTTTTGTTCGGGGCGTCGTATGCAAATTTAAAAATGGTAACTTTACGAGAGGTAATTTCTCTTAATGCAGTCTTTTTTCCTACCTTATTCTGAACATTTTTTCAATTTACATTGCCCCTTTATCTCTAATAGATAAAGAATTAAAGCGTGTTACGTCTTTTTGGCACAAGCTGTTTATATATGTATGAATATATATATATATATATATATATATATATATATATATGCATCGAAAACACCTGAAACACAATATAATCCAATTGCATGGCCTCTCTGAAATGTGTTTACAAATAATTCCTGGCCAAGAGTTTTACTTAATTACTCGTATTGTACTAGAAAATTGAAGTGCAATTCAACGTGTGCTCTCATGGTGAAAACTTCAACTGAACTCTATTTTAATTAAATCCAAAGCCTACGAGACGTAATTTCTCAACTTGAAGTTGAAACGAGAAAAATTCAGCCAAACATGACTCCGTCAACAAGTGTCCACAATGAAAATTTCTCATATGGGGCTGGAACTTCCAGCTTAGGAAAGAAAACGATAATGTGCATGTCTCCAGAGATGGCCCATTTGTCTGTGGTAGTGACTGACGATGTTCAAGTTTTAATCAGTTAATTATCTCACTTGAAGAGAAATAATGCACTGTAGTAGGTTTTCTCTGGAGCATCTTTCAAATGGCATTTCGTATAACAAATGTCGTGTAGTAATAATAGTTATTATAATAGTAAAACTAGCAGGGAGTGCTCCAAGCAACCACTTAGATTGTTGTTTATACTCATACTGTTGGCAATTGAGTTTATCTTTGTTTATTCAAAATATAAACTAGAACAGAATGTATATCTGTAATAATTATAGATATGCAATATGAAATTTTACTGGCATAAAACAAAATTATTTAATTTCATCATTTCTACAGCACAAGTATCTACAGCACAGTATTATTATCTTCTATACAAAAATGTCATCTATTGTAACATTTATGCTCTCCTTAATATAGATTAAGTATATAAAATTTATTCATTAAAATTTTCTAGCCCATGAAAATATTTTAATTCATTTTACTTTCTTTTCTAATGAAAAATATTTAAGTGTGTAATTTTTTCCTTGTTTGCGTCTATATATTTTTAAAGAGATCGTGTAAATGTCGAATATGTCCTACGTGCTGCGGCCTTAAAGTTCCGGAATCGGTCATTTCCTGTCGCGTCGGCTAGGTTAGATGGCGAGGCTGTTTAGCTGGCATTACAACACTCCACAGATCATTCATCACTTTCTGTGAGCTTCAGGACTGCTGATAGTGCTTGTGTTACATCTGTCAGAGGAAGAATCAAACCTGTATTCTTCTCACAGAGGAAGAATACAGGTTTGTGTCAACTGTAGACACAAACCAGTGCTAATCGACGATATCGATACGAGGAAATTTCAATCACGAAAATTAAAATTTAATCTTATGCCAATCAGAAAAGAAGACAAAATATCAAGTACTGCTGCGGTATATTAGTTAAATCAGAGCGAATATTAAGTGTTAGATGAAAAAATGACATCACGTCGATATCATCATCTTAATCAGGAAGTTTGTAGGGTCTCTACTCTTTTTTATTCTCAAGTTTTTATGTGATTGGAGTTGTTTAAAAACAGCCCAATATGTAGAGAATAACCGCAGATTTGGCAACACTGCTCCCAACAACCGCGCTCAGTGAGTCTAAGATTAACGCTGGCTAGCCACAGCGTAGAAGCACGGCCTCAGCCCTTTACAGTCCTAGTTAGCTGCAGCAGACTTCTATCAATTCTCGAGGAAGAAATTCTTCCTGAAAGAAGTCCTTTTTTAAAACAAAACGGTTTTTTTTTTAAGTTATAAACAACTGTGACTAAAGCTGTTAAGATCATTTTCATAGTCTTCATGGAAGCATTCTGTGAGTGGAAACGTCGCACACTGGCGGATTTTTAAGTATTCGCGGTCAAAACTCCAATAGATGAAGCCATGCATGACAGTCACGTTTCTTATTTTTTCGATTCTTATTGGTTTCTTGAATCCAATAACATCCTGCATAATATTTCAATCGAATGTTTTAACGGTTATCGACTATTGGAAAATTTGTCGCCTCCTAAATAACAACTGATTATTGTTTAATCCATTAATACTTAACGTCCCTTTTTTTGAGAAGGCATTTTCGCTATCAGTCGAAAACGTTATTTACTTTTCCTAGCCTTTATTCACGAATATATTGAACCTCAACTCCACAAAATATTTTAACATGACCAAGTAGGATTTTTATACAGAATGATCTTAAAAGGAATCAAAACTTGTTCAAGAAGTTGACATCAGAAATTAACTATTATTGCTGGTATTAGCAAAAATCGAAAAAAGTCGCAAAAATATCCGAGCGCAAATATACTAAATTTGAAGTTATTAAAAGAAAAGTTCTCGTATTTTATAAGTGTTTCGTGTAATTTTTATAATGGATTGTGAACCTGGGGTCTATATTTGTGTATTTAAACTATAGCTATTTTTTATTAGTTCTTTTTGCAAAAAAAAAAAACAAAATAAAACAAATCTTTGAATTAAATTTCATGTAATGATTGACTTTATTGAGCTATAAAGTTATAAATTCATTAGAATCAGACTACTTTATGAAGATTATAATAAAGTTCCTGATAGTAGCTTAATGTCTATTAATTTTAGTTGCTAATTTTTGCTTCTCTTCTCATTATTAGATAATCAACAGAAAAATTTAAAAAAGCTCAAATATTTTTATTTATTTATTTATATTTTTCCAGGTTCATCTTCTGAGAATGCCGTCATGTGTCTTCGATAATTAATTGAATCTTATAGACACTGTTATTCAAAAGATAACAATAAAAAAAATGAAAGTGTCGGCAACGTAAACAATTTTTGGGGTGATGAGGATAATTTAACAGATGACTTTTATATACTTTTAATATAAGCCAATCATGCTTTTTTTCTTTCTCTTTAGCTTTTTAAATGTTTAAATATATCTACAGGTTTTGGCATAAAAAAATTTTTTAATCCGCCTGTGTGCGTCGCAGGTAAAAGTGTGTGAATGCCCAAGGGGCTTACTTTGAAAAGCTTTCAATAATTGCAATAATTTTCTATCTTCATTTTTCGTTTTCAAACTTAATTACATTACTTTTAAGACGCACCTTGAATTATTTCATAAAGTTTAAAAGTTAAACTTTTTTAATAAAATATGTTGTTTAATTTTTGGGTCAATTACCGATTATAGTTTTGACCACTTAGAGAGTCAGAGATATTTTGCCATTACGATATGTGGACCCCTAGTAGACAGGCCAACGTTGGCCCCTACAAGTGGTCTGCTAATTTGGAACAATTCCAGATGAGAGCCCTGGATCGAGACTTCGCCAGAGGTATAGTTCGAACATAGAGGGCATTGGAGCTATGTACAGATTTTACGTGCACCAGTTCCCTTTAGCGAACAAAATCAAACATCAGTCCATTCGGAAGAGATTGTGAACCTCCCTAGTACTGACCAAGGTCTGCGCCGCTCCAATTTCGGTGTTGTTGCGGTGACCGGGCTTAGCCGATTGGGCTACTGCTGGACTTTATTAGAAAGTTTGATCTTCAAAAATTGCTCTACTTTTATTTAAAAAAAAAACTTGGTAGAAGAAACTTGAAATTTATCTAGATTAAAAATCCATCTTAAATTGAAAAATAAAAATATCAGAAAAGTATAACAATAGTAATAATGAAAAATAGCGATTTCAGAAAAATATCTAAAAATATAAGTAAGCACAAACTACTTTATTTCATTATAACTTCTGGACTGTACTTTGAAAATAAAAAGCTTCTATGAAATAAAAACAAGGCGCATGTCTTTGTTCCTAATATTATCGTTTTTATGCCTCGCTTTGAAAATTTGCATTCTTGACATTCACATTAAACGAAAACCCTTGCAATTCCTGTGTTCTTTTTAAAATCACTTCACAGAAGTGAATGTAGATAGCACATTTTAGAAGAAATTTATTTTCTGTTCCGCCTTTTTAAGTTTAAATAAATTCAACAATGCAAATTTTACTTTTTAAAGCCCCAACAAGAATGGAAATAATGATAACAAAGAACATACTTATATAACTGTAGCTCTTTTATCTTTTTAAAATGTTTACTGAAGAAGAAGCTGTTTACATCGCAAATTCCTGCACTTGGCATTCGAGTTTTAAAATTTTGTTCACTCTTTTTTTTCACATTTTTATTTAAAACTGAATACATATGCTATTTTAAGAATATATAAAAATATAAATTATTGTAAGGCATTTCCAAAAAAATTCAAAAACAGGAAATAGTCTTTTTTAGAACATAAAGGTTGATGGATGTTTTTCACGCATTTGCCCATACAACAGTCATGTTGGCAGTGACGTTCTAACGACGTTTCAGTTTGTGACATTCCTCACATATCAAAGTTTAAGTAGATGCACGCCTTCTGTGACGCTTCCTTCTGGTGAAACATTTGACATCGAAGAGTGACGTCGCAGTGTAGTGTCGACACCTCCAACACTAGGATGTGGTCATGAGATCACCATATGACACCACAAAAAATTGTCCATGGCGGACATTTGACCGTCACCCTGACCTCCATACGACTTTTATGCATTGCCACGCGAAATTATGTATAAGCAATAAGTTCTCTGTGTAGGACACAATATTAATTAATTACTAAAAGATATTTTGATATTTAATATTACATTTGAAGTTTTCTAATCTCAGTGATGTGAGTAGAAATTTTCCAGTTTTCGAAATATTTGTTTTGAAATCCTTTATTGAATATTTAAAAATATTAGCAAAAAAATAACGAATTTCAAAGCTGGGACAAAAGATCAATACCTGGCCGTGCTATGAGTGAACAATTCCCCCCCCCCCATATGATAGCATATTACTTCGCAACTTCTTTCCTACGATCAGATATTGCATTAAATGCTCTCGTGTAAGAGAGCTCTAATGTAAGGCGCATTACAATAAAAAATCCGCAGTCAAATAACTTTGGAATGACCTTCATTTCGGTGAAGAAAGAACTAGGTAGCTTTCAATATTTACCTCGAACGTGTGAATTCCATAATGCGTGCGTGAAAGCAGCGCCATAATCTCCCCTATCCGCAGCTCTTCCTACTTATTTTTTTCAGAAATCATCTCGCCGTGTCCTCCTCAGATTGTATATGAAATCTGGTTCCATTTCAGCTCATTAGTTTTAGCTATCAGTGGCGTATCTAAAGGAATATATAGTTTAAAAAACCAAAAAACACGCTTTAGTGATAAATTGAACTAACTAAAAGACGAAAAATAATTCTTAATATAGAAATAAATTAATGAACGAAAACTAGTATTATTGTGAAAAAAGCGTGGGGTGCTTTGTGCTATATTTTTTGTATCATTTTTGTACTAATCGTACCGATCGAATATTCTCAAGAACTGATATATTGTTACGAATTTTCGGGGCAACCCGCTGCTCTGGGGCTTAAAATGATTTAAAATTCGTATTCTACGCTTCAAATAGATAAATTTTGCTTTTTGTTGCATCAAAATCGGCCAATTAGAACCGGAGATACGGAGGTTTCGCTTTCCCATATGTTTTTCTATGGGCTTCTAGAAATCTCGAGAAATATTAGTCCTAGAGCTTAGATCTCTTCACTTCTGAGGACTTATTTTTGGCGCCAAATTTGGCGATATTTCTCCAAAAGTCGCCAAGTTTGGCGACTTTTTGGTCATTTGGCGCGATTTTCCCAATGGGGCCTGGAAGTTGTTTTTCCTGCATTAAAAACGCATAATAACCTAACATTTCTCTTCTATGACGTAATCAAAATTCACGCTTTATGTAGAACCCTCGAGAAATTGACTTTTCTGGAAACCTCTTGTAGCTCCTGCGCCGGCTATTTATAGAAGAGCGCGTCGCCCCGACAGTCAGTGCGAGCTGAACGCTCGATGTGTGAATAGCTCTCGGTACGTTTGTGTGAATTGATAGTGCTATAGAAGCTGTGTTTTAGCTTGTTTTGTGAAGCTGTTTTCAAAGTGCTGTGTGTAAATTCTTCATTGCTGTGTCTTAAGGGATTGTGTACTATATCCCTTGAATATTTCTACGGAATTTTTGCGTGTGAAAGTGACTTATTTTGGTGTGAGAAATACAGCATTTGTGAGAGCTTCTGATCCAAGCGGATTGTTAAAAGCACGTTATTGCTAGATTGTGCTTGTGAATTGTGTACAGCTGATTGTACTACGAAGATCTAGAAGCAATAAAGTTTGTGTTCCATCCTGACAAGTGACTTTTTACTTGAACTTTTTACACCAACAGGACTTTAGAACGACGAACCCAAGGAGTAGCAGAGTAATTCCGCAACATTTGGTGTCAGAATCGGGGTTCTAAATAAAGACTTTAATTTTCCAGTTTATGGTTTTGACTAGACAAAAAATGGAAGAACAACTTCAAAAGCTCATGAATATGATGCAAGAAATGAAAGCCGGACAAGACGAGATGAAAGCCGGACAAGACGAGATGAAAGCTGGACAAGAACAGATGAAGGCGGATTTAGAGAAGAAAATTGAAGCAGGACAGACCGATTTAGAAAAGAAAATTGAAGCCGGACAGACCGATTTAGAAAAGAAAATTGAAGCCGGACAAGAACAGATGAAAGCGGATTTAGAGAAGAAAATTGAAGCCGGACAAGAAGGAATGAAATTGGGATTGGAGAAAATGGAGACTGCTTTGGGAAAATTAGAGAAATTCGAAAAGAGTGTGCAGGAAAGTCAAGAGATAATGGAGAAAAGAATGTCGCTCATAGAAGAAACTCAAACGAAATATGAACAAAGAATTGAAGGAAAAATAGAAGAAAATGTTAAGGAATTGCAGCAAGATATTTGCAGAATGCGGGAAGAATTTAAGAATAAAATTGAGGAGAAACTAGACTGGAAAGAAAATATAGTTTCGAAAATACAGGAAGAATGTGAAGCTAAAATGGAAGAAAAATTGGACTCTCTCGTCAAGCTGGGAAAGTTACCGGAAAACATCAGACTGTCGTCACGCCGCCCAGCAGTGAAACTTACCACTTATGACGGAAAGACTCCCTGGGAAGCCTACAAGACCCAATTTTTAATCGTCGCCAAAGCCAATGGCTGGAGCGAGTCCGAGAAAGCGAACCAACTGGCCGCTTCCCTTAGCGGAGATGCAATTAACGTATTGCAAACTATTGGAGCGACGAAGATAGGAGATTTTGACGCCCTCGCAAGTGCCTTGGAGATGAAATTCGGAGAGAAGTGCCTGAAAGAATATAGTAGAATCCAACTTAAGTCAAGGATGCAGAGATCTGGCGAGACCCTCCAAGAGCTGGCTTCCGACATAGATAGGCTGTGTCATCTAGCCTATGGCAGTTATCCTGATAATGTTCGAGAAGAAGTTGCAGTACAACATTTTATTGAAGGCCTCGTGGACTCTGAAATTCAGAAAGCATTGATCTTGGCGGATTATAAAGATCTCAGGTCTGCCCTCGTATTCGCCATGAAGCTAGAGGCAGCTCAGCTGGCCGTAAGAAAAGAGCGGCATAATGTTAGAGCTGTGTCATTCCAGGAGCCTACGGATGGAGAAATGGAGAGATTAGAGAATAAATTAAAGACCCTGGAAAATCTGGTGGAACGACAAGAACAGTCAGAGCCAAGAAAAGTGAAATGTTGGAGGTGCAACAGCGAGGGGCATTTACGAAAATACTGCGACGCACAAAAGAACTCTCGTCGTAAAGATCGCAGTTATCAACGCACCAGAGAAGCCCATGAAGGAAGACAGAAAAGAGACGACTTTCAGGAACAGAGGCTGAGGGATATTCAAAAGCCCCGTTTGAAAGTCTTACAGATTTCATCAGTGAATGGCGGCAGTGATGGACTATTCGTACTGGGATACGTTAATGGTTCCCCATGCCACATGGTGATTGATACTGGAGCGAACGTAACCATCATAAGGACGGATCTGGCCAAGAAACTGAACTTGAAGATTATCTGGACTCCGCCCTCGCTGACCCTCCAGACTGTGACAGGTGACAAGATCGAAGTGGGCGGAAAAGCGCAAGTAGAAATCACGTTTGGAAATGCCAGATACGACCATGTGGTATATGTCGCCAATATTACAGACTCTTTTATTCTCGGACTCGACTTTTTAAAATCGCACAAATTTAACTTGGACTTTAAGAATAATGAGCTTCGTTCAGACTCAGAAGAAATAGCTGCGTTCGATATTAGAAACGAAACTGTTTTGCCTGTTCAGCAAATAATAGCCCAGACTGATATCACTCTACCTCCCAGAACTGATTCCATAATTTCTGGAACAGTAAAAGAAAGCAATAAATTCCGCTTTGGATTAATCGAACACCCAAGCAATAGTGATTCCGTCAGAGGAGTACTTGTGGGAGCAACACTTGTGGACTTGTCGAGAACGGAAATTCCAGTTAGAGTAGTAAATGTGACGGACAAGTCGAAGGTGATAAAGAAAAATGAAGTGTTGGCGACATGCACTCCTGTTACCTGCATTAATAAGAACACCAACCAAACGACAGCTAAATCTTCCGAGTGCCTGACGAAGGAATTATTACAAGACGTGGAGTTAACGGCAGAACAGAGAAGCGCTGCGGAGAAAGTAATAGCTGAATTTGAAGACCTCTTCTCTCGTACTTCCGGTGACTTTGGCCGTACGAGGTTAACGCAGCATAAAATAGACACAAGCAGCCATTCTCCCATCAAGCAACATCCTAGGCGGCTGCCGTTTGCTAAGCAAGAAGAGGTGAACCGACTTTTAGAGGAGATGCAGCGTGATGACGTCATCGAGCCATCGACTAGTCCGTGGGCCTCGCCGATTGTTTTGGTCCGAAAGAAAGATGGTTCCACCCGGTTCTGTGTTGACTATAGACGTCTGAATGACATTACCAAGAAAGACAGCTACCCTCTTCCCAGGATAGACGACACATTGGACACTTTATCGGGAAACGAATGGTTCTCTACTCTGGATCTCAAGAGTGGCTACTGGCAAGTAGAAATCCATCCCGATGACCGTGAAAAGACTGCGTTCACCACGGGACAAGGATTGTGGCAGTTCAAAGTTATGCCTTTTGGACTCTGCAACGCACCGGCTACATTCGAGCGTCTAATGGAGACAGTGTTGAGAGGACTTTCCTACGAAGCATGTCTCGTTTATTTGGACGATATCATCATCGTCGGAAGGACTTTCGAAGAGCATCTCGAGAACATTCGAAAGGTACTACAGAAATTAAAAGAGGCAAACTTGAAACTAAGTCCATCGAAGTGTAATTTGTTTCGTCGGGAAGTACGTTACCTCGGGCACATAATATCCGCCCACGGAGTCCGAACCGATCCCGAAAAGACGTCCGCAGTCCAGAACTGGAGTCGTCCCGAGAATATCCACGACTTAAGAAGTTTTCTCGGTCTGTGTACTTACTATCGAAAATTCGTGAAGGGCTTTTCTCAAATTGCGAGACCTCTTCACAAATTGACCGAGACTGGACAGAAATTTCTATGGACTGAGGAATGTGAGGACGCATTCAACGAACTGAAGACGGCTTTAACATCTTCGCCGATCTTGTCGTATCCTCACCCTGACAAGCCATTTATCCTGGACACAGACGCAAGTAAGGAGAGTGTCGGAGCAGTTTTGTCCCAGGAGATAGATGGCCAAGAACACGTCATTGCTTACTGGAGCAAATGCCTTTCAAAGGCAGAACGTAACTATTGTGTTACGAGAAAGGAACTCCTTGCTATCATTAAGGCCGTGGAGCACTTCCATCATTACCTGTACGGCCGAAAGTTCCTGCTCCCAACGGACCATGTCTCTTTAACCTGGCTTCTAAATTTCAAGAATCCGGAGGGCCAAATAGCCAGGTGGATACAGCGACTACAAGAATATGACATCGAGATACGTCATCGGAAAGGGTCATCTCATGGAAATGCAGATGCTTTGTCGAGAAGGCCCTGCATAGACAGTTGTCGCTATTGCTCCAGGGCAGAGAAAAATTACCATCTGAAACATCCCGCTGTCCGCCAAGTTACATCATCGGCATCATCTCAAGATCCCTGGAGTGACGAAAATGTTCGGGCGGACCAATTAACAGACAGCGACATCAAACCTATTGTGGAATTTATGGAAAAATCCAGCGCTAAGCCCAGTTGGCAAGAAATATCATCTTACAGTCCGGCAACAAAACAGTACTGGGCTTTATGGGATTCGCTTCGCCTGAGAAATGGAGTCCTGTATCGTAAATGGGAGTCGGACGACGGCAAGATGCTCCGATGGCAGTTGGTACTCCCTCGCTCGAGGATTCCGAAGGTTCTAGAAGAACTTCATAATGGCTTAACTGGGGGCCATTTTGGCGTAATGAAGACCCTGCAGAAAGTTCGCGAGCGCTTCTACTGGGTTAGGGCTCGAGCCGACGTCGAAAAGTGGTGTCAAGCTTGTGACGCCTGTGCCGCCCGCAAAGGCCCGAAGAAACGAAGCCGTGGAAGACTACACCGTTATAATGTAGGAGCGCCTTTTGAGAGGATTGCCCTCGACATCCTGGGACCTCTTCCGCGAACTTCGGATGGCAACAAATACATCCTAGTTGTCATTGACTACTTCTCTAAATGGCCCGAAGCGTTTCCTATTCCCGATCAAGAAGCTACGACCGTAGCAGAGGTATTGGTGCAAGAATGGATTTCCAGATATGGAACCCCTCTGCAACTTCATTCCGACCAAGGAACGAACTTTACCTCTGCAGTCTTTAAAGGACTATGCCAACTTCTCGGAATGGACAAAACCCAGACTACGCCTTTACACCCACAATCCGACGGCATGGTGGAGAGGTTCAATCGTACAATTTTGAACAACCTCTCGCTCCTGGTATCTAGGAATCAAGAGGACTGGGACAAGAAACTCCCCCTGTTCCTGCTGGCCTATAGGAGTGCCGTCCATGAGACTACCGGCTTCACACCTTCCCAGATGCTGTTCGGCAGAGATCTTCGTCTTCCCGCCGATCTACTGTTCGGCCGCCCTCCAGATGCGCCTTCATCGCCAGAGGAGTACGTGGGAAACCTTCGGGCACGGTTTGAAGATGTACATCATTTTGCTCGGGAGCGGATCAACCTGAACACGGAAAAGATGAAGACTCGCTACGACACGAAGGCTACGGGACACGAGTTCAACGCAGGTGACAAAGTTTGGCTATGGAATCCTACTCGACGGAAAGGCCTGTCTCCCAAGCTGCAATCGCCGTGGGACGGTCCTTACACAGTCCTAAACCGGCTGAATGACGTCATCGTACGGATTCGTAAGTCACCAAACTCGAAGCCAAGAGTTGTACATTACGATCGGCTTGCCATCTACCGCGGTTGTAATTAGCTCAGACCATGGTCACTATGGCGTAATTCCTCTTTTCTTTCAACTCTCATTTCTTTCCTGTCTTTCCCTTCTCTTCCTCTTTCTTCAACTCTCTTTCTCTCACCACTTACGCCATGTTTAGTGTACATATTTGTAATATATTGGATTTTATTAATGTGTATTTGTTATTACATTGATTACTTATTACAGTGTAATTATTTATTATGATGATTATTTATTTATTAATGTGTATTTGCTTATTGTGCTTGATTACTTGCTTGAATTATGTTCTTAAGATCTTGTTAAGTGTTATACAGTGTAGGTACCTGTGTGACCTCCTAACTAGGGATTGTACTGCCCGGGACGTGCAGTCCTTGGGAAGGGGGCAATGTTACGAATTTTCGGGGCAACCCGCTGCTCTGGGGCTTAAAATGATTTAAAATTCGTATTCTACGCTTCAAATAGATAAATTTTGCTTTTTGTTGCATCAAAATCGGCCAATTAGAACCGGAGATACGGAGGTTTCGCTTTCCCATATGTTTTTCTATGGGCTTCTAGAAATCTCGAGAAATTGACTTTTCTGGAAACCTCTTGTAGCTCCTGCGCCGGCTATTTATAGAAGAGCGCGTCGCCCCGACAGTCAGTGCGAGCTGAACGCTCGATGTGTGAATAGCTCTCGGTACGTTTGTGTGAATTGATAGTGCTATAGAAGCTGTGTTTTAGCTTGTTTTGTGAAGCTGTTTTCAAAGTGCTGTGTGTAAATTCTTCATTGCTGTGTCTTAAGGGATTGTGTACTATATCCCTTGAATATTTCTACGGAATTTTTGCGTGTGAAAGTGACTTATTTTGGTGTGAGAAATACAGCATTTGTGAGAGCTTCTGATCCAAGCGGATTGTTAAAAGCACGTTATTGCTAGATTGTGCTTGTGAATTGTGTACAGCTGATTGTACTACGAAGATCTAGAAGCAATAAAGTTTGTGTTCCATCCTGACAAGTGACTTTTTACTTGAACTTTTTACACCAACAGGACTTTAGAACGACGAACCCAAGGAGTAGCAGAGTAATTCCGCAACAATATGGAGCACCCCAAGCTTTTTTCACAATAATATTAGTTTTCGTTCATTAATTTATTTCTATATTAAGAATTATTTTTCGCCTTTTAGTTAGTTCAATTTATCACTAAAGCGTGTTTTTTGGTTTTTTAAACTATATATTTATTTTTCCCTTTTTAGTTTGATTTGCTATAAAAGCGTGTTTTTTAGTTATTTTTAACTGTATGTATTTAAAATTTATTTTTAATTTTCGATATCTCTCATCAGACACAAAGGAGCACTCTTGGAAAGTACAAAGAGATAATTTATTTTCACTGTGCACCAGTGGCGTAGCCAGGATTTTATTGGTGGGCTGGGTATCAAATTTAAAGCTAAAGTTCAATTGTAAGCTAAGTAAAGGGCCCCATTTCGGGGAGGGGAGAAGCCCCTGAGCCCCCCCCTCCGGCTACGCCCCTGCTGTGCACCAAAATCAACCTGCAGTTAAATGCTACCTTCCTCACTAAAAAGGAAAAATAGGTCTCTAATCAACAAATAAAAGCGAGTTAAAAAGAATGGCCTTAACATGTTCTTGTGATGGATGACGATATTTTGTAAAAAAAAAAAAAAAAAATGTTGTCGTGACCAGAATTCGAACCTGGGTTATTGCGGCCTCAACTCAATGTACTAACCACTATACGATCACGGCCACAGAAAGGGTTTTCTTAAGATTGTAATGTTTGGAAGTGTTCTACTTTCAATCAGGATAAGAAATGAGGAAATTATTAAAAAGGGGACGACTAACTGATTGCAGCCCCCTTGTGTGCATTTAAACTCACTACTAACAGTTGTTTGTTATCATCACCAAAAGGCATGGGGGGGCCAAGCGTTGCTCTTGCGTCATCGTCGGGTTCAGTTGAAGCACTCAGAAATCCAATCTGGGAAACAACATTAGTCAAAGAAGGACAGCCTTCTCTGTTGCGTCTTTTTAATGATAAGAACGAGAAGGGAAAATATGGATTCAAGATTTTTAAAAAACATGTTTTAAAAAAAGGAGTGACCCATTCTTCATAGTATACTTCATGCTACTTACAATCGCCCCTCCCTTGAAACTTTTACGGGTTGGGACTCCTTAGAAAGACCCCCAACAGAGGTCACACACACACGCACACACCGGCCCTTGACATAGATACCTCGTGTAGATAATCGGCCGTATTCAAATTAACCCTGGAAACTTTCTGGGTCCACCACTGTTAACAATAAAACGAGTAATAGTTTATCCCTTTTGGTATTCCCATTAAACGAAAAATCTTTCACAATTACGATACGTTCATTTTTAAAACCATTTTCTATGACTGCAGTTAGATAAGGGTTTTAAGAAGAAATTTATTTCATTTATTTCTTATTCTGCATTTTTAAACTTAGATAAAATCAAAAATGCACATTTTGATTTTTTTCCTTCACAGCCATAGCAAAAATATAAATAATAACATATAACACCAGTGTGCATAGTTATAACTTTAGTTGTTTAGTTTCGTTAGAATGTTTAAAAAGGGCTATTTACAATGCAAATTTCTGTACTTTGCAATTCAGCTTTAAAAAGAGCCGATTGTTATTTTGTGCGTTAAAGTTAAATGGAAAGGGTAAATCATTCCAGTATGAAAACAAGTTTTAATTTCACGGAATCGTAGGCAATATGAATGAAACTTTCAGATACACGATGGTAAATTTCACATCTGTAAAAATGAGCTCTCTAAATCACATATTAATGTACAGATTAATTTCATGTCAACCTGATAACCAAACAAAATAACGCAACGGTAAGTTATTAATAAAATATTGGTTTTTTTTTGTGTGTAAAGATATAAAATATTAGGAAATCTGTGAGCAATACAAGCTTCGTCTATCAGAATAATACTCTCTTTAGTAAGCAACACTAAATTTGTAAACTCTAATATATATACGTACATAGTTCTTCCTTGATAGATTAGATTTCATTACATTTTAAAATCAAGGAGGAAATAAACTTTTAAAAAAGAGAAAAACCATACAAAATGTTTTCTGCTGAAAAATATTCTTCTTACTAGCCAAAACAAACAAAAGCAAAAAATTTAAATTTAAAATTCAAATGTAGTTCAGGAGGTCTGAGGTGGATGTGTTTATACAAATTTGCTTCCCAAACGCATGGAATTAACCTGTTTGGTTATTTATTATTTTTACAAGGACTAGAACTATTCAAAACCAAACGACCAAGCTGGTATAAAAGACTACACACTCAAAATATTGAGTAAAACGTAAGAGATAATTTTCAATTTTGCTAGTCCTCTTTTACGACCCCCTAAACCAAGTGCCTGTGGACCAGATCAAGTCTTCATTTTTGAATGCTGAAAAAAATTTGGCCTACGTTCTACCTCGGCATAACCAAAGTTCATTTTGGCGCTTTTCAAAGAAAATTACATTATGAGCACACCAACACCAATGCTAAAGAATACAAGACTGGATGCAACTGCAATCATTAGACGCAAGAATGACGACTTGCGATAGATAGTATATCTAAGAGACTTAGACCAATCTATGAAAAAATATGATGCACTTGGAAAATTCAACATAGAGCATTATACCCCCCCCCTCACACCCACACACACACACAAACACATCTAGGAACCATAGTAACGGTATTTTTAAATAACGTTTTAACTTCTATTATTATTTGACAATAAAGAGGTTAATTCAAGTACACTTATAGAAACTTCAAAAATAAAATTACTAAACGCTTAAAGAGAAAAGTGTCTAGGATTTTTTTAAATACTATTTTCAGGTATATATTTCTTTATTGAAAACGCTTAGAACGGAAGTCTGCAAACATTTTTATAAAGCCGATATCATTTGTCTTGACAATTTTCTTTTGAATCCCCCTTTCAAACTTTTAGTTTGTGAGAATAGAACAAAATTTTTGAGATATTACGGCTAAAGATATGTTTCTTTCTTCCTCTTTGGCAAAAAAAAGAAACATTTCAGACATTTGAGAGACATTTTCAGAGATTTTTCATCATATCTTTCCCTTTTAAAATGAATTCGGAGTGTCACGTAAAAGTTTCGGTCGCAGTCACGTAGTTGCGTATTTTTACTTAAATATGAAATTCAAAATAAGTTTGCCTCTTGTAATAATTTCGATAGTTAGATATTTTTCTGAATGTACGCAAAATCTCACAGGATGCTGAATTCACCGCTGTGTAAGAAATTCTGCTATTTTTCTTGTTTCAAAAAAGTGCAGTTGCGAGTGTATTTGACGGAAATCCTTTTAGCGTTATTACGCTAAAAGGACGTTATATTTTTGCTTGAAAGTAGAGTATTCACAATATTAAACAAAAGATCTTTAAACTTTTTCCTTTGATAGTTTTTCCCAGTTCCAAAATGTGCTGTTAGAAAAGATTTGTGAATTCACTGAACTTTATTAGAATTGCAGTAATTTCACACCTTTAAAAAAATCATGTTTTATCTTTTATTTAATCATTTAAAAAATACAGGAAAGGTTCATTAGTAATGGAAACCTCTTTATTTTAAAATATTTTTGCAGGTCAGTTAAACCAGATTACATCACATTAAAAATATTATAGTTTTATAAACCCTCCCCTTACTCATTTTCTATGATCAAAATATTTCAATCGGTGTTTTTTTTAATTAATTAATTTTACTTGTGGAGGGTTGTATCGGACATGGAAAAAAAAATTGCCAGCAGAACTTCACTTTTGGCTGTGCAAACAACTTCTTACTAACCAGCAGAATTATTTTTCAATAAATTATAAAAATACAAAAGTATAGATTTTAAAACTGATTTAATAGATAGAAAGTGGAGTATATGGTGAAAATTTTAACAACACTAGTCTTTGAAACTTTAATAATTCGTTCTAAAAGACAAATGCATAAAATGTTTATTTATTTATTTTTTTTTTGGTAAAAACTAACACTTTCTACATAACTGACCCATAATGACCAGCAAACCGAAAGCTTTCCATGGTAATGCAATTCTTATCAACTTTAATCTACATCCGATGTAATCCGAAATTCATGGAGCAAAGCATCGTTTACCAGGTACGTATAAGCAATCTTAAAAAGATTTATGACTAATGACTTAAAGAACAGTAAATGTTTTTGTTGTAATGACAGGCACAAAGGAAACAACTAATACTTATTTCCGGCAAAATATGGCAACTTAAAATTATCTTCGTTCTCTCAAATAGTAAAATCCCGCAATTTGTTGTTATGCATCTACAACACACTACCACTTGTTATGCATCAAAAACACACTACCGCTTATTATGCATCGACAATACACAGCCGCTTGACAAATTATGGCATCTGAATTCCTTCACTATCTTTACAAGAGCTGTTATCTGCAGCAAATGTTGGAAAGAAAAGCTAGCTCGATATTAGATGCTGTCCGGTACTACCTGATTTTCCCGTATAAATCTCGAGAACAAATATTAGCTTTTAACCTAAACTTAGTTTTTTTTCGGATATTAGGAATAAATATTAATTTTGAGTGTTTCAACTTTTAAACAGCCTGTATTTGGTTTTCCATAATATGAATCATGTATTTTTTTAGAATTAACTGATCATTATTTTAATAGATCCAGTATTACTTTTGCGCAATGCTTACTCATTACTTTCAAAAATAATGTTTTCCATCAAATATCCATTTACAGCATTTGCAAAAGAATTTTAGCCTTTCTGGCCTTTAACTAGTAATGTCGAGATATTCTTCAAATTTAATTTTTAAGAATTGCAATTTAATTGCATGAAATAATGTTTATTAAGTTAATGAAGTAAACAAAACTTATTTTAGCTTTAATTTTTTCAACTTTTTATCATTAGTCCAATTAATGCAGTAATCGAGGAAATATTGTGAAGAAATTGTAGTGAAATAGAAAGAATTTGATCCGTTGATTTAAAATTTTCGTTTTTCTGGAATATAATTCCTCGTCTTTGCTCTTAACTTAAGTTTAACGATACCATTTTATCTGCATTAATTTTTAAACTGTACTTCAGACAGAAAAAATTCGAAAAAAATGAAACTCTTATTGTTTATTAATGCGCCCTCGAATTTTTAAAAATGCTATTTTTACAGATTACGAATGTTCCTTAAGTCTGGGGACTCTTGAATAAATAACACCATTATTCCCTCACATGATGCATATGTAGTCAGCTTCATGAAATTCAAATGAGTTCTTTGTTTTTACACTTATATTAAACACCCAGTCATTAACACTCAGACACACAGAAAAAATTCTTTTACAAATGCAATGCTATTGATCTGATTCCAGAAATTTAAATAGATTACGAGAATATGTTTTTTTTTTCTTATTTTAACATTATTCTATTGTTAGTTTTTCAAATTAGTTAACTTTTTCATTTATACATCCTTGAAATATTTGACTTATTTTAGAAGGAATTTTCCAGTGAGACTGTCTGACCGAATTTTACCATAAATGTGATATTTTTTGCAGTTTCCTTTATACTTTTTTGTGTGTTTTTAACACACAGCGCAAATTATGAGAAAACATAGCTAGAATAAGGGGGGGGGGGTCAAGGTTTCCCCTTACCCCTTTCGTGGGATAAGTGGAACACCGGTCAATGTGTTTCAAAAGGCTAATGGTAGAATTTGGGATCTGTAAGTGAATAAAGATATTTTTTTATGTCTTAGGAAATGAAATGATTGTTTTATCTGAAGCGTTTTTCCACATGTAACTTTTTTGCAGCACAAATCCAATAGCAGAAAATGTCTTTATTTTGAAACATTTTATTTCTTTTCTTTATTCACATTTACATTACAGTTTTGTTTTATTTTAAGTAATAAAGTATTTTAACATAAAAAATAATATTTATGAATGTCATTTAAGCCTACAGTTACATAAAAGAAATGAAATGAAGGCTTTGATAATTTATCTAGACCTAGAACTAAATATTGGGTATTGTAAGTAGCTTAATAAAACAACTAAATTAAAACTTAAATTGGCTTAGGCGGAATAAGTAGCTACTAAAAAGGCTGTAATGACACAAAATAACTAACTTGTTTCACAAACACAATTTATTAGCAGAGATTTCTTTGCACGCACAAAACATCTAACACAGAACACCAAACATCAATAATAATAGAACGCCATCACTGACTCAGTTGAGTTGAGTTGTCACACATAACAGTACTGACAAAAATTATCAGTACGGGTAATAGTCATCTATGGAGTCCAAGACATTACACTACCTGTTAAATAATGGTCAAAAATATTTAAACTGGTCATAGTTGTACAAGTAGCCTATACTAAAAATATGTTCAAAATGCATTGTATCCTGAAATATCAGTTTAGAACTTCAGCTTACAATGCCTGTTTGAAAGTACTGACTCCCTTAATTTTAATACAATATCTTCTAAGGTAGAGCATAAAGGTACAGTATAAGCGGACTTAACTTTGTTTTGGGCCATGATCAGAAGCAAAATTGGCCTTGTCAAGTAATCGACCACTTGTCTCACCATACTGGTTACCTATTTGCTCTATTTGTAAGGCAACTGGGTCCCCCAATTTTAAAAACTAATAACAAATACCGCAAAATTTTAAAAAATTAAGAAATATCCTTTTTTGTTCTGCTTTAAAAATATGTAATTTGTTATTTGGTACTACATTTAGTTTTAAAAAAAAAATAATGGGAAAATTCTACAAATTGCTTACAATTTTCACGAAACATGAATTAAAACAGTGTAATACTGTTTCTAGGTATTTCAGAATGTTATGTGTAAAATCAATGAAACAGATCATCTACAATAAAATTATAAGGGAGGGGGTGGGTCACTTCTGAGGCTGGAACATTTACCTCACCCGACTATTATTAATTTTTAATGAACATTTGCATTTGTAAACCTATTATTAATATTATGAAATAACGTTTTTCTGCAGATGGAACTATTGTGAAAAGAGGGGGGGGGGACTGACAAGTAGAAAACAAATTCATTCCATGAAAATTTAAAACTCCTAAACTCCTGAGATTAATAAAATATAAAGCCTGTTTAACTGTCAAAAATGGCTGATATTTGAAAGAGCTCTTCTAATAGGAAAATAAATCTCAGTGTACAAATGTAAAGCTTTTAAAATGTTGAATTTAGGTAAGTAGATCAATTATTATTGCATTTTCAAAATTTAAAGTCATGAATATTCTTTTTATGTACTGTCCATTTCCTAAAAGCGGAACTATAACAAATAAGATGATTCGATTCGGAAAAAGGGGTGATGCGCTGAGACGGGTGTTTTCTAAAGCTCTATTTTACACGAACTGCCTTATGACAATTTCCGAAATCTCGAAGGCACAACCGAAGAAATTCAAGCTTAAGTTTGCAAGTCTCGGAGGATTTGTAAACTAACTATTTATTACCTGTATAATGAAAGGATATTAAGAAAAAATCAGTGGAGGCTCGTCAGGTGAAACAGTTCTTCAACTAAAATTATCCTCTGATAATTTCAATTATTCCTTTTCATATTGAACTTGAATGAGATTTTTTATTTGCTTATACTATTTTGCGTTGTATTAATAGAAAGGCTGAAGAGGTTTTGCTTTAAGTGTGTCTGTAGTACGGTTTTATATTTTATTCCTTTTTTTTCTTATTCATCGATTTCAAAGTATATTACTAATATACTATTATTATATAAAGTATTTATATTGATTTGATGTAGTTAGGGTTTTTTTCCCTACCATTTTAATTCTACCTTTGACCAAATCACTGATCGTTATACCCACCCAATTCAAAAGTAGATTTCATTTTATTTATTTTTCTTCTTTTTGCGTGTGTGTGTGTGTGTGTGTGCGTGCGTATGTTTGTGTGAGCGATACTGAATATGCTTCACATATGAAAGTTACAACAAGCCGTCACTGCAAAATATAAAACAATGAAAAATGTAATTTTTAACATTTATCTTTTAGGAATAAATATTCTCTTGTTACTTTCGTAAACGAATTCTTGTGAGAAAATGTTTCCGATGTTCAATCGGATTCTTTTGCACTTGAAATAAACTTAAAGTATCGTCCTTCGTTGAAATTCAAAATCCATAAAGTACTTGATAGGGTTCATAAAAATTAAATAAATAAAACTTTAGACATGCTGCATAATATGGTTCTTATAAATCTTACTTTATTTTTGAATGTCAATCCTTCTATGAATGGAATTTCCTGCTATTCTCTTGAATTTTAATGTTCACTCGAACAAATCACCTATTTTCAAAAAGCATTTTGAAGTGATAATTAGTATTTACAATCTAAAATGTTATTTTTAGGTGTTGAGGGGGAGCGAATCAAATATAACGGAATTAAAATTTTAAATTAAAATTTCAGACAAATTAGAATTGAACTAATTTACTCCCACTTATTCTCTTTAAAAATAAATTTTCCACTATACAGCCAGGAAATTCCAGCCAATCTCATTTTTTTAATCTCATTTTTTTAATGCACCCTTTTATTTTTTAAATGCCCATCTTGTTGACCGCGAATGCTCCTTAAGGCTGTGAATCCTTGAATCTAAAAAGCCACTATTCCTTCTTAAGATGCATGTGTATCCAGCTTCATGAAATTCAAATGTGGTCTTTGTTCTCACGCTTATATTAAATACCAGCCATTAACGCACTCACAAAAAAAATATTTTGCGTTGCAAATGCAACGGTTTTTATCTGATTCCAACAGTTCAATTGTATGAAGACAATCAGTGTATTCTTTTTCTTTGTTTTACATTATTCTCTGGTTAGTTTTTGACGGTGTTATTTTATCTGTTCATCTTTATTGCATTTTAGTTTCTCTTTTATTTACAATTTGGAATCTAGATCTATAAGCAAGCATTCGAGATAAAATAAGAGCCTGCTTTCTAAAAATAATTTTTTTTTTCTTGTAATACGAATAATTTTTAAAATCTTTTACAAGTAAACCGTATAAAATCGATAAAATTTTTTCATGTCTTAGCATTAAACATTTTGTAACATTTTGCTCAAGTTAAAACAAAAACAAAAAGAAATGCAGCATTGAACAAAATTTTAATTAGACATATATTGTACTTGGAAAGAAAGAATAATTTTTTAAAATTTTAAATTTTAAATTTATTTTCGAATTACCGAGGTATCGTAACAGACGGATAAATATTATTAGCTATAGTTGATTAACATACGTACAAATTCAAAACAATTTTTCCCTATTCTATAAAACAAAGATAGCTAAAATTTTAATGGAGATAATAAAATGGATGCATCAAATAGAATAACGTTTGTGAATACCGCAACTCATATTCGGTGACGAATTTTCACAGCATTTTCGCAGAGTATCTGCATTTTATTGTCTGCAATACAAATAAATAATTTGATAAAATATTTTCATTTCTCGTTTAAACATTTTTAGTAAAAATAACAAGATCGGATAATTTTATTGATTTTTAAATGCAGGACAGTTGATTAATTTATTTTCTTAAATATTTAAATAATCCTCACTTTATTAAATTGAGAAATAAAACTGAATTGTAATTAGCTACCAAATTGGTCTTTTTTAACTAAATCTAATTTAGCTTATATTTAGTAACAAGATACATATATATATATATATATATATATATATATATATATATATATATTCAATTTAATGTTCACAGAAATTGTCTAACTATTTTTTTTTTTTACTGCGGAATCTTTAACTTCCTTAGTTTTTGTTACGAATACTATATGCCACTTCTTTACATTTATTTATTGTGTAATATTTTATTAAAGCAATTTTTATTTCCGTTTGTCTCTTAAACTGTCAAATTCTAGCAAATTAACATTATTGAAATTTTTTCATGCGTTTAAAAAAATCAATAAATTGTGTATTTTAAAAGCCCATAAAAATCTTCTTTCGTTATTATATGATACGATAAAAACATTGCTGCTTTGTTTTATTCTGCAATTTAAGTTTGGATTTTTTTTCAACCCCTTATAATAAAAAATAAAGAGGGTAAAAAAAGTCTTTTATGACGTCACGTACTAGGTGGGGGTTTTTTTTCTGAATAATATTAACACGTGTCATTTTCGTGCTTATTTATTTTTCCCGCGGGCAACATGACAGTCCCATCCTATATTTATAGCTGAAAATGGATCCCAGAACGTGGAGAACAAAAAAAAAGTTTCTTATTTTAATAAAGCTGCTTTTCTTAGAAAAAGAAATGTGTATAATTTATAGCTTAAAATTGCAGAAGTAAATTTTTACTCTCCTTTGAATTCTTAGAAAAGTTTTACAGTTCATTTTTTGTTTTTGAGTACGTGCAAAAGTGACAGACACCTTTATCGGGAATATTTATGTCGTGAATTACACCAGAGAAAATTACTAATTCCAGTGAAATAACCACTCCTAATTATACGGGAATCTGGTTCGAGACTTCTTAAATCATTCTCTCGGGGATTTCTTGAGTTAATTTAATGGTATTCAAACAGTACAGTTCTTAAAATTATTGAAAAATAATTAGGAAACTGGAGTAACGAGTCTGGTAGTTCCTAGAAGTACTTCAGTATTAAGTACACTGTCATTCTAATATTCTTTCTGGGAACGGTTTAATAGCATTTTACAGTATAGTAATTTACGAGTAAGGTCTCGTTATTTCGTCCGATGGACGTTTTCGTAACTTATTAAAATAGTTTAAGATGACGTTTTTTCTCTTAAAGCTGCGGATTTAAAAATAAGTCAGAGTAAATCATGCTTTGAAAGGTGAAAAGTTGTAAAAAAATCTTGATTTTCAAATAAAATTCCGATCACTGTTACACAAGGAAATTCCGAAAGCAATCAAAAAATGTATGTACTAAGTGGTTTCGTATTGTCAGCTCTCTGTCGCTATCATCATATTAAGAAAGCTGGCACATTACGTTCCTGATATAGTGTTTTATGAGAACAAAATAGCAAAAGGGTATGAAATATAATTCAGATAATTTTTTGTATGTTTGTTACATAACAAATGTAGAGTAGTAACAGGATACCAAAAAGAACTTGCAGCCGCGACCGTCTTGTGAAAAGAGTGTTGAAAGAATTGTGAATTCAACCAGCAACACTTAACCTCTGAGGAGCAACCCTTTTCCAATGCTGAAAAAAGGGCAGCCGTTGCCATCGCTCGACTTAACTACCAGCAAGATGGCGGACGATCGGAACGTTCATCGCGTGTCACAGATCTAGAGACCATTTTTTGACGACAGCTGGCTGTGCCGGCACATCTTGCTGGTAGTTAAATCAAGCGATGGCAACGGCTGCCTTTTTTTCAGCATTGGGCAATCTATCCAGCTCTTCTTTCCTTTTTCAGCAGATGTCAATGCTGTTAAAAATAATCGTGACAATTCTTTTACGGGAAATGACGTGCTAAAAAGTAAAGGATTCTCGTGGAGCTATGTCACCCGCAACTATTTTTATAGAAATCAAATCTATTCTTCGTGACTGAAAACAGTCAATACGTCAGAGTTTGGTGTTCCCAGACCGGGAACACTGCGCGTTAAAGGGTTAATCCAGGGGTGGCCAATTCGTGGCGCATTGGATTGATTTCAAGTGGCGCGTTGCATCCTTGCGCCTACTTATTGTTTTATGACAAATTGAAGACTTTCGAAATATTTTCCTGTCCAGAAATATTTTATTTTTATAATTTATAACGTTTCGTGAAAAGGAAAAATCTGTACATTTCAAAACACATCGTCATCAGAAATCGCACCATCTTTGATCTCCTTCCACGGAAAAGTAATTCTAGAATCCTCTTCCTCAAAATAGCCATTTCTATCTCATATTCGCGCATGTTATAACTCTTCCACTCCTAGAATAACTGCATTCACATTTTTCTATCAACCATGAACATAAAGAAGTAAAAAAGACGATTGAGTTGTACGGCGTATCAGCATTTGACTGTGAAAAAAAATTGGCGCATGGTATGCAAGAGTTTGACCATCTGTGACCCTTTAAAGAGAGCTGTCCTTGCTATGAGGACACAAAAGTCTAACATTTTGCCTGTCGCTCGCGAAAATACAGAAGCATTACTCAAATTGGATTTCAACGAAATACTTAAGGGTGACATAGTTACGCAAAAATCCTTTCCTTAATGGAACATGATTTCCAGTAAAAGTTATCAATTATTTTATAAAATTGACATCAGAATTATTTTATCGGTACTGGCATCTGCTAAAAACTGAATTATGTGGTAGAAATGCATTGATATGGTAGAACAGCTGGATAGAGTGCCTAACGCTCAAAAAGTACATCTGTTTCCGTCGCTCGATTTAACTACCGGCGACATGGCGTTTTGGATAACATGGCATGGAGCCTTGGCAAGCAGTGTCAAAAAAAGGTATTTAGCTCTGTGTAAAGCAACGGGCGATTCGATTGGCCGTATGTTGCTGATACTTAAATAGAGTGATGGCAACGGCTGTATTTTTTCAGCATTAGACAGTCTATCCAGTTATTCTTCTATGCCGGTGTGAAAACAGTTGCGCTTCAAAGGCTAAGTAACCTCGTTAATATGATGTGCATGCACATGCTCACAACATTAGTTGCGTCGCAATAAAACGTTTTATTAGTTGGATTTTTATTGAAAATGAATCAAATATTTTTTTTTAAATGGTTCACTTAATTTTCGATTTTTGACGAATTTTTCTATATTGTTCACAGATTTTTGTGAATTGGTGAAAGCCTGGCCGTCATGAAACGACTGTTCAAGTGTTCGAATGGATCTCATAGAACCATTTTTTAATTTTTTAAAAATTGGTTTAGTCAAATACTGCTCAGTAAGTCGCGAAGACTTTCGTGAATCTAAACTTATAACTATTTGATAGTTTCCCATCCGGTGAATACGATCTGTTGATAACATTTCCTAGTAAGATTTTTTTTTCAGAATATTTTGAATGAGGTTTCATAAAATGTGGTACAGATTTCTAATGTAGAAAAATAACTTTATCACATTTTTCGGCCTAACCTTAATAAAATTTTCAAATGAATTATTTGTAACTGGTAGCGATCATCTTTAACCATTTAAACAGCTTAAACATTAGACCACATGCTTCTGACCCCACCTTATTTAGATAGGAGAAAACATTTTTTGCACGCTAGCAAACTAGCATGTATGGAATTCGTTAACCCTATAACAGGCGGTGTCCTTGCCATGAGGACACAAAACTCTGACGTTTTGGCTCTTGTAAGTTACGAAGAATAAATTTGATTTCTGTAAAAATGCTTGAGGGTGACATAGTTACGCAAGAATCCTTTACTTTTTAGCCCTTCATTTCCCGTAAAAATTGTCGATTATTTGTAAAATTGTCAGGATTATTTTAAACAGCACTGGCATCTGCTAAAAAATTCCATACATACAATGGAAATACATTGATATAGAAAGACAACTGGATAGACTGTCTAACGCTGAAAAAAAAGGCAGCCATCGCTCGATTTAACTACCAGCAAGATGGCGGTTGATCGAAACGCTCATCGCGTGACAGAGATCTTGAGACTATTTTTTGATACAGCTGGCTCTGCTGGCTGTGTCAAAAAAGGGTCTCTATATCTGTTTCACGCGATAAACGACTCCATCGACCACCATCTTGCTGGTAGTTAAATCGAGCGATGGCTACGGCTGCCTTTTATTCAGCATTGGGAATTGGTTGCGCTTCAAAGAGTTAAGGATTGTTATCAATATTTTAGAACACAAAGTAGTTCATAAAACTGAGGGTAGTGTTTCTAAGTCACATACGAATAAAATATTAATCGAATCTGGTAAAAACGCTATATTTCATTCTAATTTATTTGGAAATTTACTGTATGAAAAAAATATTTTTAAAACTAATATTTTATATGGGTGGTACCAGAGACTTCTTAAGAGCAGAAAAGCATCTATAGCATTTTCCTGAGCTTTCTAACCTAAGAAATATTTTTAATGATTTTTTAAGAGTGTAATCAATACGAGTTTAAAAAGTATCCGATCTTTGGCGGAAAAAATATATTAGATTTTTATACCCTTCAAATTCGGTTCCTTAAGCCCTCACATACTTAGCCTACCGATTCCTTCACTACCAAAGATACTCTTATGAAACTTTATTGGAATGGTGTTGATCTATAAGTTACTCATTATCTCTTTACTACTTCCAAAGAATGACCTTTTCACTGTGGTCTTCTATTTCAAAAAAAACTACAGAAGTCCCAAACAGTCACTTCATTAGAGTAGAGAAGGTGGGAATCCAACCTATTTCTTATCCTAATCATTCAGGAAACTGTAATTGCATGTTCCGCCAAGAAAATCTGGATCAGGTGTGGGGAATATGCTAAGGAACTTTTCCATGATGCAACTGCTTTTTTTATGTCCAGATGTCTGATCTTTCGAGCCAAAGACCAGTCCCTCCAGATGACGAAATTCTGGAAATGTACCACAACAATTCTGTTGTTGTTGTTGTTGTTGTTGCTAATGCCCTCTGGCAACCGCGTTGCGGTGACAGATCCCCCTATGTAGGTAGGCGATGGGCTGAAGGAGCGGCTTCCATTACAATGAGCCCAGTGGGAGGAAGTCCGTCTTAGCTCGGGGTCCCGTAATTTTGAACCAATTCCAGAGGAGGGACCAACCCCCTGAAATCGGCACCCCCAGAGGTATCGTTTAACAACTTGGAGAACTTTGGAGCCACGACGGATTTTACGTGCACCAGCTCCCATTAGCGTACACGGTTCCACAGCGGACGGGCGGAGAGGGGAAGTCCCTCCCAAGCACTGGCCAAGCCGGGTGCTGCTTCACTTGCCGTGTTCTTATGGGAACGGAGTTTAGCGCCCATTCTACTGCGGGACCAACAATTCTCTGCCACATTAACCCATTCCCTGCCCCTAGTAGCACAACTAGTTCAAAAAACGTTTAGATTACGTTGGAAACACGTTTTTTGACGTTAGAAAACGTGTTTAAAACGTCTTTTGGACTAATTGTGCTACTGGGGGCTGGTGGTTCGTTTTCGCACCATTTAAAAATTATTTTTTTTCAAGGCCTTAAATTGGGACAAACAGTTTTTGTTTAATTGTTTCATGTAAATGAAGAGTTATAATTTTACAAAATATTTTTTAATACTAACTGGTACCTATTTGTAATTTAAAAAAAAAAATTCAATGTAAGGCAATTTAACGTTTCAATTTTTAATAAGATCATCAATCTCAAAATAGATAGCACCATATGATGAACACGTCTTCGCTAAAAAAATTCAATAATTTTATTCTTTAAGAACAAAAGGGCATCTGCAGGTAAGATCGTTGTTTAATTTTTCCTTGTATTTTTAAAGCTTAAAATTATTGGTGCGAAAACGCACCATCAGCATGAAGCAGTATAAAAATAGAAAAGAGAAGTTTGAACTTGGATATTTTCATTTGTTTTTTAGCTAGTTTTTTTGGTCGAAATAGACGTTTCTTGACTCTTCCAGAAGCCATTCATTTATTTAATGATTTTATGTAAGATTTTTCATATTTTCTTGTATGTACTTTTTTATAATGGTTCCTGCTGATGGTGCGTTTTTGAACCATTTTGTTGCTACCACAGAAATAACAAAAAAAAAAAAAATTGTTTGCATTAATGTGTTATTTAGCAAGCTTATAACGTAGAAAAATAGTATCTTGCAAACACTTTCATCAGAAGTATGCGCGGCAGGGAAAGGGTTAACAGATTCGCCGACGACTTTGTGATTCAGTTTGGCGAAAATGACTAAAACTTTGTATGACAAAAAGTGGCAGTTGCATATCATCATGGCAATGCTCCAGCACATTCATCCCACAAAATCCAGATTTTCTTGGCAAAATTTGGGAACATGGATACTCCAACCAAGAATCGGTGGGGTAAGTGCAGGGAAGGATTATGATCCAATTCCGTCATGTAATATACGTTTCTCGACCAGAAGTAAGATAGGCAGCCTTCATATATTTAAAAATACTTGTTATCATACACCTCTATACCTCTTATACACTCATGTCTATAAATTAAGGATAATGAAGTTCAGGCAAAGAAAGAGAAAGAAGCAAAACAAATTTGACTTATTTGTAAAGTCTATTTATTAAACAAAAAGTAAAGAGCAAAAAAGATGCTATATGTTTGACATAATTAATAAAAATTGCAAGTTTTACTCCCTTGACCAAATTCCAAAAAAGAACCAATTTACAAAAAACAGTATAACATGGTTAGTAGGATGGTTAATACGGAGTATGTCTCCCGGACGATGCAATACAGGCCTGACAACGCCTAGGCATGCTGAGTATCAAATGATCAATCTGATCTTGGGGAATATTACACCACTCATCAAGCAATGCACTCCGAAGTTCCGGTAGACAGGTGGGAGGGGGTTGACGGGCTGCAATTCGTCGGCCAAGCATATCCCACACATGCTCTGTTGGATTCAAGTCCGGTGAGTATGCTGGCCAATGCATACGGGTGATATCCTCCGATTGAAGGCATTCGTCTACAATGTTTGCACGGTGAGGACGGGCGTTGTCATCCATAAACACAAATTCAGCACCCATGGCGCCCCGAAACAAACGTACATGTTGTTCCAGAATGACATCCCGATAGATGTGGCCTGTCATCGTTACACTGTGAACATGCAGGTCAGTTCTGGAACCAAGAATAATTCCTCCCCAAACGAGCCATCCTGCACCACCGTAACGGTGTCTTTCAATGGTGTTCTCTTGGTGGTAACGGGTACCTGGCGCTCTCCAGATGAATGTCCGGCGAGAATCAGACTCCAAACGAAACCTGGACTCGTCGGAAAACATCACACAAGACCACTGTGGCGGTGTCCACAATGCATGCTCTCTACTCCAGGTTAATCGCAGGCGACAGTGAGTTGCGGTAAGTGGAACACATCTGACAGGCCTACGAGCATATAGACCAATGTGCCCTAAGCGTCTGTGCACGGTCTGCCTTGAAACTGTCGTACCGGTAACTGAAGAGAGCTGACGTGACAGGTCTGATGATGTACTCCGTCTGTTTCTTTTGGCAGTAACTGCCAAATAGCGATCCTCATTCGGCGTTGTAACTCGGGGGCGACCTGTGCTGTAACGTCTACTCACATTACCATCATCTTGGAATCGTTGCCAAAGCCTGGAGATGACACTCTGGGCGATTCCAAGTTCCTCGGATACTTCCAGCTGGGTACGTCCACATTCCAGTCGTCCGATAATTCTGCCACGTAAAACATCATCCAAATGCCTCCTTTGTGCCATAACTATGCGGTTTTTGCACTGAAAGGCTTTCACAGCGCTTGTGAACAATTTTACTTCTTTGCCACCATTCCTTATATACCCCTCTCTTACACTCTCGTCATTGTGACGTACCATCCACGCCATCTGGTGGTTTCCTGTAATTTGCATATTCTTCTTCAAGATGTGTGTGATCATTCCACAGGTGAAATTTTTATTTTAGAGATCAATTTCTGTGTGATTCTGAATTATCCTTAATTTATGGACATGAGTGTATTACTAGTAGTAAAACACTTCTTAAGCTCATAAATTTACTGATATTGATTGAAAAATTTGATAAAACTTTGGAGAGAATAAATAAGCTGTTTTAAATATATATAACCGTATTTTACATTTACTGTCAATTTTAATGCAAAAAAGAACATGCTGGAACTTTTCAGTACATCGTAAATTAAATTTCATAAATCTACTGATTCTTTTTTTTTATTTTGAATATGAACTAGCATGCCAAAACGTAGCATTTATATTAATTATTAATATTATGTTCTTCAACATGTTTCCTTCTTTATTTTCAGCGATAAAGGTCAATGATTAATTTGTCGAAGCAAGTAAGATATTTAATTGGGGGAAAGATCCATGTTTTGAGTCAAGAACATTTCTTTCTGAGAAAGATTTGATTATTTATTTTCTCCATAACGCGATAAGTCTGCCGTAATGAACTAACTGTAAAACTTCATTTTTTTAAATGATTAATTATCTGAAGAATTTATTAATAATGATATATCGCAGAAAAAGGGAGCTTTTTTTTTTACTCGGCACATATGCTTCAAAACTTATGCCGAGTTGAGTAAAATATAAATCACTGTTAGCAGATAAATAACTATGCAAAATATTTTTTTTTACTCAAATCGTTGTTAGTATTATATAGATGATGTATATGTAAATATATTTAATCTAACATGTCTTAATTCATAAAACTTAATTGATTCTATTCGTTACTGATTTCTTTGATTCTCGATCAAATATCCTGAAGTACAATTTTTTTTCTTTGTTTAAGTCTCATGGGAAGCCCAGCGACGGAATGGTTAGCGCATTTTTCTACCATGCCGTTGGTTCAAGGGTAATTCTCAGGTTAGGCAAAGTGTTTGCCAGAAGATGACAGTTCACGTCACCAGATGTATCACTTAGAACTACGTGCGACTTTCCTGGAGTTTTTTGCCACAGTTTGAATCCTCGTCAGAATGTGGGAGTACCCTACCTAAGGAGACAACCGCTAAGCGGTTTACGTCCGCTACACCTACGGGGTACACACGGCAACCCGATCACGGATTTGTTGAAATGCAACTCATTTTTACACAGTTCAGTCGGTCTTTAAGTAGTTGATTTCCTTTTCCGAAGATCCTGTATAGCCCCTTTCCATCAAATCCTCTCATTTTCCAGTTGTTTACCTGCAAAGACAAGAGAAACGCATAATTAAGACATGCCCAATAACTTAGGTACTTTACGTTATTTTTATTTTTTATTTTTATAAATGTCATCTTTTCCATTGTTATACTTAATCTTTTTATTATCATTATCTACAAACCATCTTCATTTCCAACATGTGTACCAGTGTCACCGCATATATATATATATATATATATATGCGGTGGACGACTTGCCTGAAGGGTTACCAGGCAAAATACAGCAACCCTATTTGCCCAACTCTCTCTCAACCATCTATGTAAATAAACTTACACTTTTGTCTGTACATTACTTAGGAAACATTACATTACGTAGGTACAATCTGTACATTACGTAGGAAATATATATATATATATATATATATATATATATATATATATAATTTCCTATTTTTCTTCACCACATCCCAATAAACTCGAACGAAAGAAGCGTCACCAATGGAGCGACAGTCAGACAGACTTTCTTGACTTTCTTTTGAGGGCTGTACTGGATTCCCAGGTGGTTAAGGCGGATGTAAATCGCAAAATTGTTTAATTCCAATAATGTACAGACAAAAGTGTAACTTTATTTATATAGATGGTTGAGAGAGTGTCGGGTAAATAGGATTGCTGTATTTTGCCTGGTAACCCTTGAGGCGTGTCATCCTGCGATAAAAATCCCAGGCTGTTTGGCTTATGTTTAAAATTATTCTTTTTTTCACGGTCACATTCACTAGCCCAGTGCCCGATGCGTTTACACTTTTTACAAACTATTCTTGATGGATCCTTAATTTTGATTCGCCTGGCCCGAGTATTTTCCATAATTTTTATTTTTCCTCACAGGCTTTCTAGGAACAGCGACGAAAGCATCGAAGCCTTCATCTTGTCTAGCATTGTTAAGCCTCGCTTTGAATTCTTCCACTATTTGATTCGGAGTATTTCTGGCTTCGGAAGCTCATCTCTGGACTGTGTAGTACAACGGAAATTATCGAAAGCAGATGGGAGGCTTTATAACAGCATAACAGTCAGCAAATCGTCGTCTATTTCAATATCCAGTTCTGAGAGTCTGTCCACTATGTCGAAGAATTTCCTCAAATGGTCGTACATTCCATTAAACAAGTCGGGTCTCTTATATTGAATTAAAGATTTCAGTAATGCCGCTTTACGAGCAGATGCTTTAGACTGATAGATTTCTGCCAATTTCTTCCAGACATCTGATGAAGTGTCATAATTTTTTTATTAGTTTGATTTCAGATGGCGATATACACAGAATTATGTGTGGTTTTGCTTTTGCGTCCATTTCGATGCACGTATCGAAGTCCCCATTTGCTTGATTCGGCATTTTCCAAAACTTCAGGCTTAGGCTTTGAACTGATACATAAATCCACGCATCATTCTTTATTAAAAGCCATCTGCATTTTCCAAGTTTCGTAGTTATCTTTATTCAGCGTTTCCATTATGAAAGTTCCAGTCGCCGTTTGGAGGATGAATGATGCTGCGTAGAGAAAAATGTTAAAAGTCGGCAAATAAATAAGTTAATCTATCTGGAAACCATAACTTTTTAGATATGTCAGCAGAGTTATAGCGCAATAAGCGTAAGCGGGCGATTTTGACATATTTTATTAAAATTCGATGAATAATAATGCTGTCTCATAACATAACAAGCAGCATCAAGAAGAGTACAAAGTAAAAAAGAATAAGTGCACGAGCAGCGCTACGGTTCACCAGTTACAGTTAAAGTAGATCTTTGAGTTGAGGGATACAGAATTCAGGATAGGGCATTGCAAAGTTAAAATAAACAATTTAATACGTAACAATGTTAACTATTTAATATATACATAGTTGTATGTATATATATAAGCCTCAGGGTGTGAGTCAGAAACTTATGGAGTACATTTTGCAATTCTCCCTCTGAAGAGACGTTGCTTATTCTTATTATAGTTTTATTGACTGCCTGGGGGGGTCACACCATTTCACCTTACACTATATATATATATATATATATATATAAATAAATAACGGGCGGTCACTACCGATTAGGCATTCGCTACAACAACGGCCCGAAGGTTTTGGCCATTCTATTATTGGGGTGCATAGTGGGCGGCCAACGCTACCCCCTATGAAGGGAAGGACAAGTTAACACCCAAGTCCAAGCCAAGAATCGAAAACAGACACAAGACCTGATAGAATGGTTCATTAGCCACTACATCACCTGTCAGTCGTATTTAAATATGCACCACTAATACTTGTAATTTTCAACAGATTTTTTACTTTTACCACATGCAAAACATGTTTCTAATTACAATTTTTTTTTTCCTAAAAGGGAATTATCTGATGAAATAGATTAATCATGCAGAAATTATTCATAGTGTTAGAGTGCGCGGTAAAGCCTTTATAAGCTATTATTAATTTCCAAAAACTGGTACATATTTTTAAGAGTAAAAGTGATTGTATATTTTCATATTTTTTAATGCTTTGACATAGAAGGTTCCTACATAACATGGCCACTCCCTTTAAAAAAGTCTCTAAATATGATACATTAATGTGTTTCATAGTTTTAATACTTGCAAAAGCAGTCATGTAAACACTTTCCGAATTTCCATAACTGCGCAATAATGAATTTAAGTCAGCATATAAATGCTAACTATTCAAACACATTTGCTTTAACTAAAATTCAGAATAACATTAAAAGGCCCTCTCGAACTACGCATACATTATGAAAATTTCTTGTAGTTAAATTACTCCAAGGTTTATACAAGCGCTATTAATTATCCCGTCTGAAACTGCATCTGTATCTTCTACTAAAATACAAAATCTAATTATCGTATTCATATATTTTAGGTAAATATTAAATGTACAGATATTAAATGGACATGAGATATTCAGCCAGAATAATTTGATTTCCGTATTGTGTCGATATGATATTGTAATTTCTCGTTATACTAAAAAACATGTGCTTAAATTCAAGTGATCTTCGATCCGTTAAAGTAGTTAAATTAACGCAAAAACAATTTCAAAACGTCGATTATAATTTTTAATAAAATAATTTTTCTATGTGAAGTTAATTAGTTTTTCCTTAAACCATTTTATAAAAGTAAAGATTTTGAAAACTTGCCAATTCTGAGGATTAGTTTACATGATTCAAACAGTGAATATAAATCACAATTTTTCGATTGGGTTTGATAATCTCGGGGTTTTTTTTTTCTTTAAATCTTTTCCGTTTATTTCTTATCAGATGTAACCGACAAATTACGCTTCTAATATTTTTTATGGTAGAAATAAACATATAGATATTTTGTAACTTCTTAGATTTAATTAAAAGGAATTCTTTTTCACTAAAATTATGTAAATTGTCGGTATTCGCATTTATATGGCTAAGCTTTCAAATTTGGAAGCACTTGTATTCAAAAAACGTAAAAGGGAAAAAAATGACCATTTAGTCTTTGCGGTTGCACGTAAGGGTTGGAAATATTAAAATATGTTTTTTTCAGGAGAGAGGGGGTGTCAGGTACTAAATTATCCTCTTGGATTTAAAATCTTAATATACTAACTACATGCTGTGATTGATTAAACACTAATAAAAATTTAACTTTTAGCAATGATTAGAGTTAAAATAATTTATTGCCAGCTAAATGAACGGAAAATACTACATACCAAGATTTTAAACATACATTACTAAATGAAAATTGATTTATTTAAATAAAATATTTTCTCTACATAACCTCATGTGTTTTATATTCTTTAGGTAACGCGTTATTTGATAGTTGTTAATACAATATCTTCTCTGTTTTTCACAAATTAAATAAACACTAAATATTCTTGAACTTAAACAAGTGTGATGGACTGAAGATCCAACAGCTACAAGTGCTTGAAATGTCTCTACCCTAGCAGTACAGCTAGTTCAAAAGGCGTCCTATAACTAGTTGTGCTACTAGGGTAGTACCCGAGTTATCCGTGTGCAGTATGCAGTATATGTCTCTGTCAGAAAGACAGTGCTACATCTGTGGATTTCTATACTGATACTTAAGCGGCAAGTTGTTTTTACGTTATATTTTTCAACACATTAAACTATGTACACTAGGAACTAACAAACCTTCTTCAAAGCATGATTTTGTAATGGAAAACTTATGGTTTTTAAACATGAACGCCAGTTGATCAGCACACGCATTCCAAGTTTGAAAAGGTAGGAGTAAATTTGCAGAGCGCGCATTTTAAAAATCCAACCTCAATGTGACAGAAAATTTTCTGCACATTCTAGTAATCAAGATTCAATATAATCATAGTGATTCAAGATAAAACATGGACCACCGCAATTCTCATTTGATAGTGCCGCACTTTACTGTTCACCTTTATTAGAATATTTGGTGTTTATGCAAACATTTAAATAATACTAAGAAAAAAAAAGTCCATAATCATTGGAATAAATCATTTTACTTTAAGTCAAATGATTTGTGCAATCAGCATGCTACTGAAAACTCATTTATATGTATACAGGTAAAAATATCTCTGTAATTTATTTAAAGATAAAATTTGCAAGCAGGTAAAAATTCAACATGCGCATTGAGAGAGTAAATGATGAAACATGCAAACTTCAATAATCTCTAAAATATTCTTTTGTAAAGCTCTGCTCTTGTGCGTTTTGAATAAGAATGTTTTCTTCAATTAATCGTTTATAGAAAACCTCCTCAAAACTATTCAAGTCGCAAATTATTCAGTTGTTTGCAATTACTTATGATTGCTGATATCGTTTCAATTTTTTCTCATTTTTAATTGTTTTTTCTGATTCCTAAATTTGTTCAAAAATGTTTTTAAAAATTTTAAATGAAAAAAAATTAAGCCATGGAATTTATATACACATACATCTTTACATGTATGTACTACATAAGACAGGTCTGCAACCAAAAAATTACTTAGGTTTTTTTTTATTGTTTTATATAGACTTTCACTCACTACAACCGGTAAAAATATTTTTAAAATTCCATCACGTTTTGGTATCCTGCTCTTGAGTCAAAAAACCATATCCAAAAATTAGAAATTAGTATAAAGAAGCCTGCAATCAGATTTGTTTCTCATTCAATAAGCTAAATAAATTCAGGATTTTGTTTGCTGTACGCATTTACAACTGCGCGCTTGCACTGTTTGCCATGGTTACTATCGTAGAGCCTTGAAAGATGATTCAAGTCTAAACCCTCATTTTACAATCTGCATTTAATTTTGATTGTGCATGTACTTTGTTCTGTATTATGGTTTCAAGAGGTTGTGTAATTTCACCAGATAACTTTTGCTTTATTTGTGGTGAATATAGCGCTAAAAGTCAGCAAAAGAACATAAGTAGTTTTATGAAGATATTTTACATTGCTTATTTCATGTTGAAACTTGTCCTTGGGGATCAAGACAAACTATAAGCTCTTCGCAAATTGTGCAGAAGATGTGAAGAAGATCTTCGTTTGTTGTTTAAGGATATGAAAAACTCATTTCGCTTTGGCATTCCTATGATGGGGAGTGAACAGCAAACTCTACTGACTGCTATTTCTGCTCGGTAGATGTAAGAGGCTTTAATACTAAAAATTAAAAAAAAGCATATAGCCCAAAGACGAAACTTAGTTCAGCTATTCTTCTAGTGCTTCATTCCTCAGAAATATCATTTCCACACCCAAGTTCAAGTTTGGATGATATCCGGATGAGTGATTTTGAGAATGAAAATACATTTCGCAACCAGGGCAAATCTAGCTCAGATTTTTCTCTTGATGAGGGACATCAACCATTTTCTTAGAGCGAGCATAACAATCTTGTTAGGGATTTAGGCCTTTCCAAAGATGGAGCTGAATTGTTAAGATCAAGACAGAAAAATAAAAATCTGCTGACACCTGGAACTTCATTCTCCTGGTACAGACACAAAGAGAAAGAAATCACTCAATTTTTCTCCGAAGACGGAAACCCTGCTTTCTGTAATGATATTCAAGGCCTAATGAAAAGCTTTGACATGATCCATCTGAGTGGCACCTATTCATAAATTCTTCTAAAAAAGCCTCAAGGCAGTCTTGCTACATAATAGTGATACATTTGCGTCACTTCCTTTGGGACACTCGATACATTTAGAAGAAAATTATAATGATTTGTCTATGATTCTTGAGAAAATCAACTATCGAGAGCATTTTTGGATGGTTTGTGGAGATTTTGAAATACTAACCCTTTTGTTGGAACAGCAAGCAGGTATCACAAAAAATCCTGCTTCCTATGCTTGTGGGACAGTCGAGCCTGAGACCTCCATTGGACCATAACTAAATGGCCACTTCGAGGTGTCTTAACCTCTGGCGAAAAAAAATGTAATAAATACAAACTTGGTTCCACCTGAAAAGGTTTTATTACCACCTCTTCATATAAAACTGTAGATTATGAAGCAGTTTATTAAACCATCGCCTAAAGATGGAGAATGCTTCAGATATCTGTGTTCGAAGTTCCCAAAACTGTCAGAAGGAGTTTTCATTGCCCCCAACATACGAAAATTGTTATCCGATTCTTTCTTTTCAGAAACAATGGAGGAAAAAGAAAAGGAAGCATAGGACTATTTTAAGGATGTGGTGACAAGTTTTTGGTGAATATTAAAGGCCCTCTCTACAAAACCATTTTACAGCACATTGCTTGCGTATGAAGCTCAAGGATGCAAGATGAGCTTAAAAGTTCATTTTCTTTTCTCCCATATTGACTATTTTTCCGAAAACTTAGAAGCATGGAGTGAAGAGCAAAGTGAAAGATTTCATCTGGATGTCCTTGATATCAAAAGACGACACCAAAGAAGATGGGACGTCAGCATGCTAGCGGATTACTGCTGGATTCTCAGGCGGGAAAATGAAGATGGAAAGCGAAGGCGTATTGTGGGGTGCATAAAAGAGAACACGAAAAAGTTTTACAGGCAAAACTAGTAAACTTGTAGCGTTAAATATATTATAAAGGAATATTTCTTTATTTCTTTTCCCAGTTATAAGAAAATGTATGGAGTTAATTGTAATAAAGCATTGATTTTTTTTCATCGCTGTTGCAAGTTTCGAGTGTAAACTCCCTACGGTTTTGGACAAAAACTGTAAATGATGGAGGGGAACGCAGGTTATTTTTGGATTCAGCACCCCAAAAAACATAAAATTAACCAAAAATATTCCATGCAGCTGATTTTTTATTCTTTTTGTTCTTTTCAAACCTGTTTAGAGTGTAATTATTTATATTTGATTTTCAAAATAAGCGAAACATATGATGTCAAGTTGAATACATATCAACACTTTTTAATTTGATTTATCAAAAATTTAAATAATACGGACAACTGGCTCCAACACCTCGGAGATGTAGCGCTGGCTGGTTAAAGTACCGGCAATGCGTACTAGAGGAGTGCGAGAGAGATATCCGATACCGCCCCATACCATAATACCCGGTGCAGGACCAGTGTGACGGTGCATAATGCAGCTGTTCAGCATCCTCTCTCCACGGTGTCTCCAGACTCGAATCCGACCGTCGTGGTGTTGCATACAGAAGCGTGACTCGTCAGTAAAGATAATTTCATTCCATTCTGTCGTCCACATCCTTCTTTCATCGCACCATTGGCGGCGGAGACGTCTGTGGTTCCGCGTCAGAGGTAGACAAAGCAACGGACGTCTTGCGGACAGACCATTCTGCTGTAAACGACGTCGAATGGTACGCGCAGACACTGGATGATGCGTTACAGACTGAATCTGCTGAGATATGGTTCGTGATGTGACTGAGCGGTCCGTCACTGCCATGCGTACAATCTGCCTGTCATCACGTGACGTGGTGCACTGAGGTCGATGCGGTCGATCACGTCTGTCCGTCGTACCCTCCTGCACCCAACGATCACATATCCGCATCACAGTTGTTTGGTTTCGTCCAATACGACGACCGATTTCCCTGAAAGATAACCCACAATCTCGGTATGCCACTATCCTTCCTCTGTCAAACTCGGATACTTGATCAAAAGATGATCGTTGTTTCCTACGAGGCATAATTTATCGTTTTTTTGAAAAAAAAAGGAAAGAAAAACACAATTGCTGTACTTGAAACCGTCGAAATCTCCAAGCCTTAAATAGCGCTTTGAGGTGGCGCCACAGGCGCGCTTGATGTGCGTCTGCGCTGAAATTCTAATCATTTGCATATCTCACCTCAGCTAATGCATGTTGTAAATTTCATATTATTTGCATGCTTCCTTCAGGGTGTTGCATTTACGATGGCCAGCAGTGTAGTTGCGAGTCAAATAATGTATTATGCATAAATCTGTTATATTTTCTATACATTTTGAATACTAATATTTTACCATATTTTAAGATGTTTTACTAATATTTTATTTGATTTTCTACTTCCTAGTGAATGTTCTAAAAAAAAAAAAAAATTTAAGGCAATGTCACTAACATTTTTAAATACACAAATGTCTCCAATCTACGAAATTTTAACAAGTTTATATTATCTTAGGATTGAATTATTTTTTCATCTATTGTAGTATTTTTTAGGCGCAAGTATTTAAGTTTTCATAGATAGAAAACACACATGGCTCTTATAGATAAGATCAACGAGTAATAATAAAAGCAATTCCAGCAGAATGCGTAGCAATAAATTACTCAATAGGATTTTTGTTTGAATAATAGCATTAAAATAAGTACACTTTTAAAACTCTAAATTAAAATACCTCGCTTCATTTGTAAAATTCAAGCATCTCAAATTTTATTCCTGTTCTATAAAGTTCGTCTTTGCTAAAACAGTTTAAATGAATACAGACATTCGCTTAGAGTATTAATCTTCTTATAAACTGTTATAAAGTTAGTCACCAAGTTGTTCAGCAGTTTGTATTTATCAAGAAGAAATTACTTGTTTATACTGAATTCCTAATTAATTAGCGTTGAGGCGGCAAAAACACAGGATCGGAACACTTAGCTGCTAAACATAAAATAACATTAGGCATCCCCATGCTTTAAAAACTCTGTTGTATATGAAAACTGTTATGATAAATACAGAAAATATTACGGAGTCTGGTGGTGGTTTAGTGTCATAAAAATACTTTTTCACTCTACAATCGAAAAGCGGTGAAATAACTTTAGAAAGGATGCCAACACAGAACTTGACATTAGCGAGAACATAAACTTCGCCGATATAGCCAACGCCCATTACAGAGTTACAAGAAATTTAGACCAATAAATTAAATTTATCAAGCCGGGAAAAAATAATTTTGAAAATTGGTGTGAATGGCATCAAAATAAAATATGCCCAAAAAAAAAAACGCGCCAACAGAGGGGAAGTAGTAGGGAGTAAAAAATATGTGACAATTGCAATCTGACTTAAGAGAATCTATTTTTTAGCCCAAGAGGCCTCAGGCTGCCAAGAAAATAAGCAATTAATAGGCTGTTGCATGCGAAAAGAGAAAAGTAAAATACAAATTTTGAATGGCGAAGTAAGGGAAAATGAGAACAGAAATAAAAGTTAAACTGCTTGATTTTGCATGGATTAAATTTAAGAAAAATAAAACAAATGACAATTAATATTAAATATATGATCTACATGACAATATTTTTACTATTACAAAATAGCAGTTTAAAATGTGTTTAAAACATATTCATCTTAATCAGAAATTAAAATCTCAGATAATTATCTAAGAGGTAAGCACAAACTTTAAAAAAGAAGGAAAAAAGAAATACGCCTACGTTTGACAATCCCTTTTAGAGAATGCGGGTGAGCATGTACATTTCTACTATCCTAAATTCAGAATGTGCACTACCTCATTACGGTCAGAGGACAAAAGCAACTGCTTTTGCTGTTTACGTTTTCTACATTACATAAAGTCAGTTCTGTCAGACGTAACGAACAATGAGATTAAGCGTAAAGGCTGCCTTTAGTCGCCATTACTTAATAATATTTTCAAAAATAATGATAAAAATTTCTAGACATAATTATTTTTTTAGAATTTTGTGGAGTATTAGAAAAGCTATAACTCTGCTTATTAATTGAGATCGTGATGCAGTAATTCTAACAAAAAATTTCTGTGAGAATCTAAGTATAATTACGGCAGTTATGGCACCGACGAAAAACCAATAACATAGATAAACAAATATAAAGTCATAAAAACTTTTCCTATTCATTAATAAACTTTAGAAACAACGGAAATCACTAAAAAAATAGTCGAATTCATCTTTTAAGCGTATATTTATTTATTCGGACGACCCAAAGCCTTTTCAAATGCTCTTTTTGTAAATACGGGTATTTCAACAACTCTATCACTTTTTATTCCAGCTTTTCTGTTGGATAAACATTTATCACAAACTCAGAAAAATAATTTTTTTCCAACTGACGCTTTAATACGAGAATGAGTTGAAAATTTTTGTACCCTTTCAACTACACTTTAGAAGTCATAAATCACCTAAGTTTAAAAAAAAATTCGCAAACTGGAGCAGGGAAAAAAATCTGTTGGAAATTTTTCAAATAATTATTCGAAACGCATTCCTTTTAAACAATTTATTTCAAATAAGTAATGTCAAGTAAACATCCATGGCTTATTTCTTATATGCGTAACTTAAATAACAGTTCTTGGAAAAATACCTTCGACGTTTAGTTTGAAAAACTTATTCTAATTTCAAAAATTTTCAGCTTAAAAAAAATCTCAAACGTCAAGTTACGTCTGCCGACCGAGCAGAATCGTTTTAAAATAATGGAAAAAGTATAAAACACAATAACATTTCTTTTCGATTGTCTAATGAATATTCTAAAAATGTTTCAGCTTTAAAGTGTCGTTCTCAAATAGATTTTAAAAACGTTTTACTTGTTTTTTATCAAAGAGAACCGTTAAATTATTCCAGATAGCTTTGAATGCACAAACAACATTCAGTATGGATGAAGGATTTCTTCTAAATCATTATTCTTATTAAATCACGGAAGCCGAAGGTATTATTAGAATTTAAAAAGCGAAAATAATAATAATAATAATAATAATAATAATAAAGAACATTCTCTCGGGAATTGAATAATTGAAAGTCTTTAATTATAAACATGGTTTACAACCATGCAAAGACGAAGCCTCAGTGAAAAGATACATTGCATTGGTATTACAATTTTCAGAGAAAGGGAATGGAAATTAAGATTTTTGGAAGCATTTGTTTGATTTCGAATATTTTTATTCTAATCTGCGAAGCTATATGTTTGAATCATTTTTTCTTTCTGTGAGCAGTACATTTTTAATGAAGATATGCAAAGCATATACAATTTCATGGTAATACGGGCTGCTAAAGGTTTCTCTCTGCCTGTACATTTACCCATGCAAAAACCCTTAACTGGTTAAAAATTTGTGACGCAGCATTTTACTTTATACCTCTATGAATTTTAAATATAGGTCTTAAAAATAATGATATTAAATTTTGAGTGACGCCCTGCTGGTATTTATAAAGATTTGTTTTTGAATTCCATTACAGTTACTTTCGTTTTATTTTCTAAAGAAGATTTACGCATTGAAGCAATGCTTTTAATTATGAAATACACTGTCAAATATATCACACTTTCACTGAGTCTATATAATGTATTCAAATGAATTTATTTCAATAATTTAATTTATCTTTTTCGTCACGCTATCCAAAAGGGCAAGTAAAATTTACGTCAATATTTAGTTAGTGTCATAATAACCAAACTAAGTGAAATGTATATGAAAATTTTGCTTGCCCTTTTGGATAGCGTGACGAAAAGATAAATTAAATTATTGAAATAAATTCATTTGAATACATTATATAGACTCAGTGAAAGTGTGATCTATTTGACAGTGTATTTCATAATTAAAAGCATTTCTTAAATGCGTAAATCTTCTTTAGAAAATAAAACGAAAGTAACTGTAATGGAATTTAAAAACAAATCTTTAAAAATCCCAGCAGGGCGTCACTCAAAATTTGATAACATTATTTTTAAGACCTATATTTAAAATTCATAGAGCTATAAAGTAAAATGCTGTGTCACAAATTTTTAACCAGTTAAGGGTTTTTGCATGGGGATATCATTACTTTTTAGGGGTATGGTCAGAAGATAATAAACTAGTTTCACTGGCGAATTTCAGAAGTTTGCTTGACACTAAGTTATGTAAATAAATATACAAACCTGTTTTCATGCAGTATCCGAGTATTTGATTAAAAAAGTCACAATAAATCCGTATTCGAACGAAAATGTTTTAGATTTTATTAAAAATGTTTAAAAGAATAGCATCTTTCTAATGAGCAATTTCGCCGATTATAACGATTTTTTATAACGATTTATAACGATTATAGCGATTTTTTTTTAATAATACTACAGGATTTTTATGATCTGGAATTTTGTGTTAAGCAGAATCGGTAAAGTCCCGTCGAATTTGAATTTGAAATATTCTATATTTATTGAAGGTACTTTCTTAGTCAGCACATATTATACTTATTTTAGGATGATTTAAAAAAAAAACCTTGGTGTCAATGATTCCCATAAATTAGAAGCTTTAAAATACTAAGTTAATTGAGCTGTTTTGATAGATTTAAAAGGCAGTCACATTTTTGATAAATTTACGTACTGCATGCTGTCTTTCACCAAGTAAGTAATTAATAGAATATTGATATCTGCTTTTTGTGTGTTTTATAAATTTAAGAAGTACATTATGTCATTAATTTAATTTCAGTTTTTTCTAACATACACTAAAAGCATATAACTATTTCTGAAAAGGTTGTATTGTATTGTGTTATGGTAAACCTACACGAGGAGTATTTCATATTGCTTATTATGGGGGGAGGGTCTTGCACGGTTGACTTTTAGTGCTACTGAAGCGTATTTACATTACATCGTGAGAAAAACCGTCCAAAACTACGAATTTTTAGATTATCAGCCATCCGGTAGACCAGAACATTGGACCTTTATACTTCAGTTATCTACCATCTTCAGTATCTTATCAACTCGGCTCGGGTGGGCACAACATCTTGTTTTAGATGCCAACTCCGGCCTTTAAATGTCTAATACAAAATATAGTGCATGTATAAATTAAGATTAATTAATCAAATTTCTATCTGAAAAGTATTGAACAAAATTTTAAATCTGGTATTTAAAGGAATACAAAATAAAAGTGAGAAAACCTAATATTTGGAAAAAATATTGGTCTTAAAATTATAATTCAATAATTTCAATGAATTTTATATATACATGAAAAGTAAAAGAATTATTATTAAAACTAGTTAGTATGTAAAACTACTATTTATTTTCCTTTGAATACTAAATAATAATTATTATTAATTAATTACGAGCTTTCTGAAGAGAAAAAACCATTGAAATATTAATTACATATTGAATTTTCCAAATAGAGTTAATAATATTAGAAAAAAAGCGTGTGCGTGTAATCTATACACGCGATTGAAGTAAAACTTCTTTGACGTTGGATTCAGTTACAGCCAGATTCATTTTCTTTGTGGTGTTCATCCCCGTGTTCTTAAACCGTTGTTCCGTCTGGAGGTTGGGTTAGAATCCAGGGCGTGTTCATGTATTATCCTTTAACTGTGTTCTTAAATCGTTTGCAGCCGGGGTTTGTTTCTTTGTGGTGTTCCATACCTGTATTCTTAAACCGTTGTTCCGTCTGGAAATTAGGTTAGAATCCAGGAAGTGTCCATGTTGTAGTATTATTCTTTAACTGTTTTCTTATGCCGTAGTTCCGTCTGGAGGTTGGGTTTGAATAGGGGGAATGTCCATAGTCTAGTATTATACTTTAACTGTGTTCTTTAACTGATGTTTTCCTCTGTTTGTTGCGTTCGAATGCAGGTAGTGTATATTTTTTGTGTGTTTTTTTTATCACAGTGTTCTTAAGCGTTGATATCGTGTGTTGATAGGTTTCAAATTATTATTCTGCATCCGTGTTTTTAAACTGCAGGATCTGTTTATTGTTTAGGATTGATTGCAGCCATGGTCCGTTTCTTTGTGGTGTTCCATTCCCGTGTTAAACGGCCTACGTCTTGAGGTTGGGTTAGAATCCACGGAGTGTCCATTTGTTATTCTTTAATTCTGTTCTTAAACTGTTTGCAGCCAGTGTTTGTTTCTTTGTGGTGTTACATACCCGTGTTCTTAAACCGTTGTTTCGTCTGGATGTCGGGGTAGCATAAAGGAGACCATACGTCTTCGAAATTCGAGGACAGTCCCCAAATATAGATTTTTTTTACTTTGTCCCTAAAAATACCTTGACATCTTGGGGACGCGAAAAGTGCCCAAATTTAAATATTTGTACTTTTTTCCCTTGAAAGTTTCCGTTTAGTTTATTTCTTTCAGAAAAAATTGAAGAATTAAGAAAAATAAAACAACTAAAAGCGCCTTCTACTCAGAGAAACAATGAAATTCGATCTCTGAAAACGTTTGTTGTCATTGTATGTGTAGCGTGTACAGACATTCAATAAAGTGTTCGACTATGAATCAAATTTTCCATTTCAGTTTTGTTAATGATTAATCACTTTTCAGGAACAACCATGCTTTAAATATGAAATTGAAGTACGAAATTTTTCTGCACTCGAATACTTTTTTTAGAGGGTGTACAATGTTTCATGAAAAATAATCACAAAACGAGCCAATGTAAAAAGCAATGTCTTCTGAAAAATACAAATACTATGCCAAGTATTAAATTATGAATAAATTGCAATATTTCAACATGGTTTTCCTTTAGTATTTCTGGTTTTAATAAATATTTATAAATACTTCCATTAATTTATTAGAAACAAGAATACACAATTGATATAAAGAGCTATTAGCATGGTAATACGGCTGCATTCGTAAACGACAAACTCGTTGCACGAGTTTTCGTAAGAAAACTGGAATGCGTGTGTTTAGTGCTGTCAGTGGTTATCGGTTTCCTTTGACTTTACGAACAACTTCAGTTTATTTAGTTTCGTCGCCTAGGAGACGTGTTTGTTTACAATTCGCGGATGCGTTAATTTTGCTGAGGAGAGATTTTAGTACATACTCAATATAAAATCAACAGGATTTTTAAAAGGAAGAGTGGCCATAATTGAAGTGCACAAATCAAAATTTAGAAATTTCAACTTCATTTTTTCAAAAGTAGTTAGCAAGAGAAATTCAAATTTCGCTAATAACGGATTAAATCAACTTCAATCTCAACACTAAAACATGCATTTTTGAATTTTCTAAAATGAAAAATACAAGAAAATGATAACCTTTGAAAGATTATGTACCTTCGTAGCATTTTCTAACGTACGCATGAATTTCCTCCTCGAAAAAATAATATTTGCAGCTTTAGAAAACGTAAAATAAGTTTTACAACAACGTACTTTTCCATAACAACGGACGCCATTCGAAAACAACAACAATGTGCAGCAAGTGTATCTTCTAAACAGGATCAGTTTATTTCGTTTGAAACTAATCGCACTCAGTTTTGTATACGAACGCTCTAGTTTAAAAACTGTATGCACTCAGTTTCCTTTACGAACGCCTTAGATGGAAACTCATTCCACGAGTGTAACTCGTTTGGCGTTTACGAATGCAGCCTATGTATAATTAGATCACCACTGACCTCTGAAATAAAACATAAATGGTTTGCATTTTTGAAACACAAAATTGTTCTTACAGTTATGAAACAATGTGATTTTGGAAAATTGCTTGGCATGAAAGGCTATTCTGTTTGTTTTCATTTTCTGGGCTAAATTGGAATTGTTAAATTGTTTTGTTTCACACAATTACTTTAAAATGCGCATTAAATATTGTGTTTGCTGAGAAATGATGAAATCATCTTATAATTTTGCAACAGATTGTACAGAGTTCACTGTAATAATTTAAATAAAGAATATACTTAAACTGCTGTCTGCTCAATACTTCCTAAATAAAGAAAGCCTAACAATTTCTGTGTCGCCGAGCTGTGACGTCATTAGTAGGCCTACATTTATGAGTTTTATTTTCACAAAATAAAACTATTACAAATTTCTGGTGTGAATTTACTCAATCATCATAAAGTTTAATAACTTGAGATAAAAATTTACTTTTACGACAAATAGCAGTTTCCAACCATGACTAGCTGGATAATATTATAAGGAAATAGATCATAATGAATAATTTTGTATGATAAAGGTTATTTTAATTTTAATGTTTAATTCAAGATATTTTCTACCATTTATAGCACTCACCAGAAATTTTAAACTAGTTTTACTTTGTGAAAATAAAATTGTGATGACGTCAATTTCGTAGCCCTTGTGATGACGTGAAAGCTCGAGTTGTTAGGCTTTCTATATGTGGGAGGTGTTGGTCCACTTCATATCTGTGTTGTATACCCCTCCCCCCTTTATATCTGAATATCGACACGTAGTTAAGTCTCTTACCTTCTACCTCCACCCCCACCCCTTGGTTTATATAAGACCCCATACACCAGAAAGCGATTCAGATTAAATAAATACAAGAATTTCAGCTGATAAAAACCACGTAAAAACTCTAAATAGAACAATTTTTTTAATTATGGATTTATTTGCATTATTCTGTTGCTGCTCTTATTTTAGAATTAAAAAAAAGAAATTCTCATATTAAGCCTAAATGTATTTTTCAGTATATTATTATATGTATATGTATGCTTTCAAAATTAAAAAAAAAAAAAAAAAAAAAAAAAAAAAAAAAAAAAAAAAAAAACCTTCTTTCTAAAGCACTTTTTTGAATATAAGATGTATTTATTTATGTTTAAATTTTTCAAAATTACTTTAAAAGTTTATCATTCTCAAGCCTATTGTTTACTTTTAGATATTTATTTACTTTTTATAACTTTCGAAATTGTAAAAAAAGAAAAAAAAGAAACGTGTTAAATATATGTATCTATGGTCAAATGTTACTAAGAACAATATTGTGAGCAATTGTAAACCATTGTAAACTAACTGCTTTTATATTGTATAACACTGATGTATTTTACCAATTGTAATCCAAATATTGTGCTGTAAAAAAATATAAAAATGAGGGAAACCGCAGTTTGCTGGACCTGAGCCTGGGGCTAGGGTTCAGCAGGACAGTAGGACACTTCAGAAACTAAAACAGGCTTTAAACCAAATAAGTAGGCCGCTCCTGAAGGCAGTATCCTATAGTATCTCCACCCCTTGGAAGGTTTTGAAGAAAAACTATCCCATATTTTGCAACACCTCCAACACAGACACGCAACACATACGCCATTTGACTACAGACCTGCTTGAAAGTGATAAGAACATATCCATAAAGAAAATAGTAAATGTTATTAAAAAAAACAGTCAAAGAAACAAAGCATTTATCACCATGCTTAAAAAATACACATCAATATTTTTTATTGTGTTGAAGTCTTAAATTGCTTAGATTAAAAAAAATCGGCTTAAAATTGAAATAATAAAGTTTTTCTCTTTAGAAAATTGTTGAAATATTCTGACTGAAAGTATCTTTAACAAATTTAGAATTCAATTGTACTTCACTCACAAAAGAAATTTAATCTCGTGCCTATTCTTTGAGATGAATTTGACGAATTGAATTTAGTTATTATTTCAGGATTAAAAGAAAAATGTACTCATCCAGCTCTGATAATTTGAAACACTCATGTTTTTATAAATCTCTCATTCAAATGAATTTCATTATGTCGAGCTGCAAATGCGCTTATCTTACTTGCAATAGACCGGATCACCAAATAACTAGAATATCAAATAAGTTAAGCTTTGCTGACAAAACACTAAGTCTGAGCCATCTTGATTTTGCAAAATGTACCTTATTGGAATACGAAATGCATAATATTTAATCTTTCAAAAAGCCTTGCTCCCTCTTTAAATATTCATGAATGCAAAACTATTTAAAGTTTTTTCGATAAAATAACTGAGTGGTAGATTTATTAAATAACATAAAAAAGATCTTCTCTCCTTATTGAATAAGATTTATTGTAAAAATAACAAAAGTTTTAAATTTGAAAAACTTATTATTCAATAAAATATTTTCGTTAAGTTGTTTTACTAATGTCTTTTCACAAGAACAATTTTTTAAGCGTGACTAATTTTAATATGTGAACTTAATTTCTTTACAGTGATTTTGACTTATTATTTGTTTTCGGGTTATATAACGTTTATCATTTTGAGGTGACACTATCTTTGCATTCATCGCGGAAAGCGTCGAGAAATTGGCAGGTTTTATGCACACAATTTAGCACTAATGGTCCGTAATTTATCTTAAACACAGCCTCAAATAAAGTTTTTGATATCTGACAAACTATTGGTTTCATGAGAGCATAGAGTAATTAATTTTGTATGCTGAAAGAATTGTCAGACTGGGGGATTTTGCTCAGTAAATTTAGATAAAATACTCTACATTCACGTGAAGTAGATCAGCTTTTAAAACTTTTTAAATCTAAATAATTTCTCACATATACATATATTTAACTGTCAAACTGGTTTCTGACAGTTTTATCATTTTCCATTTTATTTCTAGTTAAAGTCAATGACCTCTTTAAACTTATCGGAAATGAATAGATATTTGTCATATTTGTACAAATAAAATATTTTCATTGGAAGGATGGTATATGAATTATGAGTTTGCCATAACTTATTTTCTCTATTTATTTGACACTTCATTTATCAATTATTATAACTCACACATAGACTTTAGTTATCTCATTACCTAAAAATGTTCGCATTTTTCTGTTAGTTAAAGTAATTTGGCTTGTCTCTGAAAGACTTATCCAACAAATGCATGTACTTTTCATAAAACCATATCTATGAAAAAAAAATTACATAACAAAGTCATTTCTGATTCACAGAGGAGCAACTACTACTGGATAGACATTTAGCCGAACAGAAACTATAAAAAGTTAGGAGTCATAAATATTGTTCTGAATTCCTTAACCTTTTTCCTAATGTGACTTAGAAAAATTTACGATTTGTTTATGTGATAAATATTCAGATAAGATTTCGAGATAGATAAGATCAAGTAGTTTTGCAAAAGAAAACAGTTTTTTCGTTTCGAAAATCTGTGTTTTGAAAGTCTCTAGTAGTTTTGGCTTCTCTTTTTTTAACTATTGAAAATTTGTTTTCTTCTAAGTTTCTTCTTAACGGACGCTTTTAATAAATCGCAAACCTTTTTATTACATATTCTTTAGCTAATATCAAGTTCCAAACTTAACCTTCTAAAGCATTTATTTTTTTTATTATCTTTAAATCACAAATCTAGATATCTTTAATCCACAAAAGGGTAACATAAAATTAATGTTTCAAAGGAATAACAATATTTATAATTGTAATAATTTTAATTTCATGAATCACACAAGTCCTACTTTTACTAAATTGTCTTTTAGTGCATTCGTTCATAAAGCAACCTGATATATAAAGATCCATGTATAATCAGAGTCCAATAATAATTTGAATTTGTCCGCTTAAAAGTGGATGCTTTAGATTCACCTGCAATGAAAGATTCGTGGCTTTTACCTCGTTTATAAAGAGTTTTCGTTTTCAAAAGAGTAAAAACTTTTGGTGAAATACTATATCGGTTTAGGAGGCAACTGTTTGATTGGCACCCTTTAAATTACATTCTTTTTTTTTTTAAACTTCAGTTGAAGATCTTGTACCTATTAAAGTCAGTGGAAAGTAAAACACTTCCTCCGATATGTACGTTATCTCATTTAAATAAATTTTTACTTCAAATGAAACAATTTTGTACAACCATCGGAGGTTCTTTGTTTCTTCAGTTCTTTCAAGAGTTCCATTTTAGAAACTTTTAGTAAATTAAAACTCCAAGAATGTTATTTTATTTAATATGTAACCTAACTGACGTAAAATTAATTTTTTAAGTGATTGTAAAAATTCATAATTAAAATCAGCTTTTTTTACGTCTACATGCTGAAAATTTTTTATTTTACCAATGATTTTAATCACTAAAAAGAAATAATTTTCACTGCACTTTTTATAACAATAGGAATTTAAATTTTTAACTCCATAGTACGTACTTTTCATGGCGCATTGTTAAGGAATAGCTAGAAAAAAAAAAAAGAAATGATCTGATTAACTTTAAGAGGTACAAGACCACTACAACATGAATTCATTCTGAAACATAGATGACAAATCTCTTAAGCCATCATTTTACTTTGCTTACTAATATCCTAACTGTTTACTTTCGAATACCCTAATTGTTACTTCCAATTTAAGGAAAATGTCCAGATTTAAGAAGACTCGAAACTTGAGAACAATTAATGGTCAGCTCAAATTATGGCGCAGCTTTGTTTTATTCTCATAAGGAACAATTTCAAAATGAGACTAACAGTTGAGCCAAACATTCCAATAAGGTTTGGAACCCCAAAATTTATTTTTTTTTCAGAAAACTCAAACTTATTGCTTTAATCCTAGAAATACAAATGTGTAGGTGTTCCTTTTTTTGGGCGACGGGAGGGGGGGCGATTTTTAGAGGTAACGAATTTTTGAACTAAAAACTCAATCAGATTAGGGAAAGTTTCAATATTTATTTAGAGAAAATACTATAATTACTATCCTAATTCTATAATAAATTTTAAAATCTCATGGTGTAGAAACTACAAAAGGTAACAGTATTACAAAACTCTTTTATTATTAAAAAGAAAATCTAGACAAAAAAAACTGTAAAAAAAAAAATGATGTTTTTATAAGATCTACCGAAAATTAGAAAAAATAAAATAACAATGTATAACATTTTAAAAGTATTATGCTCCAAAAATATGTTGTTTTTAAAAGATAAATCTTCACATTTTACCTGCAACTATATGTTCCCGGTCATTAAATTTACTTTGAATTTTTTTAATGTTAATTTATTTTGGATAGAAGTACACATTGAACAGGTGCACTCATTCAGCAGAGGAAGACTGTACTGAGAACATGATACCTTTGTTCCAGTAATTAGGTGGTGGGCCTGATGACTACGGAGGTGTTGTGGATTTCACATTTTCTGAAACTGTAACTAGTTTTTAATTTGATCTTTAGATATGACTTTTAAAATTACTTCTAAAATGTGTGAGTCACTAGACTAAGATTTCATCAATTTACGCAAAAAATATCATAAACAAACTCAACATGGCTAATTTCGGAACAGAGAAACTTATTTGAAATTATAAAGGCGTTTTCTGTTGTATTTAGAAAATCCTTTATCTTACATACATACAGTTAAATTGTTCTAAACTTTTCTTAAAATTCAACAGCTTAATGGCCAATGATACTTTTACTAAATTTCCTAATTATATGGGAGTTTAGAAACTATGAAACGTGATGCCTTACCGCAATCACGTACCGCAATGTTTGATTTATCAGTACTTCTCTAGACTGATTAAATTTTTATAAAAAGTAAAATAAATATCTTCTTCTAATAAATAATAAGAAATACTTAAATACGTAGGTCTTAACCACAGAAATGAGATAACTATGACTTAAAAACTGCATTTTGGCATGGACAAACTGAAACTCTTTTAAGAAAGATACCTGTATATGTGCTATATCAATTATTAAGTTAATTATACTTTATTTTAAGAAAATGTATTTTATTCAAAGAAAATTATTAATTATTCTCAAACTTCTGTATATATGAGGGGCCTGCTTCTTTGTATATGAGGAAGCATATTTTGCATGCAACAGACTGTAATCGAATAAGTATGAGATAAATGCAAAATTTAAGCGAAAAATTTACTATAAGTTGATTGTCGAACAGCGATTCGTTAATTACTCTCTGAAACCCTTTTCGGTAATCCCACTTTTAAAAAAAATGTGTTCTAAAAATTCCTGTACAATTACATGAATGCCATTAGTTAAATCTCTGCCAAAAATAAATAAATAAACTCTATTGAAATTAACCACACCCCTAATGAAAACCAAGAAAGATAAGTAATTTCTAACGCATGAATTTTTTTTTTTAAAAAGCTTTTCTGCATGATATTTTTCGGGAATATACAGTAAATTTAACCTGTTGTTCCTTCTTGCAGACATGACTGAAGAGGTTCTTTTTACGTGCTCATCAATATTTAAACCGGTAAAAGCCTTTGAATATACCTTTCTGTCTCAGCAGTTACGCAAGTGCTTACGACATTCTCTGCAAAGTACTGCAATTACTTTGCGTTATCCTGTAAAAGAACTATCAATGGGATGGAGAGCATTTTTCATGTAGGATATGTAGCATTATTGGAGGGTGGTTTGAAAGGTAAGGTAATAAGCACTTTAACTAAAAATTTCATTCACGAAATCTAAGAGGTACACAGACATGGTCAGGCATTTGGTACGGATTATTTTTCACGAAAGCCACTATGGGCATCATAACATTTGACCTATCTGTTGACTAACCTAAAGAAACCGGCGTTGAAGAAATCCGGGCTCTGGTCTCTAAGCCGCCTGTCGAAGGCGTTCTGAACTGCTGCTTCGTTTTGGAAATGCCATCCTGCCAGATGACTCTTAAAAGGCCCTAGGAGATAGAAGTCACACGGTGCGAAATCCGAGCTGTAGGTAGGATTTCCAATACGTTCCATTGGAAGCGCAGTAGTCAATCACGTGTAACCAAACCCTTATGCGAGCGGGCATTGACAAGCAACAGGATGACAATTCTCGAGGTATGGGTAGGTATCTTGTTACACTTCTCACACACAAAAATCGTAATGTACTTCGTACTTCAATAGCTGGTCATGTATCCGTCAATGCCTCTATCATATATCTCAAATTTCGGAGTTTTACGGCACTAAACTATAGCTCCACCTAGTGGCATTTGATTACTGTGATCGTCTGTTATAAGTAGAGGTGAAATTTCATTCATTGAAGGAATATGTGTACCCGTGTGAGCTCTTGTTAACTTCTTTTTTAAGGCACCAACAAAGATAAATTTCGTAGAAATCCATACATAATTCCGATATCTAGAGCACGTACAGACACACAGACAAAACACCCAAATCCTGAACACTTCCATTTTTTCTTCGAAAGTGTTTATCACAAAACAAACTCACAGTTGAATACTGTGTGCTTCGAAATATTATTTTTCTAGAGTTAAAAGTTTTAACAGAAAGACTTCATAAACGGATTATGCGAAGATGGAAAGAAAATCATAAAACTAAAGATTTTTTTTTAAATGGCAGTAAAGTTCTTTGTTAGCTTTAAATTAGTGAGGCTGCGTTCTCTTGATAGTAGAGATTGCAAATTCATAAGGGCTGTTATCTTGATGCTAAAAAATCCGAGCTCATTAGCACAGAAGAAAAGAGGAGGAAAAAATTCCATTTTTTCGCTGTTTTCATGCACTTTTAATTGAGTTTCAAGACTTGACAAGAATTTTTTTTCCACCCTCAACGTTAATGACATTGTGAAAGAACAAAGATTGAAAAACTTAACACATGATTATATAGTAAAAATTATAATGAATTAGATTTTAAATTTATTCACTGTGCATGGTGTGAATGTGTGGCTTTAAGAGTATGTCTTTATCTATACATGAAAGATTTCTCATCCCTGAATAAATGTAATGTTATATGTAGTCATCATTTCGGGTAAGAAAGGACAAATGAATACTTGATAGAAATTATCAATTTTTACACTATATTTCCTTTTTATATAAAGCATAAAAAATGCAGAATGTCCCACTAAGATTACATGAGTCTGCACAACTAGACTCCTTGATTGGAGTACATAAAAAAATTCCAAAGGACAATGTTTTACGACTCATACTTTATAGAAAAATGCTAGAAAAAAAATGGAACGTATTCAGTGTACGAAGAAAATCACATATTGAAAGGAAGACCACTTCATCATGTAGAAACCTTACCATTCAACACAAGCGTACGGGAAAAGATATCTGCGGGACGTGAATACAGAGAACAATCAAATCATAAAAAACCACAAACGACGATTGAGGTAAACTAGGCGCGGACCGCCAATAGATTGCTGTGGGCACATGGACAAGTCTGTAAGACTTTGGGTGCTCAATACGGGTGCTCAAACCGGCAATAGCCAAGCAAGAACTGATTTGTTGTATAAAAAGGTGCCATGATTCACGCTTTTGTATGTTTACATAAAATAATATTCAAAATATCCTCCATGCATATCGAGGCACACATGCGTGCTCCAACGTGGCTGACTGCTCACGATTTTAGACTTGCTGAACTAGGTCGTTCGCAAAACTGCACGCAGTATGAAAGGGAGACTAGTCACTTTTTATATAAATCAATAAACCAATTCCTTCTGACGCCCTCATAGGCAGAAATTCAAAGGTATCAAATCTGGTGGTCGTGGACGAACTAAAACCGGGTGCCTAATGTCTAATCAGGCGACCAATGTTCATGTTCCCAATGGTTTTTCTTGCACTAGATGTGACGCCATCATTGTTCTTTCGTATTTTTTTCGAAAACTGTGTGTCGTAGGGGTATAGTTTTTGAACATTTTATATATACTCCTAACGATTTTCTCGTGCAAAGTTTACGCGGTTTCACTGGGACATTCTGTATAACAATAAAACTTGAAATGTTAAAATTCCCTATTATTTCTTCATACTGTCAAAAATGTGTATCTAAAGGAAAATCATTGTCACGATAAAAAAAGAAAGAAAGAACAAGCTAAGCTTTTGTTTCTAGGGCTTGTTGGTCTGTCTCTCCACATTTTTAATACTAGAGAAAAAGTTAGTAAGTCACTAAACTATAGAGTTAAGTAGCTTCGTAGCCCGGCGTTGCGCAGGACATTACGTATTAAGGCATAACTTCCCAGAAAAAATAATTTCCTGATGTTCATTTATCTAGTCCAGTGGAATATTTTCACAAACACTAATTCTAAAAGAGTGTATGAATTTTAAGAACATTAGTCTGCGTATGTGTGCAATTCTTCAACCACTGCATCTGGCGAAGTGAAAACTATGTAGTAAAAAAATAATAATCAAGAAAAAAATAGTCAAGTCCGGTTATCCTAAAAATAAAATAACAAAAAAAAATCTTCAAGTTCCACATTTAAAAAAATAATAATTAAATAAATAAACACAATTACTAGTCCATACATAATAAAAAGGAATCGCCAAATGGTGATCCAGAATTTTAGTTTGGGTTCCCGAGATTTACACGCGCGTTTTGCGACTGCGACGCTTGGGGATGGGAGGGAAGCCATTCGAACAGATGCATGAGAATCAGATGAACAGTTTCTACAGAAACCTTTTCTTTCCCGATCAGTCAACGTCGTGTGGGTTGAATCCGTTTTGTATTTGTAGAGAGATGAGTGGGACTATTATTCAAGGGCTCCTTTCTTTACATTAAAAAGAAATAGTAAATTTCTGTTTTTTAATATCTGGCTAAATCATGGTGGATGCATGAAGTAAATGTTTGGTACATTTGCTTTTAAAACAATCCGTCCATGTTGTGCTACAGATTTACAAAATTAAAATAACCGCATAATCGCTATTTTTTGGTGATGTTTCAAAGGTTCGTTAAAAAAAAACATATATATGTACGATGTTCCTGTATGACTCATTTGATAAAGCATTCTTTGGATTTTTCAATGATATAAGAAATATAATTTTTGGATAAAAATTTAGCTTGCAATAATGCATATGTGAAAAATGGAAATAATATGCTAAAAGTAGACGAAAACAGGACAAAAGATAAAATAACTGAAAAACAAAAAATCCTATATTACTTTTTTTCAGCACCAGCTTTTCTCTTACTCAATTTATTCAATATGTCAAATTTTGTCCAGATTTGAAGGCCCCCTAATGAACAATTAACCAAACATACATTCAAGAAAACTATTTTTTATATATAGATTAACTTTTGCTTTTGTATACTCCTTGTTGAAAAAAAAACTCGCTTTTGTGTTTTTCCGGTACGTGTAATGTGTGCACATGTGTGTGTTTTATGTTTGCATTGTATGCTAAATGCGTGTGTGTGCTCACACCCACATATATAATGTAAATTTGTGTAACTGCAATACCAAGCAACTGCATGTAGTTAAATACTATATGCGGTTCTTTTAAATTTTAGCACCTTTCATTCAGGGAAAATTTTCTAGTAATTCAGTCTCGTACGTTAGCAGTAAATATTACACTTCTCAACAGACTTTCACAATCTATAAAATTAATCCCAGAGTAAACCCAGACGCAAATTTTCAAATAAATGTGTCTGGTTCGGTGCTCAATAAAGTTTATGAACAGTACACTTTTGGGACTGGAATATTCGATTTTGTTGCAATAGATTCCAAACTAGGTTTAGATAAAAGTTGTTTGTTAAGTGATATCCTCAAAAGTGCGATGAAAGCTCACGGCCATTTATCGGTATTATTTAAAGACAACTACGAACATTTTCAATTTCTACGTTACATGTTTGAATTTTTGTGGGTAGAATCTTCTGTATTATTTATACACGGGGATTTCAGCCACATTGCCATTATATTTTCTCTTGTGTTCAGTAGTGAAGATTTGTGTTTGACCCCAAACTGTAAAGAATCTCTCCCCCAGCGTGAAATATTTCGTAATTTTTCTTCTGCTTACTTTTACTCTGGTTTTCTGCAGAAGAAATCATTAAAATAATGAGAAAGATAAATGAATTTAAAGCCATCAATCATAGAATACCTTCCGATACAATCTCATTTAGGAATACACTACTGCTTAACAAATAGTAAACATCGAAAAAAACACTCAAAATATTAGTGTTAAATGATAAAATAAATAAAAAGATTGAGAAAAAAACACGCATAAAATGTTACTTATAAGATGATACGATCGTTTCAACCAAAATATTCTTTCGGTCTTCATCAGACAAGCACTTCGACTCACTGAGCAGAGGGAACTGAAAAAGATAAACAAACAAGCATGTTGCCACAAGGAAACAATAAAAAGCGAACAAAACCATGGAGAGGGAAAAAAGGTGAAGGAATAAAAAGAAAAGAAAAGAAGGACAAGCAAAAATACATAAATAAGTAATAAAAACAAAATAAAAAGCAAAAAATAACACACAAACATACATAAGAAAGGAAAACAAAAGAAAATAGAACAAGCTAAAGAACATAAAGCAAAAAGTCATAAAAACACAATATTTTTTTTGTCATTTAACACCAGTATTTTGAGAGTTTTTTTCGATGTTTACTATTTGTTAAGCAGTCGTGTATTCCTAAATGATATTGTTTCTGAAGGTATTTTATGATTCATGGCTTTGAATTCATTCATCTTTCTTATTATTTTAATGATTTCTTCTGCAGAAAACCAGAGTAAAAGTTAACAGAAGAAAAATTACGAAATAACATCCAATAAGTAACACTTTATGTGTGTTTTATTTCACAAAATTTTTGTTTATTTTAAATAGTAAATATGTCTGCTCTGTCTAGGGCAAAGATGCGACAGCGGATATCCCCTGTTTGTGCCTATACTTGCTTCCTTGCAGGTTCTTTAAACTCTACTGTGGTCCATTTTTAATACTCATAGCGGCCCTGTTTTTACGTGACAGCAGCGCTAGGTTACATCAAGATAGCCGTTTCTGAGACGAAAGGAAATTTTCTTAGAGCCTAATCAAGAAGACTCTACTTCATTTGCCCTTGTAAACTAGATGTAAATGTTGCATGCATTGTTTGAAACAGAAAGCGTCTTTAAAAACTTCCATCATGTATAATTTGTTTTCTTCGAAACAGATGATTGATTATCTCTGAAACGCACTTAAAATAATGACTCTCCATAGAGCTTAATGTATTAATTATTTTGTGCGTTTTTGTAAAAGAACTACTCATGCTGTATACGTTATTTACGATAGGATGCAAGGTAAAGTACGAGGCAATAGCACATATAAAATTCAGGGCAATCGATGCATATTTACTTCAGTTGAATTGCAAGCGGAATGACAGACAGATAAACCGAAATGGTAAGCAGATTTTTAACTTCGTTACAGGTGTTTAAAAAGGTTTTATAAACATCATAATTAATAACAAACGTATCTATTTATATTAGTGAGTAAGGTAAAGGGCTCTAAAGCAGGAAGTTTTAGAAAACCCTTTCGGTAGAAAACAGGGTATATTTTCTGTTCGGGGTTCCCCACACACGATTCCCTTCATATCTCGGAAAAGGGTATAAATTATAAATATATAATGAATGAAGGTACTGAAGTCCGGTAAATCGTCTTCTTGTTTGTCATACGTTTGTTAATAAATATATTTTATCTATTTTTGTTTTAGAACGTTGTCACTATTGTATTGAATAAATGAGGCACTCTAGATAGAAAAACCAAACTCAACGGTTGGTTAAAACTTTTCGTTTCTACGTTTTTTTTTCTATCGGATCACGGTACACAAATAAATTTTAAGAAATTATTATGGGATCAAAACTCGTACATGTTTTGTAGCAATTCGTTAAACATCGTTAGTTATTTTTTATTTGTTGTATCGTTATTCGGTTATGGATTTATCAACGTTCTGGAATCAATTATAGTAAAGCACTCTATAATGTTAAGCTTTCTCAATATTATTTATTTCCGACATGCAATAAGAAAATTTGACACCATCAATCGTCTGTGCCATAAAAATATTCAACAGTGACATATATTGAAAAGATGTTTTATCTGCCCGCTACATAAATGCGTATGGAAAATATTGTAAAACAAAACTGCTTACTGAAATTTTACCAGTTTATCTGACATTACTTCTTTCTTTAAAAAATTTTGCTTAAAAAAAATGTTTCATTATAAACAATTTTTGATTACATAAATTTTTACTGCTTCCACCCATCAAAAAATATGCTGCTGAAAATCTACGTTTATTTTTCTTCACGACTTATTTCATTCATACGTATATCGTTTATTTAATTATTTTTATTAATAAAATGAGAAGCGTAATAATCTGTTTCTAAAATATTTTAAGCAGACTTAAAAATTTATTCGTATAAGTTGAGTGAAATAGAATTTATCTTCCCCTACAATTAATTTTGCCTGGAATTTTGACAGAAAGTAACAATAGGAAAAAATCCTTTGCAACACAAATAAGCACTTTTTATAAATAGACTTATTTAAAACCTTTGTAAACTTTTAACGATTAAAATATTGAAGGACATTCAAAAAATTAAGTTGAAAGCTAATCTGCTTAAAATTAAGTAATGAAAACATTGCTTTTTCCTCTGGTGCCAAAGAAATTTCATTTTCCTTTAAAATACAACACCTTTAAAACAAATATTTTACATGAAAACAAAATTTAGCAGATATTTAAATAACACTTAACAAAGAGATAATAAAGAAAAACTGTCTGCGTTATTACTTTGAGATCAATGAAAGAGCAAAATATTGTGAAAGAAAATTTCTCACAATTTTAGATCTTAAAGTAATTACATTAAAAGGTTAAATATTTCTTTCGGAAGTTTTAATATATTTTATTCTCGGTGTTTAAAACTCCCTAGAAAATTTAAACACTTTTATCGTTCTCAAAAGTTTGAATTTATATGTTGAGTTTAGAAACTGCCCTAAGAAATCCGATACTTTTTTTGTCAGCTGTTATTGAGTGGGAGAAAGAAAATTTATTTTTAAGCGTTATGGAACACATTTTTAAAAAATGTTTAAACTTCGATGCTGATTCTTTTACAAGGTTTTTAGGATTTACAGTATCAGTTTCATTCGGGAGTTCTTCCTATTAAAAGCAGTCAGTACTACTAAATATTCTTAAAAATGATTTTTTTTTAATATGTGAGGTAAATGTATCATATTTATACTCATAAGAAACTATAGAAAAATCATCTGTTGATCTAGATCTATGAAGATTCATTTCCCAACTTATATGTAACATTGTATTCTATTTTATTAATACTTTTTTACTGCATGTCTACCAGAGTATCAGCTAGAGTTTATGATTCCCGTAATTGCCTCATCATATTTTTCAAAAATTTGTAATCAAATCCAAATTTCTTCGAACAAAATTTGTTTTGTCTTTAATATACTATGGATTTTAGGGAGTTTCAAGAGAAATTCCTTCCATATTTTTTTTTTCAAATTTTTAACTTCCTAAGTAGGTTTAGTTCACAGTACTTAAAAGGGCGGAATATGTTGGCGCTAAAATTATTTAAAAAATTCGTCAATTTTCGATGATCAGAAAACTGGAAACCTGAATTTTTATAAAGATAAAATAGTTCATTTTTCTTCCAATAAAATCCTTGAAATAATATTACAGTAAATATCCATACATAATAATCCGTGAAAAATATAATAACATTGTTTTTCAACAATAGCTTTACTAACAATATTTTTTCAATAGTAACAATGGTATTTTATATAATTTAATAATTAGTTATCAACCTAAAAACAAAGAAAATAGTTTAGCACAGTCTGCATCTTTACTTTTAATTTTTTGCATTTTTAATATAGTGCAAGGCTGTCTAGAATGAACAGGGTGGTTATAGTTAAATTTCCCCTATAAAGAACATTCTGCATCTGTAAACGGGTGAACAAATTGTCGCCAAATTTGACATGGGGACTTTTACGAGATGCACTCAAGGATTTTTTTTTTAGTTTAGTTCAAAAATGTCTACTAGGGGACGTTTTACATGGTGAAATTATCTCACAAAAAAATTACTCAATATAAATAATAAATGTTAGAAAATTATTGAATAAATATTTATATTATTTGTACATTTCGATTTAGCCATTTCCATTGTTAAATTTGTTGTTTTCTTATGCAAAGTGCCACGTAGTGGCCATTTTTTAAATAATTTTTTTTTCGAATTCCTTGAGGGCATCTCATGTATCTATCTATATAAATAAAACAAAGTGTAAAATGTCAGTTTGTCTGGGTCTTGTGTAGCTCCCAGACGGGTGAACGTAGACCTACCGAATTTTGTATGGAAATTCTTCAAGGCGGCTCTCGACATACCTCGAAGCGATTTTTTCGAAATTCGAATTATTTTAGGAGATATCAATAAAAAAACGTGTCGACAAAGGCTAATTTTTGCTCTCCGGTATTTCGCAATTGTAACCCCAGTAGTGGAAAAAGTGAGGATTTAGCATTATTTAGGTTGCCATGTTTGGCAAGTTTATTAAATGATTCAGACTCGAAGTAAAAATAAAAGAATAACTTTTTTTGTTTTGTTTAGATTATTTGTAAGGTTATTTTTTAATTAAAATATCGTGTGCATGTGAAATCAGACCAGGAATGAAATGTTTTATACTCAAAATAGGATTTAAATATTTTCAGAGACTAAAATGTGCAACTTTCTAATTTGGCGAAAAATAAAATGGTTTATATACGATTTTGAGAAGATGTGATTCTAGCACTTGGTGCAATTTATCGTCTGTTACTTGGATTATGAATACACCTGAATAAGTTTTTGAAACTTTCATTCAGTTCGAATTGTGCATTTTTCTGCGCAGCTTTTTCCCATCTATTTCTAATGTATTACATCGTGAAAAAGGATGTTAAAAATATCAATTTTAATTTTGTTTAATCACACTCATGAATAATTATATACTTTCCAACTTAATGGAATGAGGAAAGAAAATAGGGAAGACCCATTGATTATAATACGCTTTTTAACGTTAGCAGGGGGCGCCACTACCCACAAATATTCAAAATGAGTTGTAACAAATATGGTAAATCCTTTTTCTCTCTTTACATTATTTCTTTTACCTGAGGCTGCATGTGCGTGTGGAATGAAAATATTTGGTACTTATGTATTATACCGTCAACCGTACCAAATTGATATTTGGAGCTTAAAACACTCTTAAAAAATGATGATGTATTAAATAAGTGAATGGCTATCTAATATAATGAAACAGTACTATCAATACTTCTAAAAGAAAATTGCATAAATGTTTAACATTATTGACACGTAATCGCACAGACTGTGTAAAAGAAATTAATGGTCGACTGTATAATACATAGTACCAAATATTTTATTGTGTCTTTAAGTGTTATATTTCTATAAAAAGAAATTTACATCTTGCATACGTTCGTGTTTCATTTAATGTTTTGTTTTCCATTATTCGTCATGACACGAAAAATTGATGTATTTTACGATAAACATATTTTAAAGTCGAAAATTTGAACTTAGTGACAACATGCAAAAAAAAGCATTTGCTATTGCACTTATCCAAATTATCTCTCGTAAAAAATCAACATCGTTCGTTTCTCTGTATTTAAGTTTAAAATTCAATATCACAAGCAAACTGTTCCTGGTCGCAACTAACAATTTTAATTTAAAATGGCGACAACACATTAGTTTCGTCAAAAAATACGAAATATGAGACGTCTGTAGCATGTTATTTTTCATTGAAACGAACCTGTGAAAATTATAGTAGGCGTTTGTGCTTACGAATGACTAAAGAAAAATATGGTGTTTAAACTACAGACTCGTATGCGTGTGTTTGATATACTGGGAATTGCAAAATAACAGATATGGAAAATTCATAATACTTTCTTTCCAGGATTGCATCGACTCCCAGTAAAACAGCTTTAAGTGCCTTTTCTCAAAATCTTCTAGCTGATTTCTGATATGGCTTTATCAGTGATACGTGTATTTGCTGCAAATATCTGAACATGTAACACAGTTTGCATACTTTTTTTTAGTAAAAGATGCAGACCTGCGAGATTTTGTGCTCCTGTCAATAGAAGGCCAGTTTCCATACTTTTGCTGACTCTTCTGCAATAGAGACACTGCCCCTCCACAATTCCGTGCTCTCTCTTAGTCATGTAAACCGAGGACCTGCAAGAAATATTCAAAATTCCAAACGCCCTACATTTAATAATAATTATTTAATCTCTAGTAGTTCACATTCAAGCACGCGTGTAATTACATTTGAATATAAGGGACATTCAAATGGAAACGGGGCAAACTATTAAAGAGCAGCATGCCGCGAAAGATAGTTAGGCAGATAGATGTGTGTATAGAAGAGTCCTCTATTTTCAATCAGGCAGGTACAGAAAGAACGTTCATCACTGTAGCATTTGTCTTATAGACGTGCATGAACTGAGGTAAGTGAGTCGTGTGATCACCCAACATCATCCTACTACATAGTTACGCTGATCTTTGACACACTGACAATTCCGGGCAACTCATCCAAGATATAAAACTTTTGGTACTATTACTATTAAGTTTAGCACGAAAAAAAAAAACAATAACATCTACACCGTTTGTACGATTCGCTGGAAATTTTTCATAATTATGTATAAAAATATAGAAAACAATCAGTACTATTTTAAAAAATCTGAAAATCCACCCGTCACCTCGTTTCAAAGCGATTTTTTGCTATTTTCAGGTCCATTTTATTTCCGAGAGTAAAAGCACAGTTAATCATTCGCGTGACAAAATTAACTGTTTCAAGTGAGAATGACGTCATATTGGAAGTCATGGTGATAAGGCTTTGAAGGGAAGTCAGTTCTTTTAAAATAGTTTTCACAGATAACATAGTTTAATTATTTTTCACTCAAATAATCGTCTGCTTGAAGCATTGATATAAGAGGGGCTACACAAAAAGAAATTGTCCGAATGTGAAAAGTTCCCGCGCATATCCAAAAGACCATGGAATTCGATTTGGGTATTTACAACAAAAAGTGAATATGAAATTATTTACATTTTGGTGGACGAAGATTAAATATATTAAGTGTAGAACATGCTTTCGTCAAATGTTTTTTCTAGCGCCTGTTGTAATTACCTCCACAAGGGCTTTGACTTCTGTTTATATGTAGTATGGTACCCCTCTACCCATCTCCCATCTATGTAGATTTCGTTGAAAAGTTCAGGGTTTGGGCTCTGAGACATGGGGGGGGGTCAAAAAGCGAGCCTGACGCAGATGACTTTGAAATTGAAGTTGGTGAAGCTACAAGAAATTGACTGCCGAAGTGGCCGGGATTGACCGAAGTGTTTCTGAATATTCTAGAATATTTCAGAATGAATGAGAATGTTGTAGAAGGTTCATTGAATGGAAAGACGGTGAAGTAGCCGGTAATCGATTTTTAGCATTTTGAAGAATGTTTCAATATGCTATAGAATGTTCTGAGATATTCGAGAATGTTTCAGAATGTATATTCGAGCTCGCATCTTGAATGGAATAGAGAGCTTGAACTGCCCTTTATTTCTTTCTGAAGATTGATCGAGTTTCGTCCTGGAAAAGTGCGCGTAAATCTTTCTTCGATCAAGTAATTTAAAGACTGAATTCCTAAAACTTTTTTTTCCTATTTTTCGAAAAAATTACTCGTAATTCTACTTAAACATTTAAAACCTTTGCCTTTTCATCTTTTTTAAGAAGAAAGTCTTTTGCAGGTAAAAACGTAGAGTTCCATACACTCCCCACGCTAAAACCGGGGACACTCAGTAATTCTGATAAATATAGCACAAGAAAATAAATATTATTTTAAATCGCTTTCCTACTAGAATCATTGATAGTCTTCTGTTTTCTTGTTCAGGGAGTCTCGCAACACCCTGTATATTAATCATAACAAATTACTTTTATGTAAATCAGCCTCATCCAGTTAAATATATTATTTAAGCAACAATAAATTTTCTTGATATAATTTCAATTGTTATTTTACTTCACTGATAAGTTTAATTACGTTAATTCTCTCGATTAATTACAAAAAAATATTTTTAAGTGCAGCTCGAATTTTGTTAATTGACTTATTAGTAGCTGTACATCATCATAATTTATTTTTCACTTGTACATATATTCATAAATATAAAATCAACTACTGTAACACAGTTTCCCTTTAAAAGGGATTTCATACCAAATATGCATTTCCTCACATTATTAACTGGAATAGTATTTATAAATAAAATTCGGCTGCTGCTCATATTCAGTCTTCCGGTAATCATAAAAATCATTGATTGTGGGGAATTTTTTTTTCTCCTTTCTCTTTGAGGCAAGGTAAAATAAAGATTTCAAGCAATCGAAAAAAAACGCAAATCATATAAATGATTCTTATCAACTTGCACTGTATTTTAACATTTGCATGTACTTCCTTCCACTCAATGAACCGTAATATTGCGATTTCAATATTTTGGGGGAAATTCAATTTTTATGTGCCGCAGATAAAAAGGATTCAGGCTCAAACAACGCCTTTAAATGCAAGAATCCATCTGACTTGATCATCAAAAAAGTCGTTAGACTTCCGTGGAGCATGTTCAATAAATGATTTGATTATTCAAGTCGGCCATCAAATAAATTGACTCAAAGGGAGAGGGGCAAAAACGGATTTAGTTTTACTGTTATAACAGGATTTCGTAGCCCAAAAAATTTCTCTTATTTAACGGTTGAATACTCTGAGAAGAAATTAATAATTATATATCTATCGTGTATGTAATTCTTTAAATAAAGTAGCGTGTGTTTGAAATACTTTTAAATAACCCTGCAAAATGTCATAGAAATATTCATCAGTGTATAAATAGTTTTATACATAACGTAAATACAAAGAGTTTGCATTTTCATTAGGTATAATTTAACACTTTGTATAAGTGTTTAGACAAAATTGTGTGTATTTGAACTCCTTTTCAACTCATTTGAAAGAAGAAAATTGAATTGTTCCTGAAAAACCTACAAACAAAATAATTTTATTTGAACAATCTTAAAATTAATATTATACACAAAAATACATATTTTAATTTAAAGGAAAACTATTTGAGTTTAATAAAATAACAATAAATATGTAATTTTAAAATCAATTCAGCGTCTAGAAAAATCACTATTATTTTGTTCAAACTACTGAATTTAGTATTTCTAATACTTAAAAATTTTATTAACACAGTTTGTAAGAAAAAATAAAAACGCTAACAATGCGGGAAGGGGAAGAGAAAAATGTTCGATTTATGTGACTTTAATTTTCAAAAAGTGACTGTGAAAAAGGGGTTGGAAATATTTGTTTACATTTAATAACAGTTCCCATGTGTGTTTATTTTTCTGATAAACATTTTGCTCCATACATCCCACGAATGTACTTCTCTGATGATTTTAGCTTTCTGTGCTTATGTCAGCTTCTCCCACACACCGAGTGCCGTAAAATTTCCCGTGTTCCTTAAATATGTATTTATTATTCGCAAAACAACAAAACTTAAAACGATTGTTTTTATGATAGTGGTTAAAAGCTCAGCATCACGTGGGAAAAAATACTGGACACACATTTTTAATGAATGTTCGAAATGTCCATCCCTTTGTAGGGAGCAAATCTGAACTCAACACCACACTCCCACAGTCAATATTTTTTTTCCAGTAACGACACAATATTACGTTTAAAAAAGAATTCAATACCTACTTTAAACCTAATAAAACATTAAAATTTTAGCCGTGGTAACACATAAAAAATGAATATAATCCATCTCTCTAGCAAATCCTGCACACCTGTCAAGATGGTCGGGAGGTCTAAAACATCTGACTTGCCCACGTATTTCGAATACTACACTGGTCTGAATTCCCTGTGCCACTGTTTCCTTGTATGACTTAATTTTTTTTTCAAAAGTGTTTACTTTTAAAAATATTTTTCTTGTAAGGCATTAGAAATCAGTTTGAGTTGGTTTTTCGGTTTCCTTATTTTTTTAAAGAAAATAAAGTAAACATGATTTGTTGTAATTTGTTTTAATTTGGCTAAATTTTAATTTTAAAAATATCATTTACGGGGAAAGAAAGAAAGCGAATTTATGAAAATTGTTTACTTATTTATTTATTCGCTTATTTTAAAAACTACAAGAACGTGCACGGTTATTTTTCTGTATAGAGTATGACAATATTTTATACTTTTATATTGCCTCATAATTTACTGAATTCGTTCATACCAGGCACACATACAGGCAGGCCAGAAATATATTCCGGTGGGACGCACAGCCTTAATTGGACTTCCTCGATTATTAGTAGCATCCACAAAAAGAATTAACCCCTTTAATCCTAATTTGAATTTCAGATGTTTTACATCAAGTATTTTTAGGCTTGACCTGTTCATTCCCATCGTCTCAAGAGCACAGCAACAGAAATTCTCCACCTGCGTTCAGAAATGCTTTTGTCACATTGGTGCTCGAATCCCCATCAGAGGCCAAGTTTTGCACATTCGCAGAGATCGCGAACACTCAATATTTGTAATAAATGACCATAAATCTTAAAAATATTGACTTAGCGTCAATCTTGATACTTTAGGAATGAAAAATTACACGGTAATCTAAATTTGCTAAATCTGAACTATACATTTTTTCTAAGAAATAGATTACTTAACTAGACATTGTTTTTAGAAAATGTAATTAATACGGTGACACCAAGAGCGCTTTTTTCAAGTGCGTATGTATATATCAACATTTATTATAAATCTGTGTCTTCATTTTCCCCATGAAATCAAATGAGACTATAGTTGCTATTTGATATTAACAGATCTAACAAAACCAGATGTCCCTTCGGAGAAGTGTGGGACTTACCAAAAAATGGAAAACCAGCTCAGATATGAATGAAACAAGCTGTACGTGCTGTACGACTGGTAGTAGTCTACGACAAAATCAGGACGTACGTATCGCATGTCCTGGATATCAAAAGATTAAAAATAGACTTAATGTCTATTTTTTTAAATAATTAATTATTTTCCTTGATGAAATAGGAAATTTCATTTATCTATAGAGAAATGAAAATTTGTATAAAAGTAACTACCAGAATTTTTTTTTAAGAAAAAGTACTTAAAAGCAGAGAAAAAATTACATTTAATGGAAAATGAAACAGACATTTTTATAACTCTCACAGAAAGACAAATATTTCTACTTCAATGAGAAAACAGCGTCAAATGAAATTACAGATTTTTTCTCCTTTATAAATATATGTGTGTGTGTGTGTGTGTGTTGCTTTAGAAGTTAGTAAAACACAATAAACTAGTTCTATATTTCTGTTGGGTGCTTCTGATTCTTTTGTGTATGTACCTGTATTTTATGAAACATTCATTAAGAATTTTAATGAATAGACGACGTGGAATACCAAGTTTCTCATTTGTTCATCTCTATTTCTGAAAAGTTATAAAATTTTAATTTTGATTTTTTACGACATGTTAGGTATAAACGGAACTAAAATGATACACAACAGCCATTTAACTTTCGAAAGTTGAATATTTTTATAGCATGCAAATGTTATAAAAATATTAAAACGTAATATATTATGCACGCTAATGGAAGAGTTTTGCCAGATAAAAGACTACCTTTCGAAATTATATATGCATTTGAATTTTTATTTGCACATTGTACAGACGATGAAAAATTGCTTGAAATAATAAAGAGCCTGTTTACCAAAACTGTGTTTCTGATGTTAAAATAAATTAATAATACTTACAGTTTTTTATAATGAATGCAGTCATTTAAGATGCTAGTTTTTGAAGCAGTTTGTTTAATAAATATTTTGAGAAGCTATGCTTCAGAAAAATTAAGTAGTCAAGATTTACTTTCAAATGTCGTTCGGAATAAGTTCAACATATGTATCTGAAAGCCTGAACAAAGAATAAAATACCGTCTTCTTTTCATTTCCTCTGCAGATGCACGTGGCAAATATTTACGGTAAATAGAGTTGATATATGCAAATATAGTTTTGAAATAAGTTCAGTTACTTATTTCATTTTATGCCTCTTAATTGCTTTGAATCTCATTACCATACGCGGAATTGAATTTATTTATTTTCATCAAACGAAGGATATAAAAGTAAATTCCCACTTAATTTCGTTTTAAAAATACGTATCAGTTTGCTTTGTAACAGAATACAATTTTCAAATAAAAAAATTTCTTAAGGAATTTCCAACATTTTTCAACTTTAAGTAAAAAAAAAGTATATGATTCCGGTTTATTATCAGCATCTTTGTCTGTTTGTCTGTAAATAGCATCCTTTCTTACGAATTTAAATGTCGTTTTTCAATGTAATATGTAACCTATTAAAAATTCTGAGTGTATTCTAATGTGTTTTTTCAGAGAGCGATGCAAATGGCAAATGTTATTTCAGCAATTTTGGTCTTGTCAACTATAATCCTTTAAAGTGCATTTTGAAGACATAAATTTATTTATAACAAAAGAAATGAACGAATAATAATGCTTTCTAAGCTGAAAATAATGTATGTAACATTTGTAGCTCTTTACAAAAATTGTAGCTCTTTTCACAGATTTAGGTTCTACAAACAGTGATTAGAAATACCGTATATCTCTACGTATAACACGCACTTTCCACTTCGAAAAATGACTTCCATTTTTTTCGTGTGCGTGTTATACACCGAATATAAAATACAAAATATAAAGTACAAGATACATTTGCTTGACTTAGCCAAATTTATTAGTGCATGTTATACGGCAGAGCGTGTTATACGCCGGGATATACGGTAAGTACTTTTTAGCGTTAACTTACGTATAATCGTTGAAAGGACACGGCACAGCGATTCCCCTTCTGTGCCAGCAGTTGCTTCCAAAAGACCCATGCCGGGAAGCAGTGATGAGACAGAATGTGGGATGGATTTTCCATAATGAAATAATCATTTTAACCATATGTTAAATATTAGTGTAACAGCAGTTAAGATCATATTGATGTGTGTTTTATATTCCTCGACTGAACTTGTTTTGATTCAACTTGGAACATCAGGAATATTTTCGATAAAACTTGTACATTAGTGAGAAAATTTTTGAACTTTACGTAATTTTTACTTTAATGGCTCATCACATCTTTCGGCAGTTATTATGTTTTATATCGTTTACACAAAGAAAGACGGTGAGAAATTAAGCTGTTTTTAACCATTTGATATTAATATAAAAAGTAATTGTGACCTTAATTCAATTTTCATGTATCTATTATTACTAAAATAATGCAACTGCATGCTCATTCAGTCCCGATTCAGATTACTTTTGCGAGTTTTTACAGAATTAGCCATACTTGCGCATTTGCAATTTAAATTGAATTAATTTCAAGTATAAATGTTTCATTTTAAAATCACATTTTTTTACTACAGTTTTAAATTGATTGAAAATCTGTATTCATGACAGTTAGAAATGGGAATAAAGGAAATTTGGATTTTTCTTTTTCAGAAAGGCTCTCTGCTTTAATCTCTCAAAAGTCGCACTGCCTCGCATAAAGTTATGTCTCTAATATGATGTTCTAAGAATAATTCAAGCACGAATGTACTAGGTTATATCTAGTTTTAAATTAATTAAGGGCTTTGTAGAAGTTCTTAATTAATTTTAAACTTTAAAACACCAGTTTGTATTATTATTATTATATCCAGTTTGTTACTATATTATTTTCATATTTTCTACTTTGGACTTGAAGTCTTCATCAATTTTATGTTTTCAAAAACATCTGTAGTGTATTCCGCCTGCATCAGACTAGGATTTGTTGTATGTTGAGTATGTATTATGTCAAAAGCAAAAGTTATAATATACTTTCCAACACATCTGCGATATTTTCATTTCTAGGACTTAAGGGCGAGAAATTGAAATAAATAAAAAATTAGCTTAAACGCGTTGCCAGATAGGTTATTACATGGTTGATACATGCTATATCTGAAAGAAACTAGGAATCCCGCTAATATATAAATGTCAGTGTTTGCATGTGTGTTTGTTACTCTTTCACGCTGAAACAGTTTGACGGATTTGGGTGAAATTTCGAATAAAGACAGTTAAAGTCCTGGATTAACAAATAAGCTACTTTTAACACACTGTTCCTATAATACACTAAAACTATCTTTTATCCAAAAACAATGGAATACAATTGAGTTTTTATTTTACAAAGCCGTCGATAGATGGCGCCAACTTATAGAATGCACAGTTTTTAATAAATAAAACATCAGATTTCCTTTTCCGCAGGCGAATTTGAAATAATTATTCGACGGTTTTATTTTATGTTATGAAATCTTAATTGAATGAGTCCTGACAAACCATCAACATGCTTTTTTTTTCACAGCGTTCAAAAATACAACCTTTTTTAACAAGTAGATCTGCAGCATTTAATATACATATGTAAGAATTCTGCTGCATCACGGGACTGATGCTCTATCATCGTTAAAAGGTGTTAAAATAATATTTTAGCATCATTTAACGACGGTTGACTTGGATAAAGAATACACCTGAATAAGTTTTTGAAACTTTCATTCAGTTCGAATTGTGCATTTTTTGAGCAACTGTTTCTATTGTATTACATTCAGAAAAAGGATATTAGAAATATTAATTTTATTTATGTTTACTGACACTCATGAATAATGAAACACTTTCCAACTTAATGGAATAAGGAAAGAAAATATTGAAGGCGCTTGGATTATGATACTCTTTTTATATATCGCACTTTAGAACGTATTTAAAATCTGAAAATGTTTCAGATTTTCTTACTCTTTTTTCTTTTTTTTTTTTATAACGGCCAATATATTTAGAAGCTTTTAACAATTAATATAGGACGAAAATAATCTGTACCTTTTGGTAGGATTTTATCATTAAACCATCTTATTTTTGTAACCAGGAGTGGCCCGACACTGTACGCAAGGTAAGCATCGCATCGGGTGCCGGCTTCGATGGGACGTCTTTTTTACGTTAGCAGGGATGCCACTTACCTTAGAGCCGCCCCTGTTTGTAACCATCTTATTTTTAATTCCATTCAGAATCTGAGAGATTTCAGTGCCAAGGAAGCTGGTGAGATACAGGATTCTCTCCAAACACGATTTATTAATATGACGAAACAACTGGTCGCCGAAGGCGGCTATTTGATTATATTATGTTTACCATTTACATATCTTAAAAATAACATATTAATCATGCCAAAACCAACATACTCTGGATGTAAATCAGGCAAATGTAAATGATGGGGGGGGGGGAATTCTTACAAGATTTATCTATTTATCTTTTTTTCCTTGATATTTAAACTTCACATTTGCATTTAACGTTTCTTAGTAAAATAAAGTCACATTGTTTCTAAATAGTTTTTAACAGAAAATCAATAAACAGGAAAGATACGGCAAAGATCTTGGTTCTAAATTTTACATTTGGCGGAAAAGAATAATTAATCACATCCTCTTGCAGCGGATTTTAAAAAATACATTCTTATTTACCGGATTTGCATTGAGGTTTTATTAACAAGAAAGAATTCTGTTTTTACATTACAAGTCGGTTTATTTTTCTATGACTCCGAATAATGAAATCAATTTGAAAAAAGTTTACTTTATGATTAACTGAGCTGCATTGCTAATCATTAGTAAGACCAATTTTTTTTCCGTCTTGAAGAAATTATTGTTATTTTTTTAGGAATATTGAGCGAAATAAATGCGATTTTAGGAAATGATCCAGTAAGGTATGAAATATTGAAATATACAGCGATTATTCTGACTTGAAAGAAATTTACTCATTGAACACTTTGTTCTTTTAGCAATATTTAGTGATACTTTTATTGCTTTGTTCACTGTTTGATATAATATTAGATAATGTAAATTCCACGCATATAAATTTTGAGATTTCGGGAAAATACGTAGTTAGTGAAAATGATGATTAAAGCGACTTTTAAATTAAATTTTTATACCAAATAAAACTTGCAGTCTTTGGAAATGAAACCAAAGACAAAAAATATATTTATGAGTAAATTGCAAATACAAGGGGAAAATGGAGAAGTCTTTAAATCATAACGGCAAAATGTTAAAGACAGTGCAATTTAAATATGTTGATTAAAAATTGCGTTTGTATTGGTACGACTAAGATCCACGATATTGTAGCTATATTATACGAAATCCTCTTTACATACTGCATTAATTTTTATTCTCTCTGAAATATATTTTATTGTAAAACTATTCAAATTCTCGAATAAATAGCATCGATAAGAAACAAATATTTACTACGAATCCCAGAAATAGTCATGTTTTTATTTTGTTTCTTTATGGCTATAATGATGAGAGAAAAGAAATGCTACATAAAAATGGTCTATGAGTTAATTTAATATTTCTTTGGGTATTGGAGTTCCCAAAATGTTTATTCTTGTGTATTAATCTTTACTTACTGTAAATAATGGCATTAATCAATATAATTTTACCAAGTTATGCTGAAACAAGTAAGAATCGTGTAATTTAAAAATTAAGGTATTTCAATGGCACTTCTTAGTAGATGAACCCAAATTTTATCTTAGTAGGGGAAGGTGGCCCAAAATTATCCCCTTAAGAGGAAAACTTGCATAAAATAGCATAAATGTTAAATAAAAATTTGGCCCTTTGCCACAATATTTTACACTATATTTTGCATCATAAACATATTTTAATACTATTGTAAACTCAAACTGAGTACCGGAAAAAAAAAGAAAGCATTTTGAAAAAGGAGGCCAAAAGATCATTTTACCCTCACTCAAGAGCAAAATGATCTTTCATTTGAAAATAATTGTAAATTATTTTTATCGGCAAAATCAAAGATGTAAAAGTAATTATGACTATACATAATAAAATAATATAAGTTTTACAATCATATGGTATTTTTCATTATTTATTTTATGAAAATTTTAAAATAAAAAAGTGCCACAAACAATAAAATGGAATATTTCAAAATTATAATTCAAAAATTATGTCCTATAATAAACGCAGAAATAAATTAAATAGTATAATGGGGAGTCACGCGTTGTGAAAACGTCTGAAGGGCTGCCATGATGACTAGGACACGGTACTGGAGTTTCTTCAGTCGATGGATCATTTTACCCTGCAATATGGCTGCCCACTTTACCTCGTATTACTGCAACATACTGAGAAACGTAAGAAATTGCTGTGTAATTCACATCTAAAAACATGCTCTATTCAGTAAAACAAGTCATATTTCAGTACATTAAAGACTGCATTTCTAAATAAATAGGAAGGTTAGTGCGTACCTTATAAGAGATATGATAAAAAGAATTATACTCCAGTTTTTTGAATAATTCTACTCTGGCACGTAATACACCGATCTCTCAAATATCGGAGTTTCTTCTTCTTGACTTGGCACAACTGGTTTACGAGTTAACCGATAGATAGCGCTGCCTGTATTTAAGAAACATTCTGTATTGATGAGTGGATAACAGTTTGTAAAAAATGGTAATCACAGTTTAATACTTTAAACAAGATTAATACAATGCTAATTGATGAAATCATTCACAAATTCGTCGTGATAGCATGATTCTTCATACAATAATTTTTCATGATTGCAACTTCATAATAGTTTATAGTGATCTAAACTTAATACTCTTATTTATATTAATTTTACGCATATATTGTGTTACATAGGAATATTCTTGTCTATAGTATAAATAATTTGCGTAAAATTAATATAAATAAGAGTGTTAAGTTTAGATCAATATAAACCATTATGAAGTGCAATCATGAAAAATTATTCTATGAAGAATCGTGCTATCACGATGCATTTGTGAATGATTTCATCAATTAGCACTGTATTAATCTTGTTTAAACTATTAAACTGTGATTATTATTTTTTACAAACTGTTATCCACTCATCAATTTAGAATATTTATGAATTAAAACTCAAAATAAATTATACTTGACAGATCTAAGAGCTTTTGCCTTTGCATGCATGATCATCATAAAATTAGAGAATCCTTTTTATTATCCTGTAAACTGTTTGCTGAAATGTTCAATAAAATGAATCATAAATAATTTACATGTAGTGATTTCTAGAAAGCGCACTCAGATAGAAAACTTTTCGGCTTTCCAAGACTTTTAGATATTAAATTTATAAAAGTAATGAGAGTTTAATTTTTAAGTCAAAATTTTGTTTTCATATCATTTGCTGGACTGACTGGAAGTACGGGTTTTCTAATTTAATTCACTAATCTGAGGTCTAAATAAAAGACCCCTGAATATCATTTACTCCTACATTCCCTTAACAGGAAAAAATAAAAGTTCTAGCAACATTTCACATTTTGTGCTGCCTTCTCCTTATGTAAAGAGAAGTATGACTAAAAATTGTGGAAGTACGATAAAATTGTAAGTATTTAAAATGCACTGAGTATTTCAAATGTATTATTTTTTAACATAGCATATTTTTAATTCAATCATTCATTATTTTGCAAAATATACCAAAACTTTTTAACGCAATTCATTCAATAAAACATCCAATGCAGTTGTTACAGTGTAGACAATATTTGGATTTCAAAGCTAGTGAAATGCAAATTGAATTTTCTCATTATTAAAAAAGCAAAAGCATATATGAGATTAAATTCAGTAACTTTGAAAATAGTGAAATAAATTATTTTTTATTCATAATTTGAAAAAGAGCTATATTTGAGGAATATTTTGCATTATTTTTCGAATATAGTGTTTCTTATTTTGTAAATTTTTCGATATAAAATTGTATCACAATTATATTCGTATTTTTTCAAAACAAATTATTCGTAATCTCACAAGTAATTTGTTTTGATTTCATAATAAAAGTTTTGAAAGAATTATTTAAATTAAATTTCTGAACGAAATTTAGTTGGGTTTTTTTTTTGTGAAATGCATTATTGGAGTGCATGTCAATGAATTAGCGTTAATCACCCTTGTAATATTTGGATAATTGTGAGTTTATTTGTTTGTTTAAAAAATATACAGTTAATTTATTTTTTAGACATTCTCGTATAAAGAAATCTTTTATAAATTTTATCTACTATAATAATACTTTGTACTCTTTAATATTTTTACTTCCCTGTACGAAGTAAAAGTAAGTATAATGATCGAGGTAAATTTTGATTAACAGATTTTGGCTGAAAAAATCAATTTTGACTATCTCTAAATTTACTGTAAAGAATTTTTGCGAGACGCCTCAACATACGCAATGTATGTATGTTCGTATGTATGTATGTGCAGTCCATTTTGACTAGCTTTTTTTTACCCAAACTCTTTGGTCTAATAGGACTTTACTAGGGTCTAACGGTACATATTAATTAAACAATTTTATATGCCACCAACTTAAAAAATATTGCTTAACTTCAAAATATTACAACAAAAGACCACTATTCTATATTGTATTCTGCAAAATATTATCTGGGGAAATAACGTAAGAAGCTTCTTGATCAGTCAAACACTCATTAATGATGTTAAAATAGTTTCAATACCATCCAAGTCAACCCAATGTGCTTTTCTGGTTATACAAACTTGTAGCAGTCAGGAATTAACAGGTATTTCTTTGTCTGGCAAATTGATCTCATCAACAATAACAACCAAAGACTATTTTGTTTCCTGACGAATCACATTAATACGAAATCATCTAGTTCAGATTTTCTCAAAATTCTTCCCTGGTCGAGCCCTTTGAGCTCTTGGTGGAGTATGCTGTGTAAATTTGAAACTAGTGAATTGGAGCCTGAAGCAATAGAATGTTTTTTGCGAGTGCGACAGCAGTTTGAGCCACCCTGACTTAGTTTAATATTAAAATATTATCTTCCTCTAATTAGTCATTTAGCGACATCATGTCACTGTTTCCTGGTCTGTCCACTGTCTTTTCTCTTTTGTTCCTTAAATATTTTCCGAGTTCGGTTCTTCGAAAAATAAATAAACGCTATTCAAAATTTCTTTCTATGCCCATTTTTTCCTGTGCATCTGTAAGTATCCTGCATTTCCTCCGTTCCCTACAAATGTTATATTATCAGTGCTATAAATTAATAACAATACCTCAATTTAAAAATTAATTTTTCAATGTGAAACTAAACAATTCAATTTTGAGTTCATGATTATCTTGTGCTTTTGTTGAAATCAGGCTTTTAAAATGATGTAAAATTAAGAGAAATAAAAGAATGATTTACATTAAATTACTTGAACACAAAATAAATCACTTAAAATAAATATTAAATGCAATAGTATCTTAGTTTGTATTTTAGTTTGTACAATTAATTACATCATCCAATTAGACCTCACATGAAATATCCTATTGGACCTCATACCACTTATCATTGCTTTTAGCTTTAATGCAAATTAAGTATTGACCATAGACACAAAATAATGGGTTAAATTAAAGAACATTTGTTTGAAGCTTCATAATAACAGAAACTTTTCTTTGAGGAAATTAATGGGAGATTAAAACAAGCATCTACTTAACATGAAAAAAATCACTCACCGTCATGCTTTCAAATCTAGGGCCTCTTGTTCTAGCAAACACTTAATTTTTTAAAAATGTTTCAATACATATTTTGCTGAAAGACCAGGTATTTAATACCTATAGATGAAATTCTGAACTCATGACTATATTATTTCATTCAATAACTCACATTTCTCATTAGCCCCTATTTCCAATACCCCAGCCCCCCCTATTACTTAAATAAATTTCGAAGCTTTTTATTTACAAACTTTAACCTATTTAATATTTTCTTTACGGAAAATCAAAATGTTACACCAAGCACATTGCTGCAAACAGTAATCTTTTAACACTTGCTGATTTTCTTTTATTATATTTCCCAAATTGAAAGATCACTTCTAAAGCACTAAGATACATATTTAACCTTCTCTCTGCATTTCCTGTTTATTGGCAAATAAAATAGTATTAGCTCTTACAAAATTTCATAAAGAAAGAGTAACAGGAAAGACATTGTGCAGGTTTAATTTTGATTTCGAGTCTTGAAAAAAAAAAAAAAAGAAAAAAATACCAATAATTCATTTCATATTTCCTTGCTGCTAAATATAAAATTAAATATCATATTACCGGAATCATGTTGTGGTTTCAGTGATGAGAAAGATTTCTCTAGTTTTCTCGTTTGATATTAGAAATTAGTTTATTTGACGTCTGCTTTCTATAATCAGATGAATTACTCCAAAAGGTTTGCGGATGTCCCAGGTTTTTTGATGATCAAACGAGTTGCATTTCTAAACATCAATACGAGCAAATATTTCGTTTTCTTTTTCTATCAGAAGGATAAACCAATTTCCCCCATTATTGTGAAAAGTAAAAGAAATGAAAAGGTAACATAAAACATTATTTATTGACAATTCGGAAAAAAAGATATATTTATACAAAATATTTCACTTTTTTAATAATACACAGTGTTGCGTTTGCTACTTTGTAAATTGCTTGATACATTTTTTTTTTTTTTTTTATGAAATAAATCTCGGAGATAAATTATTTCAGAAAAAAAGAAGTACAGGATGTGCGATTCGCTGTCTGCAGAGATATTTTAAATTACATTTTTATACGGAATGTTCTCTTAATTGAGTCAAACAGGAAATGAATTATTCATTAAATAAAGGATAGAAAATAATCTTAGCAAATTATTATGGAGTGACATTAAATACAGCAGCATATATATATGAGCAAAAAGTTGAATGTGCTTTATAATATGAAATTTATATTGCCAAAAGGAAGATTAGAAAAAAAGGGGATATATAAGACATTCTTGCCTTTACACACAGTTATCCATATTTTCATTTACATAATTCTTTGCAGATTGGCGTACTTAGCACCACGAATTATACCATCTCGCGCGCTGGCAAATATCCAAAGTGTACTATAACTGCTGTAATGGAATACTTAACGCCACCAAATATTTCTACTGGTAGCAAATAATCCAGTTGGACGGAACCGGCTTTAAAATAATCTGCATTTTAATTATTTTTCATTTTCAAGATATTAGTTATTCCGTTTTGGAAAAACGAATAATTGCTAATTCTAAACTCCTGTTGTCTAAGCGAACTTACAATTTTAAAATTGTCAACTTTGTGTATCACATTTTGAGTTACTTATTTCATATACTTTTTAATTTGGCGTGAAATGGATGTAATTCTACTTTATGTTTGACAATTTCACGTGATTCTACATAATTGGAATTGCTTTGTTGGAAAGGAATGAATGATTTTTTGCGAAATCTGGCAACCATTATGTTTTATTTTTTCAGTTTTTTATTAATATCTTCTAAAATAATTCGGTTTTCGAAATTTAAGTCACCTTATCAGGTTCTTCGGAGTTTTCCGCATTCGGTAACATGTTTCTCGAAATTCAAATCTCCACGGTTTATGAGAAGATAGGTCAACAAGATCTGATAGCGGCGACAGCGTCGACAGCGGCCTTTACTTTTTTTTAGAATAGAGAGAAACGTAGTATTCTATTGCTCTCAAAATGCACTTTTGTTTACTTCACATTTTGCTGGACTAAAATAAATAAATTATTTAGCTCAATTAACAAAAAGGAAATTAATGTGACTAACAGAACCAAAATTTGAGCCAGTCTAAACAAAACGCTATGTTGACAGTATTTCAAGGACCAATGCAATCTTTAAAAACATTTTTCTCCGTGTAGAAATAATCAAGGAAAAACTGGGATATATATTCAATTTTTTAAATGCTTTTTTAAATATGATTTCTATTAAGTTTTAAAATTTTATATTTTTTAATAAGCAAAATATGACTTGCGTTAAACTAACGAATGTATGGCTGTGATAAAGTAATTAAAAAACTTTGTAAAAAACACACATAAGAAGTAATAGGTAAGAGGATACGCACGTTTCGTTCAAAAATTCTTTTGAACTTCATCAGTCCACCCCTTCGTCGTAAAGAACACAGGGAACTGAAAAGAGATAAACAAGCAAGATGTTGCTACAAGGGGCAAAGAAAAGTCGAACAAAACCACGGAAAGGGGAGAAAAAATAAAAATAAAATATGGGATAAAAAGGAAAGGAAAGAAGCACAAAAAATACAGAAATAAAAAAGGAATAAATAAAATTAAAAAAAATAATATCAGGTTGTAACGAAAGTTTTCCGCCAGATTTGCTTGAGTCAGCTCACGCGGTACCCAGCTATTGACCTTATATGTCAAGTTTATGCGATGCTTAGCGCGACTAATGGACATGGTACTAAAGACTCTTTTAGCTAGCTCTCGTGGATGAATAGTTTATCTTGTTCCACACATTCTCGTAGGCGGGCCTCATCAGCATCAGTAGTTTGGTCAGAGCGCTCTGCTTCTTTAATATCCTAGTCCTCGTTTTTGAACTTTCGGAACCAAATCTTCACAGTGTCATAGAATACAACAGTAGTACCTTAAGCTGTACACATGATTCAGTGTCATTCTGTAGCTGACTTTTTGCGACAGAACTGAGAGTAAATGATGGATCAATCTGGTAGCGTGGTAGTTCCATTTCAGACACCTTATACTTAAACGCTATTGTTTTACGGATTTCACAACACAGTGCTCTAAAACAAGTCTTTTCTTTCAAATAAAAGAAATCGTTTTACAAAATATTGGCAAAGACACCAACGCGAACTGCTTGTGCAGGCAATACTTGGAGTGGCGGAAAACTTTCGTTACAACCTAATAATAAAAAAAAAGGGAACACACGAGTACAAACACACACACAAAAAAGAGAAAACAGAACAAACAAACAAAAAACAAATAGCACACTTGTTTTTTTTGTTTGTTTTTTTTATAAAAAAACCACGAACAGGACAGCACAATAAATATATATATATATATATATATATATATATATATAATTTTTTTTAAACGAAAAAGAAAGACAGTAACACACGTACATACACATTAAAGAAACAGGGAAAAAAAGGGGGGGAGTAGACGAAGAAAGTGAAAAGAACCTTACAACAGCAACTTCCAAGCAGAATGAACGAAAGGAACGGAAGAACCATCGTTCACAAGACGATCTAAGTGCTGGGTAATGGAAAAACCTTCCAAAAAATCCAGTTGGGACAAAGACTGAGGAGTGCACAAAATCTTAGCCTTAGAAAACTGAAAACGATGATTGGAATTCCAACAATGTGAGGCAATAGAAGATTTGGAAAGTTCGTGCTTAGAAACATATCTCTCATGCTCTTTGAGCCTAAATTTGAGAGCTCTTCTGGTCTGAACAAAATAGCCCAAATCACAAGATCCACAAGGAATATAATAAACACCCCAACGGTTCTCAGTAGGAATAGGATCTTTAAAGGAAGAAAATTTAAGTTTATTAACAGGTTTAAAAATGACTTTGAAACCGAAATGTTTGAGAAGCTTAGAAATTTTGTAGCATAAAGGTGAAAAGAAAGGTAGTACAATTAATTCGTTGTGAAAATTAATAGTATTAGTAGAAGTATTAGGCTCATTAAATTTAGAAACAGCTTTATCAATAATAGAGGGGCTAAAACCACGAGAAATAGCTAAGGATTTTAAGTAACTAATTTCATTATTAAGAGATGAAGAATCAGAGCAAATTTTGATAGCACGAAACACATAAGTGTAAAAAGCAGAAAGTTTTTGCTGGTAAGGATGATTAGATAGGGCATGAGGAGGGCATATCTTTCTAATAGCAAGTGACGTCATAATATTAAGTTTTGTATTAACAAGTTCAAGTTCTTTTTTTTTCACGTTCATACTCTTACGTTTTAAATTTAGACATTTCATTTTAATCAAAACAGCTAATCTTTAGAAGAATCTAACAAAAACTATTCCTTGTGTTTAAAAATAAGAGCTAAGTTTATAGAACTTTAGCGCGAAAGTACTTTTCAAAAGTGTCTTGACGAATAAATGAAATATAATTTTTTAAACTTTTTTAATTCATAGAAGTAGGCATTATATCTAGTGAACCATATACTGCATGATTATGTGCTCAGAAAATCAGAATCCAGTTTATACTGCTGTAAAATTTTAATAATCGTCTAAATATATCAAAAAGAAATAAAAATGTTGTACAAACAAAATTTTCCTTTTTTGCCCATTATATTTATAGCTGTGAAAATTGCTATCCGATTATTTGAAAATGAAATCACTAACATACACACCTCTCATGAAAAATTAATTTTAAAAAAAGTTATCGGTATAGCATTTCACATGGTACTGTTATTTTACAAGCATAACGTGTGCTTATCATTTCCAGCTCCTAATGTATTGAAAAAAATGTAATGTTTATCATAAAAAGGAATTTGCATGAGAGCAGTTATTAATGTAAATTAACCTTATTTTTTTTATGTCTTTCTTTTTCGGGGGGGGGGGCTTAAACAAAGTGTAACTATTTACAAAGATTTTTAAATCATGAAAATATTAAATGTAGCAGTTTTAAATAATAGCGAATTAAAATACAAACGCATTAACTGAACCACCCATGATCGATAGTTAAAACGATTGTTAGTTTTTACGTTATTAGGTAGTTTCAAGATTTTTAAACAAGAGTTAAATGCCAAATTATTTGTCTTGATTTAGTCTTCATTTTCATCATTAAAAACAAATGGGATTTACCGTATACAAAATTTGTAAGTTTGTCAACATGTGAGATATTGGAATTTCTTAAAGGAATTAAAAATAAAAAGTTCATAACAATCTTATTTAAATATTTTTTTACTTAACAAGATACAATCGATTCTACACAGTTTTCTGAAAACTAAGAAAAAGGCATTTAATTTAGCTTAACAAAAGTCTACGTGCAAGTTATTCTAGTTAGAGCAAGTTATTTTAAACAGAAAGTAAAAGAATAAAATCATAACTTTTTTATTAATTCAGTGAAGCCTTGTGCAAGGATTTATCTAAAACCCACGCTGTGTCCTGAATTACTCGACACTTATAGAATTTCCATGAAGCGTTTTACTGTAAGAGCACTTATTTCGTGAGCCGCAATTTTAACGAAAATGGAGATATGGGTGATTTTGCAATCTGAAAATTTCGCGAATTTTATATGAATAGAACTGACAGTTGAAAAATCCCGAAAAAATCTAAATATAGAACTCCTTTTGCATAAGACTTTTTAAGAAACTTCCTTTTATCCGAAAAGTTCATCCTTCGCCCCTCTTTTGAATGGCTTCAAAGAAGCTGAGAATGAAGTGAATGAGGTGCATTCTATTAGTTGTATCATTGTTTTATATTCAAGAAAGAGTTCGTAACAGTGCGATAAATCATTAAATTTTGGTAAGTGAAAAATTTTCTGATTTTTTATTATTAATTAAAGCGGGGGGGGGGGGGGGAAGTATTTCAAGAGGATTTAATTTTCACTTGTACGACGGGCTTTCGAAAATCGCGAAAATTAAAACCTCTCGAAATTAAGTGCTTTTAGAGTATATAACACATACCCATGCCAAACACTTGTGTGCAACACAACTGTTTGGCTTAAATCAATTCTACATAGTGACTTTTTCTTGTGCATAGAAAAGGCAAATTTATCAAAAAAAACCTGTAAACTAGTTATTCTATTTATACTTGTAGTACCTGCTTAGAGCTGAAAGAGGAAGGGGGATACTGTAATATTCTTTTAGCAACTTAATGAAGCATCGTGTAAATTTCAACTGATTACAACATCTATCAATTCAAGCAATTTATTGTATGTTAAAATTGTGCAACATCAGGAAAGTTCTTTTAATCTAAACTTACTCGTTTAGGCCCTGTTTCTAGAGAGTATAATTTTTGCACCTCTTTCTAGGACATAACTAGGACTTTTCAGTAGCGTCAACATGTAGGAATTCTTCTAGAAATAATGAGGAAAATTGCCGATACTCTGATGCATTCGAAAAGAAAAAAAAAAGTCTGAAACAGCTTTTTTCTCAGATTGATGTTGGCAATTACTACATAAATTACCTATTAGTATATATATATATATATATATATAGTTAAATTTTTCTTCTATACTCATAAATAATTCTTATATGTTTTAATAGATTGTTTAAAAGGAAAACCTATCATTGTTAAGGAAAACTTCATTTAAACGATGAGTTATTACAAGTAAAAAGCATTCAAATGTTAATTTCTATAGGATCTTTTGTTTACGTGATTAGTTATAATGCTTTAATATATATACAGTCAACTGTAAATATCATGACTGTAAGCTGAGAATCATTAATGGATATTCGTCGGCTAACACTGAAGAATGATTACTAATGGCTGACAAAATTAGTCACTGCTTAAATATTTCTAAATTCAATTCTCAATTTTTGGTGTCAGTTTTAGTCTCCATTTAGTTCGAATCTATTTCGAAAATCTATTTTCCAAATATCAAAATTACGTAAGCTTTCTACAAGTAAATAAAAAAAAGTATAGCATATTAACACTATCTTCGCTTCCTACATTCAATCCTTCAGTATTATAAGTGGGGAATTTTTTCCCTTCTTTTTTTTTCCTATCATAGCTCTAAAATTTAAAAAGAGAAAGAAGTAAAAAGTGTATTTTATCTTCTTTCTTCAGGTGGATTCAAAGCAGAATTTACTCTTTGCACTTGAGTTCTCTAAAGAATCTTAACACGTTTTCCTGTACAGATAAACTTCAGAATACTTGAAGTCACAGACCGGTAAAAATCTAGGCTCTTTTTTAGGACAATCTAACGGCATTCTTAAGGCAGAAAAGTTACTCTAAAACTAAAAATAAACACTTCTGTGTAAAAGAAAAACAATGCATGGAAAAGAGATAGAATTTCATTTCTTTAAACGCTTGAACTGACTCAATACGGATTTGTGTGTGTTCAGAAAGTTATTTAAATTCATGATCGAGAGAAATTTCACAAATAACTTAGATTTTCCGAGCCATTACGAATATAGTGGTGCATATTCTATTGAAGTCGTTTGCATTCTATTTTCGTTTTACAAAATTATCGAGGTCTGTTTAAATTAGGTACAACCATCTTTGTCATCGAACACACTTATATTTTTACTATAATTCTAATTTTTAAAAATTATGAATAAATTTGAAAAGCATTCATAATGTCTATTTTCTTGTCTGTCTGTCTAAGCTCTAACTGCTGTAAATTTGTATCGAATGTGACGAAATATACTTGCATCTGTATTAAATGTACTATGCTAGGCTGCCTAGTGAAAATAATATTTTTAGCATTTATAGTTACTGACACAAAATTTCCAAGGGATGCTTTGTGAGTAGTTTAAGTGCTTAAAGTACGTTTTAGAAAACATTCGTGTATTTCACGTAAGATTAAGTTATTCAACTCAGTGATTCCGAGTAGTTCGATATCATACCAACGGTGCAACACATAGGCTCACACCTTCTTTATAAACTCCACTTAGGGATATCTGATAAATATATTTGAAGGTTATTTTTTATTTGTTCGGTCTGTGTTTGGTTGACTTTGGTTTATGCTTCTTTGCTGAAGGAAAGAAGGCCTTCGAATTTTTTAAAAGAGTTATTTTTGCTGTTATAGAATGTTAGCTTAGCAGGAATTCCTCTGTAGCTCAAACATAAAAAGTGTTTGACTTCGATTTGTCTGTCTGTGAGTCATTACGCCTTGCTTTTGGTTCTGTAACTTCCATTCATAAGAATTTCGACATCATATTCTAAAGCATTTTATTTATTGATGGACTGCCAATAATTTATGGATCTTTTCCAAGAGCCTACAAAAGCATTGTTGCACAGTATGGCTTTCGAAATGTTTGGAATGTTAAATGGTAAGGACTATAACCCCACCTTTCTCATTTGCTCCATTTACTTTCGGTACAGTGTAATGCATAATGTGCAGGCAAGAAATTTGACTTTAGATTTAGCAATAATAACATTGACAGTCAAATTGTGCACTGTAAAACCTATTGCATGTTTTCAAAGAAATGTGGACATAGATAACGATCATAAGATTAGTTCGGGATGCTTAGAAGTTTTTTGGTATATAAAGGGTTGTCACCGGTCAAGTAAACCTGAAAAACCTGGAATAGTCAGGAAATTTTAGTAACAGAAAGACAGAAAAAAATGAAAATTTTGGCTTAAAAGTAGGAAAAAATAACGAAATGTGATCAGAAAAATTATTTAAAGTCTCCATTCATAAATATTTTTTTCATTTTTTACATATCTTCTTTAAATATGACTTGATATAGATGCAAAAGAGTGGCAGATTTTATGGAGCGCTTAGTTAAAAAAAAAATACAATATTACTTTAGGCCAACATTTGTTGTTACGAATTTTCTTTCGGTTAAATAAGCTCCCCCCCCCCCCCCAAAAAAAAAAATCCAGGCCCATCCTAAAAGAATTACCGCATCCGCCACTATTGCGCACATAATTCAAGGCATTTTTGTTTTTTCCAGGCATACGAAAAACGTAAAATTAATTTATAAATTTATTCAGACATAATTTTTCAAGTTTTCCCGGTTTTAGCCAAAATTTGTAATTTTCCCGGCTTTTTCTGTTAAGCGAAATTTCCTGACTGCTCCAGGTTTTTCAGGTTTACCTTGACGTCTGGCGAGCCTGTATACCATAAAAAAACCTCCCAGTATTCTTAACTAATCGCCTGATCACTAGTCACACTCGTATTTCCATGAAAACACGGAAAAATTTTTGGCGCATATTTTAACTGTCAGAATTATTACAGCTAAATTAAAATGTCCACATTCTTTTTCCTTTTGACTGTATATACGATACAGACATTACATTTCTTTTGAAAAATGTTTAGCCAAGATAAACATCTTAGTGTGGTTTACTTTTCTTGAGTGTGTTTATTCAAATTATATCAAAATAAAAGTTCGTCGAAATCCAGTAAATTAACTTGTTTCTATTTCACTGCTTAAAATCACTTTTAAAAAGTTTTCCCGCAATATCTCTAAAATTTTAAAGTCGGATTTTATTTATTTTTATTTTTTTTTATTTTTTTATTTTTTTTTATCTTCCGAATAGATTCCAACCAGAATTTACTTTCTATACTCTCGCCTCTCAAAAGAATCTAACATGTTTTCCTATATAGATAAACATTCGAATTCTTGAACTGACAGACCGGTAAGACGCTCAGCTTTCCTTTTTTTTTTTTTTTAGCGCAATCTAAAGGGCACTTGTAAAGTGATTCTCAAAATAAAATATAGACACTAGTGCTTAAGGAAAAAAAAAACAATGCATGAAAAGGTAATGGAATTCGGTTTTTTTTAAACGCTTGGACTGACTTAATACGGATTTGCGTATTCGGTACGTTATTTAAAATCACGATAGGGAGAATTTTAGGAATAACAAAGATTTTCCAAGCCATTACAAAATGTAGTGGAAGTCCATTCTTTCAATTGCAGTCGTTTGCATTCCATTTGGCTTTTACTGAACTTCTGATATCTTTTAAAGACAATGCACAAACACTGCTATTTGTTACTCGACAGATTTTGTGAGTACTTCTATTTATTCTACATGAAGTTCTACAGATTATGCAGAAGTGTAACTACGAAAAAAAATTTAGATTTATTAGTTAAATTTTAAATACTCAGGGTTATGAACTAATACCGATTAATGATTATTCATTAAATCTAAAGCGAAGTAAATTGTAATCGAAAAAATTTGTAGTAGTTTAATAAAGATCTTCCTGTCACTATACCAAACATTTTTTTAACTTTTTTAAATAAAAGTTACCGTATTCAACGATCTTAAAAGTTAAAGCATGATAATGTTTTTAGGGGGCATATACTAGATCCTCCAAGAGAAAAAGGGGGGGAGAATTACTTAATCAATATTTTTTTTTCTAATGGCGGCTTAGTGGCTTGAGCGCTTCGAAGGCCACAGATAATGGTTATTTCATTATGGGGGCACCTATTACGCAAACCGACGTTGCCCCCTATGAGTGGTCTCCTAATTTTGACCCAATTCCAGATGAGAAACCTACTACCTGAATTGGCACCCCCAAAGGATCATGTGAATATGGAGAACATTGGAGCTACGACAGATTTTACATGCACCATATACCTTTAGCGTACACGGTCTCACAGCAGTCCAGCCGATACCTTCCCAAGCACTGGCCAAGCCCGGGCTGCTTCACTGTCCGTGTTCTTATTCGAACGGAGCTTAACGACTAGGCCACTGTGGGACACTCAATAAGTATAAAAGGGTTTATTCGTCAATATTGTGTAGTCTACAGAACAGGTTAAATCGGCACGATGTTTTAAAACTCAACATTAATATTTGAGATACGTAAAAGAATGTATAGTAAGTATGCAATTATCAAAGTTTGCGGATTTCTTCAACAGTAAGTTTATGAATGGTCCGATTGGTCCCCCATAAGATTAAATGAGCAGTTACATTTGTTTTTCCTGTATCTTTTTGCGTGACGCATTTTAAAAATTGATCTTCGAGTAGAAAAATAATAATTACGAAAATTGAAAAAATGTATTTGTCTCATTTTACGTGACGGATTTCGTAATATGACGATCCAAGTCTAAAATCATTTTTTAAAAAGATTTTGTGGGACGTATTTCATAAAATAACTTCTAAAACACTGTCGTTTTTTTAAAAACATTAAATTATCCCTTTTGTTCCCAGGTTAATATATATTAAAAGAAAATATTTTGTCTGGGAAAACTGCTGTTATAAATCTAAGATGATTTACATTCAGGGTCTTATTTTAAAACGTTTAATTTTCATTATTTTTGAAGAATTTAATGCTACTTTTATCTTAGCTCATTCATTCACTTTTTCAGATTGTCTTAAAAAATAATTTGTTTTATTTCGTCACTAAAATTTTAGAGAAAAAGATAATAAAACAAAAGTACTTGTTAATTTTTTTCAGTTGGATTCAGAATCAGAATTTACTTTTTAACTCAAATTCTTTAGAAGAATCTTAACGCAGTCCTCCTAAATATATACCCAATGCTTTCACACTGGCAACAATTGAATTACTTTTACACGCACCCTGTGCTGTAATTACTTTTTACTTCAGCATAACGTAAGAACTACAACAAGTTACGATGCAGTTACAAGTAACGAAAACGCAACGTGTAGATAAAAGTAAAGTTACTTTCTTTCTAGTGTGACAGGCTGATAAGAAATTCATTTTTTTAGAGCAATACTACTGCGATGGTAAGGCAGGAAAATTATTTTTAAAGTAAGCAAGCTCTTTGAATAAACAGTGCCTGTCAGGAGAAAATAAATAGAATTCTGTTTCTTTAAAACATTTGAACTGGCTTAATACAGATTTATAAAATCAGCATGTTATTCAAATTCACGACAGAAAGAATTTTTGAAACAGTCAAAGACTTTCTAAGTCATTACAAATATACAGTTCATTCTTCCGATGGCGCAGTCGTTTTGCATTCACTTTGGCTTTTCTGAATTTCTGAAGTCTTTTAAAACAATACGACTACCTCTATATGTTATTGACTTTGTACTATTTGAGTATATTTCTATGTTCCTATTTTATCTCTTCTAGACAGGGATTTCAATTTCAGATATTCCGATTGTCTAGGTATTGCAAAAAAGCAATCGCAGGATGCTAGTAAATTCTTGAAATGACATAAAAAAACTTTGTTTTACATTAACATTTCGACGACTAAAAGTCGCTGGAACAGATTTTTATTTAACTCAGAATACAAAAAATACAGCTAACGAACAAAGAAATCAATTTTGGTTAAATTAACCCCCCCCCTCCAAAAAAAACAGCTAATTTTCAAATTACTGGAAAAAATTTAAACAGTGGACATAGACGATGATTCGATTGGTAGATATGCAATATTCGGTAAAGATAGAAAGACGGATATGGTAGTCCTGTGGTGTAAGTGACTTATTCCCGTCCACTTAAGACTTAATATTGAACACTACTTCTTAAGTCATGCATGAATGAGTGACATAAAAAAGATTTAACAGAAGAAAAACTTATTTCTAGTGTACAATATTTTATTAAAAAATCTTTTACCAGCTAAGAGAAAAGGTTAGTGAAAAAGAAATAGCATATAACTTTATAGTGTATTATTATTTTTATATATAATATTCAGGGTTGTTAAAAATCCTGGGTTTTTTTTTACCAAAAAACCTGATTTTTGGGTTTAAACTAGTTTTTTTTAACCTGGTTTTTGGGGTTTTATGCAATTTTAAGGGGAAAAAATGTTACTTGAAAAATACGTGTAAATATTAAACAAATATTTATAATAAATACTAAACATACACATAATAGTTTTTTATTTAATTATAAAACAACAAGCTTTGCAATCTCTTGTAGATTAATTAGTTTTCTGTGCAAAGATGAACTTTTTTAATTATTGAAAATATTAAATTTTTACAAAACATGTACATAATATTTTTTATTTAATTATAAAAAACAAGCTTCGCAATTTCTTGTAACTTAATTGTGCTTTATGTATAAGGATGTACTTTTTTAATTATTGAAAATATTAAATGTTTACATTACAGTTTTTATTTTAATGATGTCAACGATATCTAATCAGATTTAAATAATGATATTAATCAGTTCATTAAAAGGACCACTAAACTTAGTATTTTTCTATTTAAAAAAAATTATTAAAATCAAATACTTTATTATAATTTTCAAAATTTTATTTCTGAAGTTAAAAAAAATCTTTATTAAGAAGTAAAGTAGTTTAAAACAATTTGGATCTCATTCCTTTAAAATGCAATATTTTTGTCGTGTATAAAAAATAACCTTTCAAAATTGACATTTAATTAGATCTGTTACAATTTACATGTCTTAATAACTTAGCGTGCATAATATAATCATTTCCTCTATTACTGAGAGAGAAAGAACTGAGAGAAATGCAATTAATATTTTGAGGGTGAAATAATAAAAAATAGAATATAGAAAAGTCCTTTAGAGAGATGAAGCAGGAAAGAGGAGGGGTCTGGAATATGCAGGCAAAGTATTGTTTGTAAAGTATCCAAGATGTACAAGTTCATGTAATTTTTTTCATAACATGAAATCAATATGAGTTAGTTATGAGTTAAGGATCATTTTTCTAAAACAAAGCCTGAGGACTTGACATGTCAGTCCTCCTGAATCTGAAAGATATTTAAGTCAGAACTCACGACTGAAGTTTAAGCTAACATCAAGTTAATAAATGAAAGATAATTATTTTATTATTAGAATATCGCAAATTTTGCCAACGGGAATGACTTTGTGAATGAAATACTCAAAGCATCTGTCATCTCTTGTGTCTTCACAGAGACGGAAATGTTATAAATTCATCAAAACAAACAGATATATTAATCCATTCATAATATGACCAACTAAATACTAAACCATAAAACAGAATTACCTGTAGAGTTTCAGTGCCTACTAGTTGCTTTTGTTCCCCCATACTTCATGAAATACGTATACTGATTCAATAGACACAATGTATCATTTTTTAAAATCTTTTTATAAGAAATAAATGAGTAATTTTTCATGATCCCAAGTCTGAACACAACAGTGAAATATAAAATCTGAGCTTATTTCTGTCCTAAGCTGAGCTTGTCTCATCTCTAACATGTATCAGTTAGTTAGTAATGTTCAAGATTTTTGACAATACAATCCTCTTTCGACACTGAGGCACAAAGACTTTAAAATTTAGTTTCTGAATGTAACTATTTATAAATATTTACTAATAAAAACATACATAAACAAAGCATATAGAAAATGTGCTTGAACATTTAAAATATGTCAAAATGTTTTATTTGCGTTATGTTGAATAAGGTAATCTATTTTAATAAAACTAAGATAGGAAATTTAAGTATCAAAATTACAGAATATTTTATAGAGTAATTGAATATTTGCTTTTTTTAAACTTCTTTGTCAGCTAATTTGATATCTGATTTCAAAACAATTTTTAAAGCTATAAGAAATTAACATAAAATATGAACTTTTCTGAAACACATAAGCATGCAAATATAAAAATAAAATTTTTAAAAATTTTATTTCACATATAGTTACATTTTTTAACAAATTTATGTAACTTGCTGCAAAACTTTCTGTTTTAATCACTTTATTTTGCAAATAAAAGAAAGTATAAAAAGTATCAGCCTAATAAAACCCTTGTATATCTTAAAGAATTTTGTAATGAAAGAAAACGAATAATAAAAAATAAATTGTATTATACAGAAAACACTAAAAACTTGTAAAAAACGTGGGAGTCAAAAAATGGTTTAAACTGGTGTTTTTTTTAATCACTTGATTTAAACCTTTGCTTAAACCGTGGTTTAAACCATGCATCCCTGATAGTACAACATTTTTTTCTGAACAAAAAACTATATTTAACCACACTGACTACAAATCAATGCATTACAATAAACTGACAGAAACGCGCAAAAATAAATATAAGTATTTCCTAAGATTTTCAAAATATGTACCGGAGCTAGAATGCAAAAGATTTAAGCTAGAGTTGCTTAGTAAATGTTAGTAAAATTCAACTTTTTGACCTCTTTAAATAGTACCTCTTTTAAAGCATCTATAGCTGTAAAATTTATTGACTCTTCTAATCATTAACTTCCATTTTAAGTTCTTCAAATAAGCAACTATGTCAACACAGTATTAATTTTCAAGTGATGTGATAAATTTTATAATTTTGACAGAAAGCCGTTCTAATTGTGCAATAAATAAGGACTTCAAAACATTAGAAGCGGCACTTTTCTGGTAAAGTGCTTTGTAAACAATGACAGAGGATTGCAAAATGAAAAATGTTTCCAATGACAAACTAATTTCCACCTAAAAGCGTCGTCGTTAAAAAGTCTGGGAGAATCATAGCTCTCACTTTTGAGATATGGACTTCCCACAAAATGGGTAAAACTAGTGTCATAAATAAATAATGTAAAATAAAGAAGTCATGATCTGTGAGTGCCTTATGTAAATACTACAATAAGTCCCCATTTAAAAGTTTTGAAAGCATCGTTTTACACTAAAGTTCTAAAATTGTGTGTTTTTTAATTATTAAAAAACTATTAAATATACAACATAATAATAGCTTTCAGCTGCATTTTCAACAACAGTATTTTAGTTACTACCAAAAATTCACAAAAAGATTACTTTCTATTAGATTTTGCATCAAAGACGTAGTACTTGACTGTAGCTTTAATTTGGCAACGTTGTTATTTACTTAGAGGAGTATTTGTCTGTGTTTAAGCATTTTTTTTGTGTGTGACACCCTTTTGTTTATTAATAAAAGTTTTTATTCGGTTTCGTTCATTCAAATAGTATGGTGGTAGCTTTTTTTAGCCGCTTCCAATCGAGCTACCGTTTTGAAATTTAGTATAGAAGTTCAGTATATAGTAAGACAATACAATATTGTGTTTAAAAGAATAAGACTCTAAACCCATTGCAATCTCACTAAAATGATATTCACCCGTTTATCCTTAAATAATAGATACATTAGGAACAAGAAGGCTACACCTAAACAATCACTGGCCAAACAATCCAAAGCACGAAACTAAAGTTCATAAATTTCAATAAAGTCTAAAATTCAGGTAACGAGCATGAGTTCGAACCAGGGTAGGGTTTTTGACATGACAGAGGTAAAAACTGTCAAAAGCCTACTTTTTCTTTATTTTATGATACAGCACACAAATTTCAATATAAGTTTTTCTTAGCTATGATTTCTTAGCTATAATAAAACTATAATAAATTTTAATAATATGAACATATATAATTATTTTATTATGCTGTTAAGTCGAAAAATAACTAAAAATATAAATTATTAAACGTTATTAAAAATTTTGATACCTATCTTTAAGTTTTTGCGGTGAAATTTAAAATCCGAATTCTCTACTTATAAAATATTATTACTTTTTATTTTATTTTGTTTTTTAAGATACACATGGATGCCTGCATAACCTTAAAATATTTATCCAAAATTTATAACCACCCCAAATATAAACCAAATGAAGAACCACTACTACTTTTATCAAACTAAAACTGTAATTTAATTAAAAAATTCTTATTAATATAAACGAAAAATGTATGTAAACTGACATTTTTGGCAATCAGAATTTCGGCTTCAAAGCATATGATAAAAAGTTTCTCAAGTTCGTTTCTTTAGTGTTATTTCCTAGGGCAAAGTTTTTACAAAAAATTCTGGCTGGATAACTTCTACTTTACACCCCCCCCCCTCCCACCTAATGAAAACAATCATCTTAGCAGAATCACTAAGTTGTAATACATAAATGCTTCATGGTATTCAAAATTAATAATGTGTGTGTGTGTGTGGAATGTGCCATAAAATAAAACCTATAAATGTAAAAAAAAATAATAATAATAATAAAATAAATAAAAATCATATTTATTTTACTTACAGGGTATAAAATTTTGAAGTAATTATGTTGCGGGGCTGCCACCAGCGACTATTTGCTACTATTTTCATCAAAAGGCGACTATGGCGGCTATTTTCTTTTTAAAAAGCCTAAAAGTTACTATTTTTTTTAAATGGAGAAAATGCGACTTTTTTGATGACAGAATAATTTTAACAAGGATTTTTTTTTTTTTTTTAGATAACAAGGTTTGAAGATAGTTGCGAGCAGCTGTTGCAGAAAAAGGTATTGATTCGTTTGATTATCGATATGTGCCTCACATATAACGATATAATCTTTTTAAAGAATTTTGAAGTTTTTTTAAGAAATTTTAATAGAATCATGGCCCATATTTTGTGTTAAGAAATAATCTCTTAAAATGTATCATTCATGAGTTTTCCGCAGAATTCTGCAGTTTTGTTAATTTGATTACTGAATTTTTGGCTCCCCCACCTGGATCAACTAAATCAGATGCTCGTTCATTAAAATTATTCGTGGAAAAAATTTCGTTGAGTATGCACCAGCAGCCCAATTTCAATATTTTCCAATCCGTCTTGAGAACAAATATCTTTTTTCGTGTATTTTTACTTCAACCTCCAATACTATAAGAGTAAAAAATTGATTATTTCAAATTTAAAATATTTTAACCCCTTTTTTGGTAAAATAGTAAATAAAAAAATGTCATTGAAGAGGGCATATTGAATTATTAATGGAAATGATAAATAATAATGATGAAATTGGGACGAAGGATGTTTTGAATAGGGGAAGGAAACATTAATGAAAGCAATCAAAGAATAAATTTAACATGTTCATGTTTTTTCCCCTTCCTTTTTAGGTGTAATTTTACAGCATTTGCTTATGCATTACAAAATTACTTTTTGCCTTCCTTAATGAGTTTAAAATTAGAAAAATTTTGTGTCTAGTATTTTTTTCAATGAAAATGACTAAATTTGATTTTTTTTCATATATGTTATATAAAATATTTTTATACTATCTACAAACGCGTAAAAGTGTTTCATGTGTCCGTTTTATGAAAAGTATTAAAAATGCTGTTCATGCGCTATTTAGTATATATCATTTAAAATGTCATTCGTGCACTATTTGGCAAAAATTATCAAAAATTTTGTTTTCACCTTTTATTTTACCCCTTGGGAATTTCAAAAGTTGCTGAGTCAAATGCTTTCTTTATGGTACGTTCTAGTTAATGCAGGTCTAGCTAATGAGAAATTTTTTAATTTCCCTGTGATTTTGAAAAGGTCTGCCAATCATGAACTTAGAATGGTTAGATAATACTAAAAACTCCCGTATCTACGCCTCCAATGACCCTCTGTCATAAAAAGCATCGTTCTCATGAATTAACGTTTTTAGCATGCTACTATTTTGGCTGCTACTTTTGGATGCAGGGTACTATTTTGAATACTATTACTTATGTATGAGGCTACTAAAGCACCTATTTTCAACACTGATAAGCGGTAGCAGCCCTGTGTTGGGAAAATGTAAATTTCCAAATTATATTTTTAAAAGTTAATCCAGTTATTTTTTGTCAAATATCTTTTATCACCTTTTAAACTTATTGTTTTAAGATACAATCTTTATTTACATTATAACTAGCCGAAACAAAATAGATATGCAATGCTACCAAACATCTGGGTTTTTAAAAGTTTTCGACATTTTTGACCGAGAGGATTTTGACACGATAGTAAAAACCATGGTAAAATCCGGTAAAAACCTTCATGCGCCAAAATCTTGCCAACCCTGGCTCGAACCTGTCTACCAACGGTGCAGTATTCGTATTTCTATCAAAACGCTTAATCTTAAATTTGAGGTGTTTGTTTGTTTCCGATTTAGTACAAACTTTCACTGAAATTCATTTGAATGACTATGACATAATGCGTTTTATGCCTTTATCGTCACTCACTTCATCATACATTTCACATGTATAAGACACATCGCTTTATCATATTCACTTTATATAAATATTTTCATAGTTTGTAAAGCAATTTAGAACTTTCAACAGGAAAACAATTATAAATGCACATTTTTTTTTGCTTTACCCCAGTTCATTTGTTGTCAATGCTGCACTCAAGTTGCTGAGACCAAGTCTACACTATATGTAATCGGAACTGAACTGGTGTGCAATTGAACTTGGACTAGAATTTATTCCTCGAACTCTCTCCTTTTACGGCCATTCATTCATCCAGCGCATTTTGTATTCACGATATAGGTGTTTAATTGCCAATCACAGTTGTTAATCGAAGAGTATAGAAATGGACAGAAAAGCTCTCGTTTATATGAAAAGAACTTTCTTGGTATTGGTTCGCAACTAGTGTCTCAAATCTATAAGATGATCTCAAAATAAGAGTTATCCCCTGAAATTAATTTTCATTTTAAAATTTAAAAGAAAATAAACTTAAAACAATATTTTTCAGGATGCTGTTAATTATTTTATTCTTATAGCAAGGAAATAGTAACATAGTATGTTTTAAGGGACACTTATATTCCTCATTGCTACCCAAAATTTCAAATGCAGAACTCTAAGCCATGTACTGGACGAAATGCACAAAACTATTTAAGCATTCTTGGACAAGCATTTAAGATATACATAAATGGATATCACCAAACAAGCATAAATTTAGTATTACTGCTGCCATCTAGTATTGAGTAAGTGAATAAAATCTTTTCCTAAATTGGTAGTAATAAATATATTCCTCAGATTGCAATAAATAACTACAAAATTGCAACCATGTCCGCATAGAAAGGCAAAATACTACGTTATCAAAAATTCCGCCCATACTAAAAAAATACACAGCATGAAGCTCTGAAGATCTAATCCAAAGATTTGTTGTATAAACATGTCGTAAATATTGCTGGCTGGCGTTTATTTTCGGGATAGCTTAGATCAAAATGCATTTTCATCTATCGGGCTTAGTGTTTATTCACTTGATTTCTTTCCGGGATAAATTTTGATAGAATGGGTATTTGGTATTTGCTAGTGAATGTAAGGGTTTGCTGTAAAAAAAGAGGGGGAAATTCTGTCGTTCAGAACATAAATTTAGATTCTGCAGGGGCTTCGTGTTTTAGATGGAACGTAAGACTTTTTTTGGAATAAAGAAAGAATAGGAAATGACCTTTTCTGGTTCTCTCTTTCAATTGCGGCTTTTACAAAAGTACGTATCAGTTTTAGCATGTAAAACAATATTCTTATAACCTCAAGTTAAATATAATTTAATTAAAAGATGCAGTGTGAAATTTAAACTTGCCTTGAGAGGATTCCTTCATTATGTGTGCGCGCGTGTGTGTGTGTATAAGGGAGCCTTAAAAGACAAAGAGATGAAACCTGAAATCAAACTAAAAAAGGAAAAAAAAATATGACAGAACTCTTGGAAAAATTCTGCTCACTCTACTGAATTTAGCTAATTTTAATAGTATGGATAACAATGGATAAAAACAAACTATCCTAAAGGGAAAATCAGTTAAGGGCTACATTCAAACTATGAGGTTCAAAAGTAAGTTTATGATAAACATTACTAAAAAATTTTTTTAATAACGTGTGTGCACTTGCCAATTAGGCATTCGCTACAACGACGGCACAAAGATATTGGCAACTTCCAACTGGGGCACCCTGAGCTGCCAACATTACCCCCTATGAAGGGACGGACAAGTTAACACGCAAGCGCAAGCCGGGAATCGAACCCCAAGCGTGATAGAATGCCGTTTGTTAGCCACTACACTACGTGGGCGACCGTTTGTTTGTTTGTTTGTGAGATTACGGCCGATTAGATATGCGTGGGCTCTAGGCCGAGGGGTGGAATGCCCTCCGTGGAGGTCTTTCTAAGGTATCCTAACCCGTATTTACGCTAAGTTTCGGGGAAAACTCCGAACGGTTAAGTCGGCGGACGCGACCTGGTTACGAACCAAGCACCTTCCGTCTCCCAGTTTAAAGCGCTATGCGCTATGCCACTGATGGGGCCGTGGGTGACCGTTACTAAAAAGTCTATTGCAATGAAGACTGGAGGACACAGTGAGCAGAATTATAAACGTGTATCACCCTTTTAGTGTATTAATCGGAAACCTCCCTAAAGAAAATTCTGTAAAACTTCATTTAAATGGATTACTTAGCAGATACTTCCCTTAAACGGAAATACAGCATAATATTTCTATAACAAAATTGTTGAGCTCTCCGTTGAAAGACTTCATACAGAAAAGAACTTCCGTTTTTCTCAGATTAGATCTTTGAAAGCAATTTAAATATTACAATATATTTGCAGGCGTGATAACTTCAAGAGCACGTAATAATGACCTTCGATATAAAATAATACAATAAATATTAAAATTTCTGATAAATTATTACTTTCTCTTGTCTTAATGAAATATTCGAAAGTAAAGCTAAATTCTCAATCAAATAGTCAAAATTACATTTTGTTGGTGTTATTATTTTATTTACTTTTTTTAGAGAACTCTTATTTTACATTGCTTTGCTATTCAGCAATGTTAGATTTTATAAAAATCTAATTCACGTTTAACAATGTTAGATTTTTTAAAGTGAATTAAATTTTTATAAAATCTAACAATGTTAAATGTTACTCTCACATTTTTAAAAGTGAATTAGAATTGGCCTTCCTTTTTATATCGTTAAAATGAATATAAATTGAAAAATTTGAAAAATTCAAACTGTCAAATGAAAAATAGCTCGAGGTTCAAAATAAAAAAATTATGGAGAAAAGGACTGCCAAAAAGCTAGAAACTCTATTGAAAAATCACTAAACTGGAAAGAAATAGCTTAGAAGTATTTCATATAAGATAGAGTTACATACAGAATATTTTCAATTTTGTTAAAGCCAACTCATGCGCTTAAAATGAAAATGTCGTTATTTGTAAAAATTCCTTTATGGAAACATAATTATAGAGAAATTCTGCAGTATTTATTTATTTACTTATTTATTTATTGTGTGTGTGTGTGTGTGTGTGGGGGGGGGGGGGGTCCGTAGGGTACATTCTTATTTAAAACCTTTTATTAATGGAGAGAGATTTTAGTCGCTTTCGTTTCCATTTAAGACAAGTTATACTATATTTTATTACATTTTCTACAACTAAATTTAAAAACGGCTTAAACTGCATAAACTATGCAATATTGTTACAGCTAATTCTTACCAATTTTTTTTTATTAAACTATTTCTACAAAAAGAATTAAATGCGACAGAAACTCTAACTCTTTCCTTAAAAGCATCCTGTGACGTTTTGGGGCCATTGCTACTGAAATGTGAAATCGTGGCTGCTAGACACTTTTCTGCTAGATAGGTTTTCTTTCACAGCTCATAAGCTCACAGCTTCATAAAGGTTATTCATCAGATCAGGGATTCATGAGTTTGGAAAGTATTTCAGCAAAACTCTCTAACCATATTAGCAATGGTGCAGCGAAAGCAATTTAGCAATGAGTGCAATAAGAAAAAATCAGCTCAAAATATCGATTTCAGACCTTGAAGTGAAAGAAAAAATGTATAGTATGCATATATGTTCTGCTTAATAAAGAGTTAGTTTAAAGCTGGTTTTGTTCTGCAGGGAAATCTAATGAATTTCAAGGGAGCGAAAATGAAAATTGCAGCTCTAAAATCTTAGTTAAAGTGAACGTCGTTATGACTGGGTTGGTACAATGATTTTCCTTTTAATATAAAGAATAATCTTGTTCGTAAAAGTGAAGCTCATTGTCGCGAGATTTTATTATATAGTACATATAACTTTGACCATATATCGACAAATTTGGAAACTTGTTGTTTAAAAAGATAACCAATCACACACACACACAATCACTGAGTAGAGTATGGCATTTATGGTGGGACTAGTGATACGATTATTGGACGATTTTAGGTTCAAAGCCATTCATATTTTTCATCATGTTCTAAATATTTTAAAAGTAAAAAGAAATATAATTTTTCTATAAAACAGCTATACTAGATTCATAAAAGTCTGAATCTTGCTCATACGACTGACGGTTTTTATTAATCGTTTAAGCTAAGCTTATAGATAAAAATTCAAATGTTATAAGAATGTTTCAGGTCCAGTTGACCTATTCTATTTACAGCCGTCTTTTAAATACTTAAAACAAATAAAACTGTTCCTAAATTTTTTAAAAATCAAATAAAAGAACGTAGCAAATACTTTCGACTCTGGATTGTGTAATTTTTCTTTCAAAGTTCGAAAAGAACGAAAAATCATATACGGAATAAATGTCTTACAGGGGAAAGGAGTATGTGTGATTGCTACTTTAAAATCCTTTTGCATCAATAAAATTTAGCTTCTTCCTCAAAATTTCAAAAAAACATACATAACATTTCAAGCACGAAAAAAATTATACTTCCTAACATCAAAATAATACAATGTCGTAGCTCATGACCGAAAGTTACAGAACATGGACTCACTTCAAAGGAGCAAGTTAACACACTTCCAACCCCAGGGCGAAAAAATATAATGGGATTGCAAGAGTATCCTCATTTTCTGCTTTAACTTAAAACTATAAAACTACATAGCATCCTACCATGCTTTTTCTTTGGCATTAACAAAAGTTCGAAAGGCACACAGAAAATGCTTGTAAAGTCTTCTAATTTATATTTTATTGTATTACTGCTAGTACAGTAATGAACAAGAAAATAAAACAAAAGATGCTAGTTTTATTTCATGTCTCCGGGAAATCCTATTAAACTTTATTAGTTTCTTTTCCGGTAATATGTGATTCTTTTTCTAAACTTTCATTTCTTTGCAGCGATATGTCAGGAGTTATATTTAATTTCTTCTTTGTGCTACTATAAAATTATACTTTTATATTGAATCCCTAAAGCTGTACGAACTGGAAACGATGTTTACGTACATTGGTATTGAATTCCATTATACTTTTTACGTATTTTTAGTGAATAATGTACGATGATTCAACTTTTATGCATCTCATTTTGTTCTAAACGCTATAATTCTTCCTTTTCTATCTAATGTCTGGGTCAGCTGCCGATTGACCGCTACGGGGGCCGGAGATGTTGACCATTTCATTATGATGGCGCCTAGCAGGCAGACCGATGTTGGCCCCTATGAGTTGTCTACTAATGATTTTGAACCAATTCTATATGACTGATATACGATGAGAGATGTACGATAATTCATAATAAGGAACAGTAATTTACCTCCTGTAAAACTTGAACTAGGATACTGTAAAAGTCAGTTTCTGCCGATACTTCGGAATTTAAACGTTGCACAGTTGAGTTCGCTTAATGGATCAGCAAATTTGCCGCTAAAAATTATTCTAATAAGCGGGATATGCTATTATCCGGGATCACATGGACTATTTACAAAGGTTTGGTGCATTGAAAATGTATTACATTCAGCGGGATATTCTTTTAACCAATATTCACTTAAGAGAGCTATCATTACGATTATTGATAAAGTACAACACTAATTTACCTCCTGTAAAACTTGAAGAATGGCTGGTAACACTGGGAAAGTCAGTTTTTGCTGACACTTCGGAATTTAAGCGTTGTACAGATAAGCTCGCTTAATGGAACAACAAATCTGCCGCGAAAAATTAATCTAATAGGCGGTATATCCCATTATCCGGGATCAATTGGACCATTGACAACGGTTGGTACATTGAAAATTTATTGCATTTAACAGGATATTCTTTTACCCGATATTCTATTAAGAGGGCTCGACTGTTTAATCAAGGTAGTCAAATGAAGCCCGGTCCTTCAAATATTGAGGACACGAAATCCTGATTGTTGATTTCCGGCCAAGTTCTTGGCTGAATGTCCTTTTTGTAGTTCTGGTCTTCAGTTGCTCTTTGGGGATCAGACAAGATGAATATGGTGAAAATGGTGAAAAGATAGCACATTCGCCTAAAGAAATATCTCGTATATATAGATACTCGTCTACGTCTACGATCTCTCGTCTACGAGTATCTATAATATGTCTGGGTAGTTTAAACCTGAAGATAGATTAATGGACTCTGTTACAGCTTTTTTGTTGTATTCTGTGTTCTTTGTTCTTTAGTCTAGTTTTTAACTGTAACTGTTCATAATCTGCCGTTAGAAATAAAAAACTTTTTAACCTGAAGATCGTCATCTAGTAAAATAGACGCTAAAGACTAGTTTAGATGACACCATTTTAACTTTCCGAACATGTACCATGTAAGGAAAGTTAGTAATCATGAAAAAATTCGACTTCGAGATTTTGGTATATTTACACGTTTTGAGGTCTTCTGAATTCATCAGGGTGTGTGTGTGTGTGGTGTGTGTGTGTGTGTGTGTGTGTGTGTGGTGTGTGCGTGTGTGTGTGAGTGGGTGAACACGATAGCTCTTAAACGAAGCATTCGATTAATCTCAAATTGGGTATATATATTATAAACCCGCGTTGCAAGACCGGTATAGATTTTGGTGTATACAGGATTTATAGTTTTTCTACAGGGCTACGACAAAGATTTCTTTTACATTATGGCCTACAGGGGGGGGGGGGGGAATTCTTGAAAGTGCGCTAGCGTTTAAACGGTACATTCGATTGAGCACAAATTGGGTATATATGTTATAAACCACCATTGTAAGATCGGTATTGATTTTGATGTGTATAAGTGTTATAGTTTTTCTACAGGGCTACGACAAAGATTTCTTTTACATTATGACAAACAGGGAGAAATTCTTGAAAGTGCCCTAGCGTTTGAACGGCGCATTCGATTGAGCTTCAATTTGGTATATATGATTGAATTATTCATCTATTAAAATTTATTTAAATGCTTGGTAATGATCTTAATCGTTAGTGTTCGGAAAGTCGAGTGGAGTCACTCCAGATTTTTATTATTATTTTCAGTCTTCAAAACCTTCGAATTTCATACTTTGTTACCTCTTTTAATCTATATGACTTAAATCAAACTCGGTTGAGATTTCAGGGTTCTAGTAAAATACTGATTGCAAATGTAAGAATTGACTTGTAAATGCAGTAAAATCTGTCTTAAATGGAATAGAAACGAGTCGAAATGTTTCCCGTTAAAAACAAATATTTCCTTAGAATCAAAATTCAATTTAAACTAGAGATTTAAAAAGAAACTTTCCTTCAACTGTAGGCTTTTTTTTCTTAATCGAAGGTTCGTTTGATAGAGGCTTATGTAAAATATAAAGAAAGAGAGGTGCACACGTGATATGAACGCACTAAACGAGATGCATGTTAAACAAGCCAGGGAATCCACGAATTCAGAAAATAGTATCTCTTTAATTCTTTGAGAATTTTAAAAATAAGACAAAGAATTTAAGTTAGCAGTTAACTCAGAATTGCATATTAAATATTAAAGTAAATAAGCGATTCATTCAAATGATATTCTTAAGTAGTGATTTCGAAAGATTTTTTAGGTATTTAAAAATATTCTGAACATAATACTAGTTCTTTATTGCTGGATGATGTCCATAGCTCAGATTTACCTTCGTCTAAACGTGCTTTACATGTTTGTACTGTCGAACCAATAATATTTAAGCATGTTACTATGAAGAAAACAAAAAAGTATTGACTACAACTGTTTTGTTAGCACAGCACGATCTCGAAAATTAAGCATTTTTTGTTTAAATAAAACTCAAAAAAATGAAGTTACTTCATTTCTAAGGCTAGAAATCCTCAAAAGCTGTGAAAAGTTTAGTTGAAAAATAAGCATATACATAATTTTGTATCAAAATTTTTAAACATTCCTTCGAAAAATATCAAATTATTAAGTACTTTTACTTTTTTTTTAAACTTAATTTGTGTTTACTATATCATTTTATCCTTCAGGAAAAATCAGAAAAATATTTCTGTGAGGATTTGTACTATTATTTTCCTCTAATAAAATCTCAAAATAAATCCAATGTCGCAATCGCTCATACATGTTTTAATAACCTTGCATTTAATCTCGAAGCACTTTGTTTCATTAATACTGTCATAAAATGTTAAAACTTAGAAAACTTAACAATGCCCGCTAAATATACTCATGAGTACATTCATTTCCAAAACATTGCATACCTATCTACCTACTTATAACCATCAACATCTCCAAGTCAGCATTACCATAAAACAAAATATCTCTAGATGCATTAAAATATCTATTAAAATATCTATTAAAAATCAATTTAAATATAAGTTTTATACGTTCATAAACGCTCGCATTATAAAAAAAAACTACATGCAATTTCAATTGCTTGTTGCCATTCACAGAAATCAAGTTTAATATCTTCAAACGTTCTTTTCATGAAACTTTAAAAGTGAAAATGAAAGAAAGATTTTTTTAAAAAAAGCCTTATTAACAATTTTACCTTTCATATAACTACAGTTATGGTGAATTATGAAAAGGAATTGAGATGTATGAAATCAATTTAATTCCACACGTATTCAAATATTTTCTTATTTTTTTTCATTTTTTTTTACTTTTAAGAATACATAAAATATGATACCGAAGAAATTGGAAGTTCTAACAAAAGCTTTCAGACACAAAAAAGAAGGTACCAAAAAAAAGTTGAGATTGGGGGAATGCGCGGTTAAATTTAATTTAAAATTCACAGCGAAGAAAAGAAGTAAAAAAGTTTTCCAATCAATTCTTCTGCTACCAGATACACATCTTTAATCATTGTGCTCATGTACACACGCTAACACTTGTGTATCTCCTTCACTTCACGAAGTTAAAATCGATAATTTTTCAGATAAACGATAGATCAGGTTAATACTCTCGGGCTTGTTCGAAGTTTACGTAATTTTGAAGGAAAGAAATGTTTTGGGTTTTTTTTATTATTGATTCAAAATTGCTCGAATAAAAAAAAGACTTAACCTCAGAAAGTTTCTTATGAAGTTATTTTGAGAAAAGAAGTTACTTTCAGGCATACTTAATCGCAAAGCTTTCCCTACAGAAAAAAAAAGAAAGAGAAAAGAACTCCCATTTTTTAACCAATGGTCAATTACTAATGCCGAAACTGGTAGTCGTAGATATGTATTTCTAAGTAAAAAAAGTGTTTAAAATATCAGATCTTGATTTCAGATCAGATATTTTTCTATCAGATTCTTGTTAATTCAGCAAAAGCATTTCTAAAAATTACGAAACTTTTATACAAATCCTGATCCCATAAATAATATTAACACAATCTTTTATTGTCTATGTAAAACAAAAAAACTCCATTCATTTCTTAAGCATCTATAAACATGCATGTTAAGGATTTATAAACTAAACAAGTTAAAAACTGTTTGGTTTATAAATGCTTAAAGACTTTCTCCGAGAACTGGAAGGTTGGTAAAATGCATCTATTCTGTCAACTAAAGGGGAAAAATGTTTTGTTGAATTTTCTTTAAATCTTGTTGATTCAACAAAATTTGGTTGACGCTGTTTCAACCGAGTATTTTTGTTGGTTTTAAATAATTTTTTTTCTTAAATTATCAAAATATTTCGTTAAATTAACAAAAAATTTGTTGATTCAACAAAAATATTTCTTTGAAAAAGAGCCAACCAAAATTTTGTTGAATCAACAAAATTTTTTTTCAGTGTGTACATTACACAAAATCTTTCAACCAGCTTACCGACGCGTACACATCTATAAAAATAAGTTCTCCTGAACATTTTAGCGAGCACCTTAAAATTTCATGATTATTATGTAATTAAATGAAATCAAAACATACGAGTAGCTGTGGGCATGTGCCTTAGCAGTGTTCTAACAGTTTCTTAAGAACTTTGCCAACTGATACTTTACTGATTGTGAAAATTTACTAAAGTATTAAAGCTAAAAATTTTAAACTTTCATAAGTTAATAAAAATTTATGTTTGTTATAATTTCTAGCTGAACAACTCAACCATTTGAGCTGAAATTTTGTGATGCGCTTTTAGTTGACTTTCAGAGTCTTCAGTCTCAAAATGCGGACAAATCTAAAATGTTTCATGGCGAAAATTCTTAGAATTCCGTTCGTGAGTGCACCTTTTAGAGAAGATGAAACGAAAAATTCACTTCTTGTCTGTTTCAAAAGATTCCGTCCAATCAAAACAAAGTAACATTTTAGATCAAGTCCCAGGGCCCCCAAGACCTTACTTATTTTCTCATGCACAAAATGTATCCGATAGAGTAGTGTCAGTACGTACGGTAAACGTATGCATACTTGCTAGCTTGGGCAGATGGCCAATTCTCGGGTACCATTTGCTACAGTTAACGTAAAAATATTACTCACTTTACTTAAAATCACAGCTTATTTTTACGGATGTTGTACAGAATCTTTTTTTTTCAATTTTGAATCCTGCCAGGCACTTTCTTTGGGTGGTAATTGAATCGGTGAGTGCAGAAACCACCTCAGTCACAAAAAGGAAATTTTTCAGGAGGGAGAAAAAACTTCATAAAACTTCATAAATTAGGTAATATTTGCATGACAGAAACATAAATGCATATTATGACAGAGGAAAAAAAGTAAGTTTAAATATTTGAAAATTTGTAGGAGTTATGAAGTTTTTTCTCTCTCCTGAAAAATTTCCTTTTTGTGACTGAGGTGGTTTCTGCACTCACCGATTCAATTATTGCCAGACATTTTAAAGATCGGAAGAAAATAATTTTTTTGGACAGGTATATCTCTTCTTCCTATACTTACGGTCTACTCTAGTATACTGTGTGTGTGCGTATGGTATTTAGCATTTTGTTGGGTCTATTACAAGCAGCTGTTATTTCGATTTCAACGAGTAAATTAAAAGTATTTGCAGTGTTTTAAAAAATATTATGTCAAATGTACTTTTTGTAATACCTCGGATGTAAATTTAATATTACTTACGGAAGGGAAGCTAGGCTGTTTTAATGTACATATGTATGAATGTAACTCACATATCTCAAAAACTATTAGTCGTGAACTGTTGAAATTTTATACATTAGATTTTTGTGACATTTAATTGTGCAATTCAATTTTTGGTTCCAATCTACTGCAAAGTTTATTTACAGAACCACCCAAAAGAATTTCAATACATTAATGTCTATGGACATTTTCAATATATTACGTCTGTAGTCAGCCATTCTTTGGTCCATGCCCCAAATCTCAGCAATTTATCATCGACCTTGGCGATTTTTGCCGAAATATCGCCATATATATTTGACGTAAAAAACAATTACATATCTCGTGTAACTCTAAAACTGTTTGTTGTAGAATGTTGAGACATTGTATTTAGAACTAGTGTAACAAACAATTGTGATTTCTTTTATTTATTGCTATCGACTTAGTAATTTATTTACAGGGTTAACCAAGAGACTTTCAGTGCATGGAGATCTATGTATACCTTCAATTCATTAAAAGTCTGTGATGAATCACTATTTCGTCTATGACCAAAATCGCACTATCTCAATCTTGTCATCTTTTTGCGAAATATCGCCCAATTAGGCGCCAAAAACGAATCGTTTAAATTTAACCCAGCTTGCCGATATCTCAACTATTTAGCTAGCAATTGCTAAACCTTATTATTATTGTAGTATTTTATCTCTTTCGAACAAAAACGTTTAGAGAAGTGCACCGAAAATATTTATAATTTAACAGACGTACAAGGAAATCATGTGGTGTCCACATCAGATTTTTTTCTTCTGATCCTTAAAGCGTCTGGTGATAATTACTGCCCACAAAAAGTGTCTGGCAGTATTGCTTCAAAATTTGTAACAATATTCTGTACAACGTACGTAAAAATCAGCTGTGAGACTTAAAGTAAAGTGAATAATATTCTTACGTTCCTGTAGCAAGTGATACCTGAGAACTGGCCGTCAGCACAAGCTAGCAAGTATGCATACGTTTACTATACGTACTAACACTACTCGATCGTATACATTTTGTGCATTATCTGTTTAAAATCTGTAAGGTCTGTGAATCCTGGTATCTTGGACCGTTTCTAAATATTTTAAGTGTAAATACAGGTAGTTCCATGGTCAACGTGGTATATCCTTATTATGTACTATCTCAAAATTCATTTTTAATGAATCAGCTTTTGAAATAAAAAATAATAATAATCCCTCGTAAAAAAATATTGTTTCAGTTTTATTTTGCTTGAGTTTCAAGTATTTTCTTATTTTTCCAAATAATTGCTGAAGAGCGTAAATACCTTTAGATTTCAACTTTGTACAAATCCATAATAACAGATGTACATGTACCTAGAGGCAAAATAAGTTACGGTTTTTCTTTATTTTTTGCCATTCCACGACAGATTTATTTCAAGATATTTTATTAAAAAAGAATGTAAGAGTTTCTAAAAGAAATTTCTCTTACTTATTTCTCAGATTTAATAAAAAAGTGTCACGTATTTGAACTCGAGATATTTGTTATTCATATATTCAATTTGTTGCGCCACGTGTTTACATAAGAAAAATCCACTCAAAGAAAAATGTATGCCATAAAAGTTATACAAATTGAAACGAAAAGTGTGAGCTTAAAAAACATCATATAAGAATTTAAAACCAGTAATATCTCTTTGATTACTAAAGAATATTATTTTAATTTTATAACATTTAAATTACTTAATACAGTTCAAAAATTTTCAACATCGGTGATTAATAACAGGCACGTTAAAAGTACATCATAATCTATTATAATAAAACTGCAAGTTACAGTTTATTTAGTCATTTATAATCAGTTTAAGATATGAATGATATTTAGAGAGCAGAAAAGAACAAAGCTAAAAATTCCATATTTTATTTATAAGATGTTTCTATGAATCCATAAATATATTCCTTCATCCTCCTCTCATATATTCCTTCCACCACAGTGCCATAATGTTGGTGAAACATCGATTATTACCACCAAAAAAAAAAAAAAATAGTATCATGCATTCTGTCCTTATATTTGTAAAGAAGTCTTAGAATTTGAGTCAACCCTGTCACAAAAGCATGTGTATCATTATTGACAAATTAATAAATAATCTCAGTACATCCACTAGAACCTTTCTAGGGGAGAGATCTTTACTGGGCTTATGAGGCAGGCATTTCAGACTGTCTGGCGTCATCTCAGACTTTCATAATTCTTTTGCCGTGCAATTACATAAAAGAAGGAACATGAAATGCTAAATACCTTGACCATAGACAGCAACGAACAGCTTGCGTTTTTTAGTCTGAGTATCTGCAACATCCTTCAAAGAGAGAGCGTGAAAAGTTCTGTGGAAAATCGCTAAAGGCTCATTTATACTTATCACTTCGGCTTGGAGGAATCATTTAAAATAGTTTTTAACTTTTTTCTCATTCAAAGTGTGCATTTAAGATGGACGGTGAAATAATTTGACTACGACCAACTTTTGATGAAAAAGTCATTTTCCGAACCGTTCATTCATTCAGAGAGAAGGCTCGGTGAAAAATGTAAACAAAAGATCTGTTCATTTAATCCGCACCATTCAGTGTTTAATTGGGAACCACTTGGTTGAGAGAGTCTGCGCAACCTCAGTAGTGACCATGCATTTGAGATGGAACCACCGAACTGGAGAAAAATACTTAAACAAAGATGATCATTCTGGATGAAATCACTCTGAGTGATATGCATTGGATGTACATCAGACTTGATAAATCCCGCTTTGGTCATACACTGTCTACCAATAAGTATTTGGACACCTGTGATAGAAAAGAAAAACTAACTTTATTCAAAATCAATAGTTGGTAGAGCCTCCACGAGAGGCAATTACAGCGTGAACCCTCCGGGGCATACTTTCCACAAGTCTTTGTATTACAACTAGTGGTATTGTCTTTCACTCGGCTTGGAGTAGACACAGAAGTTCCTTAACCGATTTTGGACGGGTAGTGCACCCCTTAATTCGGCGATCCAACTCGTCCCATAGTTTCTCTATAGGGTTTAGGTCTGTGCTCTGGGCAGGCCAGTCTATTCTCCATTGGCACCATACCAAGCCTTGGTTAACATCGAAACATGACAACTGGCATTGTCGTCCTGAAAGTAACAAGGGTCCAGCCCGTAAAACTGCCACAACGTGGGAAGCACATTGTCATCCAAATTAGTGCAGTAGGCATCGGCGTTGAGCTTACCATGAATGGGGACCAAGGGTCCCAGTCCATACCAGGAGAAACACCCCCCAGACCATAATTTTACCTCCGCCGAACTTGACTGTTGGCACAATGCATTCTGGCAGGAGATATTCTCCAGGCAGACGCCAGACCCAGACCCTGCCATCCGAACGGTAAAGGGTGAACTTTGATTCGTCGCTCCAAAGAACCCGTTTCCACTGATCTACGGTCCAATTTCGATGTGCTTTGCACCACATTAACCGAGCAGCGCGATTGGACTTTGTGATCAAAGGCTTATGGGCAGCAGCACGATCATGAAAACCAAGCAGATGTGCTTCCTTACGGATGGTATTCATTGAAACAATACTCCCGGATGCCTGTCCTCGCGGATGAGATCCATCGGTTGGGTGCGGTTCTTCCGAATTTCTCTGGACAGCACTCGTCGGTCTCTATATCCCAGTTTCGTTGGTCTGCCGACTCGGAGCACATTCCGACAATCACCGCTCACCTTCCACTTCTTAATCACATAGCCCACTGTCGATTTTGGGTACTTCAGATCGCTAGATATGTCCCTTAAGGATCGGCCACATTTGTGATACCCGATAATTATACCTTTCTCGAAATCAGAGAGCTCCGAACTTCGCGGCATCTTGCATGCGACTAATGCCGATGCTGTTTCCTACATGATATATACCGGCGGAGGCCATGACGTACCTCAGGACCGCAGATATCGTCATTTGCATAGGTGTCCAAATACTTATTGGTAGACAATGTATATTCGGAAGAATTTAAGGAGAAAATGAAAAGATGAGCTTCTAAGAAAATTTCAAAACCTGAATCACTGAAAACTTGCATTCCGGCTACTTTTGTGAAGTTTTGACATAACTGATTTGAAGGGAAACAACAATAGTTGAGACTGACAGGCTACTTGTGATAACAGTATATAATGACAGCAAAATTTGCAACATTACTGAAATCAATTGGCATGGCGTAGGTCCTTTGTTTAATTGTTAGAAAATTGCCTTCGTTTAAAATTCATTTTCATTTTGTTTCTAAACTGTATCAGATGAACTTGAATATTGAATAGTGGACCTGTTCTAGACAACTCTCCAAGTAACTCAAAAATCCCTCTTCCCCCATCAGAAAAAAAAGAAAGAAATGTATAAAAATACACACACAAGATTACGCTTCTCATGCAGAACCGGAAAATCTTACTTTCCTTAACACAGCAGTATTCGCCAGAGGATAACTGTGCATCACTGGCTATTTGGATTAAATCGGAATATATTTTTATGGTAAAGTATACCAATAGGTAGCGCTGCAAAATTAGATTTCTATATTTTCAGACTGCTTCCGAGCCAAACGCTTGTTCAACAATTGTGATAGTTGTTTCCTTCCGTTCTTTGAGCGATTTTCAGTTACTGGACAAGGTGACTCAAAATGTTCCCTGTCAGAGTAGTGATGGAAGAATTAAAATGAAGTTTATTGTGCACTGTTTAAATAGCATATAAAAGGATGAAAAATGTAATGGTGAGTAAAAAGAAGTGAGTGTAAAAAGAAGAAGAAAAAATTATGTATACTTTTACACTCTTTCATAAATAAAGCTTGCATTCTTCTTTTATTGTGTGTTTTACTGATATTTGTCATTTATTCAATGTTCTGAGTTTTGGTTTGGCTCTTATAATGTACAAAGAGAGCGATAACTTCATAATTTATTCTATTGTACACCATCACTAATAATAAATAAGTTATTTTTATTAAATAAAATTTCCTTTGGCAAAAAACTGATATTTTTTTTTAGAAATTGAAACCGCATACTCTAAAAATAATGCTCAACAAATTTGGTTGAAATTCATGGAACATTTCTTTCAGTACAGAGGCCTAAAAATGTTCCATTGAATTTTAATCACCCTGTATATACTACGTTACTTACATTGCAACTTATAAAATTAATAAACCGAAGTTGATCTAGAAAGGAATAAGTAATCCATTTCTAATAGAGAGAATAACATAAGTAATGCGTAGGAAATTTTTTTCAAACTATAATTATCAAAAGGTTTTTTTTATTCCCTAGATTAAACTCCGTCTCGGTTGAACTCACTTTAATTCTTTGTAGAGAATTGAAAAAATAAAAAGCTCCAAAGTATCATTCGCTTACAAAACTAATGTAAAAAACAAAGAGAATTGAGACGAACAATTTAGCAATTTGATGAGCAGACACTTTAAGAATAATGAGAGACAACCCGTATCGCGCTCTGCCATTATTCATTGGGAAGAGGAAATTAAAATAAAAAGGGGGATTTTTACTCTCTCTATATATTACGAGTTTTTTGCGGACGATTTTTTTTCTTTCGCTAATAAGTGACAAGATGTCTAAGTTTTGCTAAGTAAGACATATCCGTGAAATGATTAAATTCGATCGTTAAAAAAAAGTTTTTTGGAAATTTCTTTAATTAAGCTAAGATTTGGGTTTAAAATTGGTATAAAGATGAATATAGATTGAAATTGTACGAGCTATCTGTATCAGTTGTGCGATAGCTTAAAGGAAGATTAAGTTTCTATCTCTTGAATTCTCTCTCTTTCGCTATTTTCAATTTATATATAAATATATATGTAACACTGTAGAACGAAATCATTATGATCACTCAATCATTCAACTAATAACTCGCAAGTTCATCTGTGACGCTCAAAACAGCATAAACTATTGGCATGTATGCTGCAAGATTTTGAAAGATAGCCGTATACATATTGCACCAGTTATTTAAACTGCGTTTACGCAATTCCTTGATATTTCGGGACAGTATTTTTTGAGATCTGAAATGTTCCATGACGCCTTAAATTAGATTAATGCAATTAAAATCTAATAAACTACGCGTGCAGGACATTAACTCGAATACATTCATGTACTCCTGAATCATAATTCCAGCCTTGTGACTTTGAGCGTTTTCCTGTTGGACGATTCAATCACCAGGGGGGGAAGATAGACGTTATATAAGGTTGCAGTTAGTCAATAATTTTTTATATTCTGCACCTTTAAAGGCGTGTACTGCCACAACTAACGATAATAAGGTCACCCAACTGAACATCTTTCCACCACTGCCTAGTTTCTGACCTCGGTACAAGTCTTCAGCAACTGGTTTCCTGGAAGACGAAGTACCCAAACATAACTATCGACGTGATGAATCGGAAACTGTGATTCATCTAATCATGGAGCTCTCTTCCATTGTTAAATGATGCTAACGGGCTTATTACATGCGTAAATGGCGATAATGCTTATTCGGTAATTAAGAGAAATGCATAGTAACTTCTGGTGCTACGAAGTAGTCCGGAATAACAGTGAACATATTTTTTGGAGTAAAGTGAACAAAGTAATGTTGTGCGGCATATGACATAGGTGCATTCAGCTATGTTAAAAATTTCGGAATATGAATAAAATTTTCAGTTATACGCTTTCATTTAAAATACAAAGTTTAAGATAGCATCTTCGATGAATCAACACAAAACTTATACATCGATAATAAAGTTATTATGGATTTGTCTACAAAATTGTTGAATTATAATCTCTGGGGCATAAATGCATCTTTTACGGTACTTAGTTAATATTGTTGACGTAACTCATTTATGCCTAGTGTCCCTTTTTTGGGACGGCATTTTCGCTATTAGTCGAAAACGTTATTTATTTTTCCTAGCCTTTGTTCATGAGTATTGAGCCTCAACTCTACAAAATATTTTAACATGACCAAGTAGGATGTTGATATTTCGATTTTTATGCATAATGATTTTAAAAGAAATCATCCCTTGTTCAAGAAGTTGGCATCAGAAATTTATCTATTATTTCTGTTATCAGTAAAAATCGAAGAAAGTCGCAAAAATATCCAGGCACAAATGGGTTAATAATTTTGTTAGCAAAAAAATTTCCCCCAAAACACTTCCAGTACATTAAAATCCATGCTCTTTCACTCTTTAAACTGCATTTTGAAGTCGTTCATCTGTTTCAAAGAAAACAATATTAATATGAATTATTGGAGATTTTAAAAGAGTCAAAAATACTTTATGTAGCATTTATAAATCTTTAATAGGAACAAAGGAAAAGAACTCTCTCAGATTTTCGATTTAGCTTCAAAGGGAATGCATCAATAATGTATATAAAGTTTTAAGAAATAATAACATATCTTATATAATAAAATACGAGACTAAACAGAGTACACTACTAGCCAAAAGTATTGCAAGTTTGAGAAATCTAATCATCTTTTCAAGAATAAGCCCAGTAAAAATGGACATTAAATTTGCCAGATTTAAATATTTTTGAGAATTAATGTAGTATAATTGGAAGGAATACATCTGAAAATCACCAAAAGAACAGAATGAGGGCTTCAAGAACCAATTATTTAAGTTGGCACCATGAAACACCGAAAGAAGTGTTGTAAAACATTGTGGATTCCATATCTAAAAGAGTGGCTGTTGTGATCAAAGTCAACGCTGCTCAGAAACATAATAAATGATCTTTAGTTCAATCGCATTTATTTATTATCCTCTTTTTGCAGAAGACCTTGAAATTAATTCTTTATTTAATTTTATTCGGGCAGGCCAAAATGGATTATGATATTTATAATAACCTATGTATTTTTTATGCTATTTTTTTAATAAATGAAATAATTTTTTTTTCTTTAACTTAATGCTATCTTGTCTTTGAAGTAATTAATTTGACATGTTGACATTAAAAAATTTCAATTATATTGATTTTTCATTTTGACGGGGGGGGGGGCTTAATCTTGAAATGGGTTTGATTTCTGAAACTTACAATACCTTTGGCCAGTAGTATATGTAGCTGGCTGGCTATGTGTGTAGGTTTATGACCTGCGATCTTATGCGTGCGCCTTTCGATCGCTTAGCGCCCTGACGGGTGGTCGCAAACCTACGTAATTTTGTATACTGCTTTACTAAGGCATGTCCTAACACACCTCGGAGTCATTTTTTTTCGAAATTGCAATCAGAAAATGTTTTATTTTATGTTTTCTGCAATTTTTGGTATTTTTTCTCGCATAATACGTAATAACGCCTGTACTTACACTCGCAGTAAAACGATATTTGCATCATCGGATAGAGGAGAAAATTTCCTTTTAAAAACAGTTTTCTTTTGACTGTGTAATATAATTTGCAGATTTTTGGGAACTTTTTATAGAAAATCACTTTTTGCGATGATTTTCGTAAAATAATTTTAAAACTGTTGCATCTTGAATTCTATGCGTCATAACTTTTTGATTTCTTGTCAAATGACGGAGTATACATTTCGCCCTCTTTTAAAAGAAAAACAGGAAGAAAATATAAATTAGGAGAATTATTACGAATTTTTAAGTAAAGAAGGATTTTCAATTCAATAGCAGCTGCTTAAAAATTTCGGTATGATGTCTTGCGGTTTGGTTGTCTTGGAAACAGTAACAATGAATAGAATTGCCCATTGAAAAAGATAAATAAAACTATATTTAAACTAAACTTTCGTGCCCGTGTTTTCGTAAATGAGATAGATCCACGTCATTTTGATGTAGCGAGTTTCAAACACCTTTCGGAACTCAATCAGAATAACAGACTATCCCGATCAATTGCAGAGTAGTATAGCCATTTATTAAAATTTAATATTACGTATCATTTTCGGTTTTTTATTCTCGCATCCTGAAATCTATTAATCAGAATCTTTTTTCTTTTAATTTTTTCAAGTAATAAATTGCACATTAAGGCCTTCATTTAAAGATAAACAACTTTAAAATATAATATAGGAGACTTTCTACAAATTTTAAACAGCATTTTGAATTTAATGCTCCCCGGTTTCTATAGTAACGACAGGAGTGAAAAATTTTGCTGTAAAAGAAAGCATGAATTAAAATTAAAGGATGAGTATCATGTAGGAGGTCAAAAGCTCGTTGCATTTGCTATGGGTAACAGCATAGTGCGCATGTGCTGCTTCGGGTAAATTGAAGAGTTGTTGCCAGAGTCTGTTGCCAGACTTACGAAGGAAAAACTGCAAAATAGCTGCAGTAGCATTTAGAATGTAAGAATTTTAAAAACTCCTGTAAACTAATGTTTTCTTTTTCATAATATGTATTTTTTTTCCTAAACTAAGAACTCTAAACATTAGCTTACCTTTCATTTCATTGTTGAATTTGGCAGCTTAAGTGGCAGTAATGGAGAGAATAGTATTCAGAAAAAAAAAAATGGGAGGGAGTGGGGATTCAAACATTGGAAAAGGCAGAATTTTTCACAAAAATACTTTATTTTGTTTTAAAAATTGAAATTTCAGGAGGGGGAAGGAAAACCGGAATCCCCCCTTTGTCCTTGGTAATGGATTATGTTACTATGGTATGAATTATGATAAATATGAAATTAGTTTTTTATGTTAAATTCTAATCGTAAGTCAATTTGACATCATTTTAATGTCACGAATTTAAAATTGCACCAAATCTTATGAGGATAACGCGCTTTAAGAAAAAATTACTTCACCAAGGTTTACTTTTACGAGAGACAAAATATTCACGAAACAGTGATTGTTTCATGTAGATGTATGTCTGTGATATCAACAATATTTTAAGACTTTTTATATGTCAGAGTTTTACCAAGATGTTCTGCAAAATGACTGAGATTACACATCTCTCAAGCTTTAGGAATCTCTCTATTCTAAAAAAAAGTAAGGGCCGCTGTCGCCGCCGCTCTCAAAAGCTTGTTCGCTTATCTTCTCTTAAACCGTGGGGATTTGAATTTCGAGAAACATGTCCACGTATTCGAAAAATTCCGAGGAAGCTGCTAAGCTAAGTTAAATTTCGAAAATCGAATTATTTTAGAAGATATTAATAAAAAACTGAAAAAATAAACATAATGGTTGCCAGATTTGGCATAAAATCATTCATTCCTTTGCAACAAAGCGTTTCCAAGTATCTAGAATCGAGTGAAATTTACAAACATGAGTTAGAATTACGCCCCTTTTATGCCAAAATAAAAACTATCTTTCTTCTATATTAATAAAACAATGTGTAAACTGTTAGTTTGTTTGAATGTGTTTCGCGTAGTTCGCAGACGGGTGATCGTAGACCTACCAAATTTTGTACGGAAATTTTCCATGACAGTTCCTGACACACCTCGAAGCAATTTTTTCAAAATTCGAATTATTTTAGGAGATATTGATAAAAAACGTATCGCAAAAGGCTAATTTTTGCTTTCCGCCATTTCGTAATTGTAACCCTACAGTGGAAAAAGCGCCGTTTAAGCTTATCTAGGTTGCCACATTCGGCAAGTTTATTAAATGATTCAGACTCTTGAAGTAAAAATAAAAGAATAACGATTTTTTTTGTCTAGATTATTTGTAAGGCTGTTTTTAAATTAAAATATCGTGTGCATGGGAAATCAGAGCAGGAATGCTTGGCGCAATTTATAGTAATTTATCGTCTGCTGAATACACCTGAGAATAAGGTTTTGAAATTTTCATTCAGTTGGAATTGTGCATTTTTCTGTGCAGCTTTTCTCCATCTATTAATGACTATGTAATTTTATCTCTCACCCCCTTTATTGAAAATTGTATGAAAAACGTGTCCCAAAAATGCGACATAAAAGTATGCCACATAATTTTACATATATTTAAGTACTATTAGTTCACAACAGCTTTAATCTATTCCGGATACTACCTAATCCGGTTACAATATTTCGTAAGCTACAGAATATGCTTCACATGTATTTTTTACATATATTTAAATACTATTAATCCACAACAGCTTTAATCTATTCTTACAATATTTCGTAAGCTGTAGAATAGGCATCACCTGTTTTTTTCTATAAAAAGGTTAAAATAATATGAGATAAGTAACTCAAAATGTGTTACACAAAGTTGACAATTTTCAAATAGTAACTTCGCTTAGACAACAAGAGTTTAGAATTAGCGATTATTCGTTTTTCCAAAACAGAATAACTAATATCTTGAAAATGAAAATAATTAAAATGTAGATCATTTTAAAGCCGGTTCGGTCCAGCTGGATTATTGGCTACCAGTAGAAATATTTGGCGGCGTTAACTATGCCATTATAGCAGTTATAGTACACTTTAGATATTTGCTAGCGCGACGAGATGGTATAATTTGTGGTGCTAAGTACGCCAATCTGCAAACGATTATATAAATGAAAATATGGATAACGGTTTTCCGGTAACCTTAAATGAAGAGTAATTATAGGTTGTGAGCATGTGTAAATCGCCAAATAATGAAAAGTCGCCATTGGTGGCAAGCTATCCTATCTGTTCCGTAGCTTTTATTAACTTTACATGTACGCAAGTCGCCAAATAATGAAAAACCGCCATGGGTGGCAAATTCGCAAGGTGTCCAATAGGTTTTACATTATTAAAAATACAGCTGAAACAGATGTTCTAATTTTATTATACTTTAGCTCCTAATTAATATAACTTTTGAATGGCAACACTAATTATCATTGTGTTTCTGAGGACTGCAAATAATTTTTCCAGTGATTATAAGCGGAGTCCGCACTCCCGGTGGAGTATAGCTCAGTACCCGTACAACACGGATTCCCATAACAAAATATCTTCCGTGTTATGAGGGTGAGGGGGTCTACTGTAGTGTGAAGTTTAAATTTTTATGTACCAATGAACATGCAAGAACCAAGCAATGTGTAGCTCAGTAACATTCTATCTGATCCAATCTTCGGGTTTTGTCGGTTGAAATTATGTCTTTTTTACGAATAAGCCTGATTAGGGGCCGAATGCCTCATTCGAAAAGCGAGCGTAGCGAATCTGGGGGCCTTGGCCCCTAGTTAGAAGACAAAATAATACAGTGGTCCACACCATGTGACGTTATTTTAGAGCTAAATGAAAGAGACGAAACTATCTTTCAGAAGCACTTTGAAAGCTAATAGATTTGTCTGCAAAACAATGTTTACATTCTATTTGATCTCAAATAACGCTGACATAAATTTTGCGTTATCATTTTGCAGTAACACTAGCATTTCAAGTAAGTATCTGTTAGCTAAAGCTTATGTCACAAGTAAAAGAATTCTTCACATTTTGAAATTTCGTAAAAATGGAACTAATTTCACTAACATGAATTAGAAAAACATTTGATTCAATCCGTACGAAGAACGTATACGCAGCTAGTGAGAATTTGTGTGGTTTTCACATTATATATTTTTGAAGTAAAACTTCTTTAGGCGCAACTAGGGAGTAACTCAGATTTTTTTTCTGACGGAAGTAACGCTCAGTAAAGGAAGTGACGTATCTTTTTCCCCTTGCTACCTTCATTTGCGGAACAGCTCTCCCGCGTTCGTTCCTATGAACGTCGACTGTGCTCCCTGCGCGTCGACATTACTCCCTACCTGTTTTGAAGCAAGATCTTAGTATTCGGTACTTCTTGTCTGAGGACTCTGTTCAGTGGATAAGTGGACCGGCTCTTGTCAGAGCCACTGTGGGAAGCCTTTCGCTGAATAGGCGGCGATCCTGCTGACTGTCTCTCACTGTTGTTACAGGCGGTGACCCAACCCGTCACCTCCGACAAACAAGGCCTACGCACCGAATACAGAAAGTGGCACAATGGTGCATTCCGTGGTCCAAGCTCCGTTGCTTTACTCACATGTTTTCAATGGCATTATTACAATATTTAATGGAATTATGAGTTAAAACTTGACATGATTGGTTGTCATGATACATAAATATTGTTTGTCTGTACTTAAATATTATGTAATCTTTTAATATTGCTCATGTGTTTTTCAGTTATTTATAATAATGAGCCAAATGTAAATTTTTAAATAGAATAATACTTCGAGCAAAACCAGCAGAGGAAAACAAAGGTTTAAGAACACTGCCATAGATAAACGCAATAATAGACCCTACGTGCATTCGATACCAACCGACAGAAGAAAACACCAGTTTAGGAATACAGTTAAAGAAAAATACCACAACATAGACATTCTCTCGATTCAAACCCTACGGGAAAACGCTTTAAGAAAATAGTGAAAGAATAATAGTTCAACACGGACACTTCCTGGATGCTAACCCGATATCCAAACGGAACAACGGTTTAAGGACACAGGTATGTAACACCACAAAGAAACAAACACTGGCTGCAAAGAGTTTAAGAACAAAATAAAAGAATAACAGCTGGACACTCGGTGGATTCTAACCCAACCTCAAGACGGAGCAACGCTTTAACACGGTGATGGAACACCACAAAGAAACGGACCCTGGCTGCAATCAATACCAAACAATAGAGAGAACCTGCAGTTTAAAAACACGGATACAGAATAACAATTCGAAACTTACCAGCAGGCGAAATCAAAGCTTAAGAACACTTTGATAGAAAAACACAAAAAAAATTAAAAATTTACACTACCTGCATTCGAACCCAACAAACAGAGGAAAACATCAGTTCAAGAACACGGTTAAAGTATAATACTAGACTATGGACATTCCCTCCATTCAAACCCAAACTCCAGACGGAACAATGGTATAAGAAAACAATTAAAGAATAATACTACAACATCGACACTTCCTGGATTCTAAATAATTATCATGAATTATTAATGATTCTTACTGGAGATTTTAATGTTAATTTTCGCTCTCAAGAATCTCAGCCGTAGTTGATTTTTTAAAAGAAAAATTTGGTCTAACTATGAATACGTCTCGACTTCAATCAGCAACGCGTTTCGATACAACGACAGATGCTGTATTTTCAAGAAAATTAGCAAATTTAGAAAGTAAAACTTCACATTATAGTTACCACAAACCTATAATTTCATACATAAAAAATTATGATGACATCCAAGTACCTATTTCCAATGAATAATATGAATATAACATTTATATAACCTTTGTAAAGTACATGAATGATAAATATAATTAAATTATAATATGATATTAAGTTAAAGTTTAATCATTTCAGTGATATGTGTCGCAAACGTCAAAGAAGTTTTACTTCAATCGCGGGTAAAGATTACACGAACACACTTTTTTTTCAAAATGATGGTTACTATAAATGGGAGGAGGTCAGTGGTTAACGTTTCATGAAAAATTCTTGCTTTTCAAAGGCTACAGGTCATCGTATGAACAGCCTCGCCATGGCACGGTGGTTAAGTCACTGAAAATGGTAGACGGCCGAAGTGTAAAGGTCCCGGGTTCGGGTCCCATCGCGCGGCAGCCGATCTAACGGTCTGGAATTTTGGTATATTTTCTCCAGATGTAGCATGAATACGCGCTAGAATCCCTTAGAAAGTCCTCCTGCCGAGGCACCCCCATCCTTGGCAGATCGCCATAGTATAGCGTTGCCAAAATTACACAATCAGTCACCGTATGAGCAAGTTACTCTCTTAGAATGAGTAAGATCCTCTCTTAGAATGTGTAACACAAGGGTTTTCTTATTCTGCAATTGCTCATCTCAAGTGCAATGCCTAGCCAGTGGAAGCAGAGGGCGGAAGAGCACTTAAAGAGTCCAAAACTTGGCAAAGAGCGACACGGAATGTAAAGTCAGCATGAACTCAAACATGGGATATTTTGTTTGAACCTGTCAGTTAATCGAACTAAATGACTTTTTTCTGACTGGTAAATACTAGACAGATCCTTTTGAGAAATTTTAAACGAAATAATTTCTCTCCCAAATATAATAAATTAGGTTGTCCGGTAAGTTCGTGCCGATTTTAAAGGACAATTGAAATTTAGTGCATATTTATTAAATTATATAGGGGAGATTGGCCTAAAGCGGGTAGGCTAACGATAAATATCCAAAAATAGTCGATTTGGGGGCTTTTATCATCAACATGATTGATTTATTTCTTAGGACGGATATTAAACTTCAAAACAAAAAATGAGTATTGCGTTATTTTATTTATAATAATTGTTTATTATCAAAAATTAAAAATGCTTAAAAAACCCACTTTACCCCACAAGGAGGCCTAAAGCGAGTAAGCCATTCAGGCAAAGAGGGTATGTACAATATACTTTACAAATCTGAGCACATATTAATTTCCTTAAGGATTACTATTGAAACTTTAATTGAACTTATAATTATCATTAAAAATAGCCTTCATAGAATAATTTTTGACTTATTTTATCAGCCTTATTAAAGGTCTGCCGAAACCGAAAGGCCTTCGCGCATGCTGCCGTGTTCTTCATTGTTAAAAGCAGCCGCAACCTGCACACTATTTTTATTTTTAAGATTAAACACCTTCGTTATAAACAACATATATATTTTTTTTCGCTTGTGGAATTTTTGCCTTTTCAGTAAAAGAAAAGCTTTAATGCTTAAAATGTACTTTTTCTTCCTTATTGAAAGTCATATAAAACTGACGATAATTAAAGTATCGTAATCAAAGTTTTTCCAAGTATGCCTGAATTACCGTCTTTTGCGACATGTAAGAGTGCCATTTGTTTTTAATCGTTTTGATATGTTCAGACGTGCCCTTACACTACCTACCAGAAATTTCCAGAAACGACACGAACTTTCTGGAAAACCCAGTGCATACATGTACGTGCGCATGCGCGTGTGTGCGCCATACGTACATTCATTTTTATATTAAATGGATACAAAATCATAAATTCTTCAATTTTTAGAGATGAGCAATTTAATTTATATGTGGAGCGAAAAATGTTATTAGAACACACAAAACTATCAAAACGATAAGTGAAAAATCAACAATGTATCATCTCTTAAATCGATTTTGCGAGACAAAAAGGATAATTTACATAAAAATGAATGGGGAAAGAATTATGGCATTTTCGTACTTAAATATCTACTTTTAATTGTTTAAGCGGCTATAAAAAACCCCGAGCTTCATTCATCAAACAAATAAAAATAATTATGCCTGGGTAAAAAATTACCATATTTAATTTTTTTCTGTGCTTAAACTATTTGTCACAGCTAATAGCTTATTAGGATAGCGCTTCTTAAATGGATTTAATAATAAAAATATTCTCCTTTTAATAAGATTAAATTTAATCTCGATTGAACTAATTTTAATTCGTTTCTCATGAATTAAAAACTTATGTGTAAAAGAATTTTCTGATCTGTAATGAAAAACAAAGATAACCTAGATGAAAAATTTAGCAATTTCGTGAGCAGACAATTTAAGGATAATGAGAGACAACGCGTGTGATTGGATTATTTCCATTTTACCCTTATTATTCATTAAAAAAAATATATATAAAAAAAGAAATAATAATTTTTACGCGTTTCACTTAATATGAATTCTTTTGCACCATTTGGAGAAAGAAATTTTTCTAATGATAGACGATGATCTGCCGCGTTTTTTCTTTCAGAAAAAGACTCGTGAAATAATTAAATTCATTTCCGCAATATCAAAAACTTTTTGGAGTTAGATATTTACTTAATTTCTAAGACCCAATTAGTTTGACTGAAAAATGCATGCCTAGCTTAATTTGTCCTTATCATAATGCACTACGAAGAAGTTTTATAAACCTACCAAATTACAACTTCAAGTGATAAGGATAATTGTTACCAACAAGCCATTTTACAGGAGCTGTCTCTAACAATCTTATCTATTTCGTGAAATAATGTGTAGCATGTGGAAACGTAAGAATTGCCCTCGTTCATACGCGATAACACGAATGAGAGTCTTAAATTAAAAGTATAATCTATTATTAAGAAATCTGAAATATTCTTAACATGGATTGAGAATGTTATATTAGACAGAATTTCAAATTACTATATAATAAATCATTCTTTAAAACTCTGAAAACGTTTGACTGATATAACAAGACGTCGCTGCGAACAATCTGGGAGACATCTTCTTCAATCGTATTTCTGTTCTGGGTAATTTTAAAAGCGTGACAATATACGAAGTAAGGACATTTTTATCATTTTTTAAACCTGTTCAGAAAATGAGCTAACGGAGATAAAACATTCGTCAACAGTGTCGCCCCATCTCGATCAAAAAAGGACGTTTCAGTGCCGCACAAGTTTTATTTTTAGTAATTGTCATCCAAGTGATGGTATTGTCCTTTTACGATTATAAATGCATTTCTCACTTGGCTCAAAATAGTACTCAATTCAATGCTGATCAAGTACTTCACTTCGAATGAAGTTTCAATCTGAGTAAGCAACATATAATTTAAGTTCGATTTATGTATATAAATCTTTAATCATCTATTAATTGACCGTTCATTCTTCTGAATCAAAAATTGTGAAAGATTGAATCTATAGCTTACAAATCCGAAAATTCTGGATAATAAATAATCTGAAATCCCGCATAAATACGGATCATAATTATCTCTGATATATTATGCATAGGTATGCGTACATTTTGTATATTATTCGTATTTATTTGCACTGTATACTCTTAAAATAAAGCTCTTGGTGTTCATTATAAAATTTATTTAAATATAACAAAATATGTCGATTATTAAGACGTTTGTGCTTTCACGAGAGCATAGTTAATAAGATTACTAAAAGATATAAATACTGTACTAAAAGTCTTATTACTTTAATATAATTTTTACATATTATTCGACAGTTTGTCAACTTAAAAGAAGGCATTTTTACAAGTAGAAACGGAACTCGGTGGAACATTTATCTTCTATAAAATTTTCCCCCAAAATAAATGTGATTCTCAAAAATAATGCAGAAAGTGAAAATAAGGAGAAGAAATAACAACATTTTCTTAAACATATTACGCATAAATATAAGAATTATGAGAGAATTCTTAATTTTATATGTGTCTTTTATGTAAAATATCGATAATTTTCTTGTTGTAAGGGCATTGCAACAGATATTAAAAGTGAACGTATGTCATGAACAGAAAAGTTTTGGTCTAAAATTCATTTGTGCATAGAATGTATATTTTACTTAATTCATTAATAATTTTATAAATTACAGTTAATTGTGAATGGGAAAGATTATAGAACCAAAAATTGCATTTCCTACACAAAATTACTAATGGACGCGAGACCGTGAGACGAGAAGAGACTGCGAGACGATACTTCTAATTAGCGACCTCGTCGACGACACCTTGGGTCAGGTCTCTAGCGAGACTGAGAGATCAGCCTCGCGGTCTTGCGCTAAAACAGGCAAATATGGTTATAGTCAGCTCCTCAAGTATATAAGGCATTGCTTACACGTCGGTACTCCAAGGAAACAGGAATTTTAGAATAACTTTTAAATGGGCATGTTTAATTATAATCCTTATATTAAAAAATGCATTTTTCAAATTAGCCTGTAATTTTTCTTGCAAGTATTTTAGTGAATTATTAAAACTTTTTCCACGGGTATTGTGTCGAGTGTGGGTGAAATATATTTATGAAGGAATAACCCCGCCAGCTGGAGCATTCAAAAACCTATGTCGGGACACAACGATGGATATGGAAGGAGTACTGCCACATTTGCGTCTTTGCGACGATGGGAAGCAAAGCAAACAATAATTTTGAGGGGCAAGTTATGCCTTAAGACTTAATACTCTCTGGCAACGCCGTGCTACGCAGTTAGCACGGCGTGCCAGAGGCTCTGTACCATTTATTTTGTATAGATGTGCAAAGTTTCAAGTCCGTCGTTCTAAGAGTGTAGAATTATATACGGGACAAACAAACTTTATTATAACTACTAGCTGAAGTACCCGTCCTTGACGGGTTAGTGAATGCAAATTCCCAAAAAGCAAGAACTTTCGTCAGCATTGTAGGAGTACACATAATGGATGGAGTATGTTGCCAAAGTAAAGAAAGCGAAGTTATAATTTTTATGTATTGTTAAAATATTACAGGTTAGAGAGTAACTAAGTAATATCATTTCATTCGCTTTAGTCGTAATTATGTGATGCGCGAACGAATATCTACGCATATTGAAATAACTTTCGCAAAATCTCAAAATCTAATCAACATCTTTGAAAAATTGGAAGCCTAGAATTTAAGTTGAGTGACAACCTATCATTTCACCCAATTTCGTTTCATTCCCTGCAGTCTTTATTTCGTGATGCTGGAACAAAATTTCAGCATTTTAAAACGATTTTCGCAAAATCTCGAAATTTGATTGATTTTTTTTAATTAGATGCTTATAGTTTAAGGTTAGTGACCACCTATCATTTCACCAAATATCATTTTTTCACCTTTGCAGTTATTACGTGATGTGCGAGCACAAATTTACGCAGTTTGAAACGATTTTTGCAAAATCTGAAAATCTAATGAAAATTTTTAAAAATTCGACGCCTATGTTTTAAGTTGAGTGACCACCTATCATGACACCGAATTTCATATCATTCGCTTCAGTCGTTTTTACGTGATGCTCGAACACAAATTTACGCAGTTTGACAGGATTTTCGCAAAATCTCAAAATCCAATCAAGATTTTTTTAAAAATTGGACGCCTATGTTTTAAGTTGATTGACCACCTGTCATGACACCCAATTTCGTATCATTCGCTTCAGTCGTTTTTATGTGATGCTTGAACACAAATTTACGCAGTTTGAAACGATTTTCGCAAAATCTGAATATCTAATGAAAATTTTAAAAACTTCGACGCCTATGTTTTAAGTTGAGTGACCACCTATCATGACACCCAATTTCATATAATTCGCTTCAGTCGTTTTTACGTGATGCTCGAACACAAATTTACGCAGTTTGACAGGATTTTCGCAAAATCTCAAAATCCAATCAAGATTTTTAAAAATTGGACGCCTATGTTTTAAGTTGAGTGACCACCCATCATGACACCCAATTTCGTATCATTCGCTTCAGTCGTTTTTATGTGATGCTTGAACACAAATTTACGCAGTTTGAAATGATTTTCGCAAAATCTCAAAATCCAATGAAGATTTTTTAAAAATTCGACGCCTATGTTTTAAGTTGAGTGACCACCTATCATGACACCCAATTTCATATCATTCGCTTCAGCCGTTTTTACGTGATGCTTAAACAGAAAAAGCGTCACGGACAGAATGACAGAATGACAGAACGACAGAACGACAGAATGACAGACAGACAAACTTTTTTTTGAGGGTCGCATCGGATTCCCGGGTGCTTGAAACGGATAGAAATCGCAAAATTTTTGAATTCCAAGAAATGTACAGACAAAAGTCTAATTTTATTTATATAGATTTATGGTTTAGAATAATGATAGTCTAGATGTGGGAACTATTGATCAAAGATATGTCTCCTTGCTCATTTTGCGTAGCGACCTTGGTGGTCGCAGTCAAATCTAGAGCTACGTGAGGCTGTCTTTGGCTCGAATCTAGAGTTTCCCGATGACAGCCCTTGCGGCCCACCAAACCCCCGGCCCATCGGGCCTTCACCCGGCCGCCCGATGGCCCAGTCCGACCCTGCTCTCAAGTACGTCTCGCAGCCATCCCTAGTTCGTGTTAAAAGTAATTTGCAAGGAGATTCCATTGCATGCAATTACATTTTGATACTTCGTACCCGGAAGTAAATATGAAGCAAGGGCTCATCCAAGGGGAGGGTGCAGTTGTCGCGCGTCCCCTCTGATATATTTACACTAGATAAAATGGATTTCTTACCTGATAATGGCATATTTCATGCAGTTCTGATGGTATTCAAGTTTTGCGCCTCCCCCCCAAAAAAATAATAATCTTTACGCGCGGTTGAAATAAAACTTCTTTGACGTTTACGACACATATCACTGAAATGATTGAACTTTAACTTAAAATAAATATCATATTATAATTCAATTATATTTATTATTCATGTACTTTACAAAGATTATATATTCATTGGAAATAGGTTCTTGAATGTCATCATAATTTTTATGTATGAAATTATAGGTTTGTGGTAACTATAATGTGAAACATAAGTTTTACTCTCTAAATTTGCTAATTTTCTTGAAAATACAGCATCTATCGTTGTACCGAAACGCGTTGTTGATTGAAGTCGAGAAGAATTCATAGTTAGATCAAATTTTTCTTTTAAAAAATCAACTAACGGCTGAAATTCTTGAGAGCGAAAATTAGCATTAAAATTTCTAGTAAGAATCATCGGTAATTCATGATAATTGCTTAGAATCCAGGAAGTGTCCATGTTCTAGTATTATTCTTTAGTTGTTTTCTTATACAATTGTTTCGTCTGGAGGTTGGGTTTGAATGGGGGGAATACCCATAGTCTAGTATTATACTTTAACTGATGTTTTCCTCTGTTTGTTGGGTTCGAATGCAGGTAGTGTAACCTTTTTTTTTGGGTGTTTTTCTATCACAGTATTCTTAAGCGTTGATTTCGTCTGCTGGTAGGTTTCGAATTATTATTCTGTATCCGTGTTTTCAAAATGCAGGTTCTGTCTATTGTTTAGGATTGATTGCAGTCAGGATCCGTTTCTTTGTGGTGTTCCATCCCCGTGTTAAACCGTTGCTTGCTCCGTCTTGAGGTTGGGTTAGAATCCACGAAGTGTCCTTTGTTATTCTTTTATTTTGTTCTTAAACCGTTTGCAGCCAGTGTTTGTTTCTTTGTGGTGTTACATACCCGTATTCTTAAAGCGTTGTATATATATAATTATAAATATCATTACTATATATAAATATATATATCATTACACTGTATATATCATTATATTAATATTGCGTTCACGCAAACTACATTCTTCTAAATTTACTAACATTTCTTAAAATACAGCTTTTGGTCAAAATAATAGCAGACATGATATACATGATATTTAGGAGTTTAATGGCATAACGGCCAATGTAACTGGCATTTGACAAATAATAATATCACTTCGCTTCGAAAGTATTTCCTATATTCATTACGAAATAGTATTCTATCACAATTATGTAATTAAAACACATCTGAAGCCAGTAATTAGTATATATCACGTTCATAAGTCTATGTATTTAATTTTTTGAAATTCTTCTAATTCAACGATCTCCATTTACTTCGCCTCGATGGAAATATAAATAACCTGAGATGCGCAGAAGCAGAAGATGCGCAGTTACCCAGAGGGCGTAACGCCATCTGTTTGCAACAACGGCGTTATCCAACTTTCTAAGAGAAGTGTTCCCTCCTATAACTTTACATACGTGGGATCGAAGTATGATCCTCCAACAGTGTTCTTAAACAAAAATTTCCCTCTTCTGTTTAGGTTCGTTTGCAGCCACTGTCCCTTTAATTGTGATGTTCCATCCCCTTTTTCTGTCTGGAAGTTGGATTAGAATCTAGGAAAAGTGTTCTTAAACTGACGTTTCCATCTACGGTTCCGGTTCGATTGTAGGCAGGTTCCATTTCTTTGTGATTTTCCAAAACCATGTACTGTATATTATTCATCTAAAAATAAGGATTATCGAGAACCTCCTGTGAGGTTGGGATTACATGTAAAATATTATGTTCGATGTACCTTCAAAACGCTTATTAATATATAAATAAAGATTGATGTCTCAAAGATACGGCTCTTGACTGTTTTTCTCGCCGTTTCTTTCCCTAGCAGGCTCCTCGTATTTTTACAAGATGAATTCGGGGAACGGCGAAAGCAGGTCGAAAAGGTAGGTTTTTCAGTGGTTCTTCTTTTTCGGTGTTTCAGGGCGCACTTGGCGTGGAGTATGACATATACGTCACTTCCTTTACTGAGCGTTAATTCCGTCAGAAAAAAATCTGAGTTACTCCTTAGTCGCCACTAAAGAAGTTTTACTTCAAAAAAATTTAAGTTCTAGATCCGTTATTGATGCGAAGACAATATGCGAAAGCGCGATAAACGTGAGACGGCTGTAATTTACTTCATACAAGAAAGCTAAAATAAAGGCAATTTGGGCGTCAGAAAATATGCGAGATGAGACCGCGAGACGATACCTACGGATGCGAGACGAGACCGCGAGACGAAACCGCAAGACGATTCTTCGATGTGAAAGTGCGAGACGTTACGAGACCTGGGCTATTTCTCGTCTCTCATGGTCTAGCGTCCATCCCTACACAAAATATCTGAGATAATATTTAACTTACCTGAGCTTTTCGAAAATGTTGGACTTCCTACAACTAACATATTTTCATAAAGTTGAACTTTTTCATGTTGCTTATCTGTTTGTTTTTACTAACAACTTATGGCAGCTCACAGAATTCATGGTGTAGTTTAGGGCTTCTTGACTTTTCTAAGAGATTCCCAGCAGAAATTCGATCCTTAACAGAAAAAAACAAACTTCTAAATATTGATATTCCTCAAAGAGTGTTAAAGATTAACAACAGTCAAGAAGTTAATCAAGTATCACAGAGTTTCCCGTGTACTTTATCGCGTTTTACATCGTGTGTGTGTATATATGTGTACATAGGAATCCCAAGAGTACTGTGGCCTAGGCTTTTATTTCTTAAATATTAATCATAATTGATCATAGACGCATGCAATAAATTACAAAGTCACGTAAAAAAGACAGAATTTTGTGGTATCGATTCAAATTTCCGGATATAAAATCTAGTTAAGTACAAAGTTTAAATTCTTATACGGTCCCCGTACAAACAAATTTCCAATTAGTAAAATGTGTCCTGTGCATTAATTGGGGAATTTACAAAATTTCAGCCCTTCATCATTAAAAAAAAACTCAGAAATATGAAAATAAAAGTATGTTGGCTTAACCACTTTACAATCTCTCGAATAAAAAAATCGCATCGAAGATGCCGTTTCAGGGGCTGTATCCCCATCACGAAAGAAAATAATAGTTGCATAAATACATAATGGCTTTGCGATTGTTGGTATTGTATAGCCCTTTATCAACTTTGTTTAAACATATCTCTGCACCTTTTTATGATTAAGACTGAAATTTTGTCCATCGCCTAATTAAATTATGTTATCTCGACCATACGAGCATCAGTGTTGAGGAGCAATAAATTACAGTCCTGATGGTCCACGATTTTGGCCATTCTCAAATTTCGATACAAGCTCATAGGAGTTTCTCTTTTTAACACTAAATAAAATACGGCTTTTACGCAGGCAATAAGCGTTCAAATGCCATTTCCAGAACTATACTAGAAATGTATGAATGCTTGCTTTGTATACTTTATACACAGGCATGTAGATGGCGTTAATCATACTTGTTTTGTTCGTTTGCACTGGAATATTAGCGTGTTGTGCCTTTCAAGAAAATTTAACGTTGGTACAATGCTGAATTCATGATGTGCCAATTTTAATGGTCAGCTGTTAAAAGGTTTCCACTTTTAATTTAATTTATAGCTTTATTTCTTATATAACGTCAAAAGTTGACTTTAAAATGGAACATCTAAGTAGAAAATCATAAACATGAAGAAATTTTATTTCAACGCTGTATATAACAAATTAGTTGAAACAAATCTAATTCTAAAACTTCTCATCGGCACACATGCTGAGAAACCACTTCAGGAGGACATTATATCTTCTGCAGTCCCAACCCAAAAATATAATTTGTCTTGAAAGTATGCATTCAGTCGATGTTATAAAAATAAGTAGAATATTTATGAAAAGCATTTGAGCTCACAATGTATAAAATATAGGATATTTTTTATCTTCACTCATCAACGGATAATCTTTCACATTTAAATACAGAAAGAGTGAAAGACAGACAATTTTAAAAAAAGTTTATTCAAATTTCTTAACTAAAATAACTTAACTTAAATAATCTAACGAAAATATATGCAATATTTAATAATTCCATTTGCTTTCGCAAGTAAGAGAAATGTAAGCAATCTGTATTTCGCAATAAATATTTTATGTAGGAAGAAAATAAATATACGAAAACCTACAATCTTTAAAGAAAAATTAGACTTTTTTCCTTTAATTTTATTTTATTTTATCATTTAAATATTTATCATTTTATCTAATCGTTTGTATTATCAGTCAAACTCCCTTAACTTTACTTCCGGTATGGCTTGTTATACCTACTGGTAATAAATGGGACAGCTAACAGCCACTTCTAAAACTGAAATTAGACCAACATTTTCTCATCTTTCTGGTCTGAGCCGTTTTAACCTCCATATTGTCTCATTCCCTGATAACAACACTTAGAATGTAAACAATCACTGAATAAAAAGTCATTATGACGAAACTAATCAGTGTGTATAGAAAATCATTATAGCAGAGTCATTTACAGTATAGAATTTCACGGTGCTTTTAATATAATCGTGTCAGTTTCAAAATGGTTTCGCTCTAGTTCGTGAGTGAATCTGAAAAGACCATACTTCTTAATTTTGTCAGTATTTTTTCGTATTTTCGGCTTTCAAACAGAATGAAAAACGCGACATTCTGAATGCTTAAAGATCTTGAAAGCCCAAAATTACTGCCGCTAAAGATAAATTGAACATTTCAGTGCATGTATGTGTTATAAGTAATCCTTTTAATACCTTGATTTTAAAATTAATATTGCACAAACCACCGAATGTATAAACAGTTTATCTATGCAAGCTATTCCCACTGAATATTTCTATTTTTTTTCTCCACCGTTCCATGTATCTTTTAAAAATGCATTCCATTTGTCTTCATTTTATCTTTACACGTTAAAAACGACGAACTTCAAGCTGGTTAATTAAAATATCTGGAGCCGAAATCTTGCATTTTTTATAAATGAACTCATTTTTGCATTTCTGTTTTTAAGTTCACTCGCTATTCTCTCCTTTACATTCATAAATAATAAAGTGCACTTTTTGTGATAGAGAAAAGCGTAAAATCATTAATTTTGGTCATTAACAAGATATTTTATAACCATCGAAAATAAAGATTTTACGCAACTATCTTTTCTTTTTTACAGAATTAATGCGGATAAGAAGAAAAAAATCTTTTCATTTCCTGAATCTGAATGGTAAAGTAAAACTCTTATTTTTATAATTAGTAAACTTTTCAATCCTTTTATTTGTTTCTATTTGCACTGAAAATAAATTTACTAGTTTTATTTGGAATTTTTTCTTCGAATACTTGAGATTTTCAAGTTAAATATTTTTTTCCTTTCATACAGCTGTCTCCATTAATTAAATTATACATTTTTCAGCGAAAGCACAAAATTCTTAATGGTATTATATGAAAAATATTTTGCATGTAGTACTATTAATGCGAATATATAACTGGAGTTATAAGAATAAATATGTTGTACAAGTTCTTTTTTTTTTCAAGAATTCTTCATTTTTAGTTCTGCTTTAAGATGTAGGTACATTAATTATATTTTTACATTAATCAGCTATATTATAAAGTTCTACAAAATAAGGAAATATATTAGTGAAAGAAAAAAATATTTTAAAGCGTCGAATCAAGCAATTTTAAATAGTTTCAGATTGTAAGTTTGAAAAATCATACATCATTTAGATATTTTCTTTTAAATGTCATAAAACAAGCGATCAAATTTTTTGCTTTTATTTGTTTTTGGCAGGAAACAGATTAATTATCGTTGTTAACTGCCATACGATATCTTACAACTGTAAACTTTCAATTTTGTTCTACACTTATACCATAATGCTTCATTATTGGGCCACTTATTTATCCTCATTATTTCTTCAAGTACAAATTACACAAAGATAATCACAAAATTATTGACAAAAAAATTTCTTCTACCATGGTTTTGAAAAAAGTTAATAGTAACATTTAAAATCCTTAACTGAAATTTCAAGCATTTTCCCACCGTTTAAATTATTTATCATTTTTTAACAATATTAAGCACTCTAAAATGCTATCATCAGCATAGTCAGCAGGCTTGAGCACAAAAGGATTATTTTTAATCATTCAGCGTGTAATACTCGTAACTTAGAAACATACGGGATACAAAAACTCCGAATTACCTGCACTATTATCACATAAACTATGGTTTCAGCATTTTTTAATCTGTAAAATCTGTTTAATCTATTGTTATCAGAAACTTTCTTTATAAATTTCTTCCTATCGGTAAATAAATGATAGCTTTAAAATAATCTTCATTGTCTTTACATGTTTATAGAACGGTTCTATCCTAACCATCAATGATAAACCAAATTTTTTTTTTACTTGATTTTTTTATACTTACGTATTTTCCCGGCGGTCCTCCAAGAATCATCGATATTTCGCCAAGATAAATGCCGGGCACATGAAATTGTTTATGGTTTGGAATACGATGGGCAACAGTTTGCCAGCACATTTGACGAAAAAATAGTTTGGCGGGAATGACCGCCGGGATAATACGTAAGTACCGATTTTTATTTTTATTTTTTTTTATTTTTTATTTATTTTTTTTTTACGGGTTTGTTTACCAATATTAAGTACAGCGAGTGCAAGCTCTGTTAATAGTCCTTAACTGCTTAAATGAAAAGTTTTCAATGAAGTATTTATGAAAATTTTATAGTCTATGTTGTCAAATACATTAAACTGTTGAATTAAAAAACCAAATTTAAAATGTGTGCGATTATCAAAAGATTATGAAGCAGCTATTATTAAGTCCAGTTGCCATAGGATTTTGACAAGTCAAAGCTTCACAAAGGATATCTGCCAAAGAGGGGGGAGGGGGGTAATGGATTTAAACGCCTATTCATGTTACATCTAAAGAAAAGCGCGTATCTCCAGACCGCAAAATCAACAGCTGCACAAAGGGGTAGAACCCTGGACCTGCACATGTTAGCATTCTCTCGATGTTCAGTGTCTTATCCATTCGGTCAAGTTTTTTTTTTTTTTTTTATGTGTGAAATTATCTAATGTGGTGGGTGTAAGACGGTGAATTACGGTGCTTATTTAAAGGCCAACTAAGAAAGTTAGTTCTACTGAGAATAATCAGCAAATAAGGATGCTGCTTGTCAATTGGGTTACTACACGTATAAGTAAATACGTTCTTCAACTATTATATCTCTTAAAACCTGAGACTCCAGAAGAAAACGCAAATTACAGGAAACAGCATCAATATAAACATATAAAGGAGGCAAGGGACGTTGAAACTGATTTTTTTTTCAATTTTGAACAATCTATGAAATATAAGGATAAATGAAAAGTAAATTAAAAAAAAGAAATTTTCAAAATGTTCCAGGTACATTCTACATCAATTTAAAAAGCTGAATTTTTCTAATCAAGTTAAAAGCAAGTACAGAAGTATAATTTAGTTTAAAACGAGTATAAAGGTACAATTTAATTTGAAATATAACTTTGTATTAAATTTATGCAATTTGTAGAGAAAATACATTTCATTATAACATACTATTTTTCAGAATTTATACTTGTTTTATTTCATTTAGGATGCATTAATCTTTGCCCAAATTATTGTTATTACAGAAAAATGTGCAAAACTATATTCATAATTATATCATTCTAAACATTCATGAGAAGTTTCAAAGAAATAAGACAAAAAATGATGAGCGTGGAGTATTTCGAAAATACAAATCAGATGAAAAATTCGTAATTGAGAAAATTGACTTTAGATGATAATATCTTCAGTGTCAATCCTTTGGATGACAATTCTTATAATATAAATAACAGAAATTATATAGATCAGTCTATTTTAAAAATTCCACTTGCTATGAAAAACTAGAAAGGAGCTCTTTTTTGGGGCTGAATATTCTTTTTTTCTAAATTTTTGTCAATCTTTAGCTCTTTCAACGTCTTTTGATCCCTTAATAGCTAAAAATGACAGTAACTGAGACGAAAGCAAATGATATCTAAAAATGAACTTAAGTTTTATTGCAGTTCTATTACAACGATAAGAACATATGCAAAGCCTTCATGGAACCATGCAGTTCAATTTTGAATAAAGTATATAATAGTTTGGAAATATTCTTCAGGTTTTTTTTTCTTAAAAATCTTTTTAATTTTTTTCCTCTTCATCATAAGCCCTCTGAGTGTATTGATTATTCGCACCCTTCTCCTTACTTGTTAAACTGGAGAAGAAAAGGGATGATTAATGTCGAACACACCGTGCGAGTGAAACTTGAAACTGGTTGATTAAAAAAAAAATGAAAGAAAAGAAAAAGAAAGAAAGAGAAAGTTCATAAAATTCGTTCCTTTACCTCCGTTTTTAAATCGAGGGAGCTTCAAAAACTTTTATCACTTCTTTGTCCCAGTGTATTTGCATACTTCGTCTTTCGAAAATAAATTCAAGTTTCTCCGTGTTTGCTTTTAAGAAATTCCAGGCGTTAATGAACTAAATTTTATCCTTTTCTTGGGGAAAGTTTTGATCTTTGCAGTTGAGATATATATTGGATTTTTTTAAATGTAAAAGCAAATAGATGGTTCGTATTATGTGTACTTTTTTGTATTTCTTAAAAATTTCCGATCTATTAAAACTTTTAAATATTCTGCTTAATTAACTCGTATTTTTTAGTATGAACAATACTCCGCGTGGGGTTTTTTTTAACTGTTGAAAGCCAAATCTGACTTCATTAAGAATTGTGTGGTAAAAATTTAGCTATTACTTTTTTTTTAATTGAAAGTTTTTGGTTTTCGCATTTTCTATTCAACCTCCATCATAATCTGAGATAGATAGTAAATGTACTGAAAATATTTTTTCCATGCGAGATTGTAATTCATTTACTCTGCCCTCATTCAAACTCTTATATTTATTCAGTTGTTTCGTTCATTTTTTGCCCCTTGCTTAGTCAGAGAAATCGTTATAGTGACGAGAACTGGTAGTGATCGAGCACTCCATTATGTTGTGGTTTCAAGGTTTTTATCCAGATCGTAGGTTACACCCATAAGATGCGTATAACCGTTACGAATCATAAGAATAAGTATTATACTACGTAGATGGTTCAAAAAGTAAGGTAACCGAGGTTCTCGCAGGTACACATATTCCCTGGGTGAATGATTTTTCATGTCTAGGTACAATAGACGATCACCGCAAGGAAATGCCACTCGATGGAGCTAGTAGTGCCGTGAAGCTCCTGAATTTCCTGAAATATCCTCCCTACAGCCTGGATCTCGCACCCACTGACTTCGAAATCTCCAGGTCGTTGAAGCGACACCTGACTAAACGCCATTTCCAAACCGATACTGCAATTCATTAAGAGACTCAGTCACCAAGACCCCGATTCTTTCGATGCGGGTTTCTGTAGATTGGTATATAGATGGGGGAAATGCTCTGATGCCCGTGGAAACCATTTCGTATCATTGTCTGTACCAAATGCCTTGCTATGACTGTATCGCTTCGATTTTGCGAATAAACTTCTTGGTTAACCCTTTCAGGCCTTGCATCCACAACTGAGGACACAAAAGTTATCTATACTATGGTATAGGACGGATGTCCTAATTTGTGCATGGAAAGTAAAAATAATTTTCCTCGAAAATTTAATAATCATTATTTTTTTATTTTATTTTTAATTACAAATTTAATCTGTATTATCAAAGGAAAAATTATTTTATTCATAGATAATTTATTTAATTAAGTCTGAAGGGATTAAAGAAATTGCTACCTTACTTTTTTAAACCACCCTCTTGTGTAAAATACTTACAAATGTCTTGTGATATCGTAGGATAAGCTATAGCATTATCTTATGAACATATCCTTATGATACGTTCGTAGAGGGAATTTTTTTTTTTAACCTACTATTTGTGATATCTTAAAATACATCTGAAATGATAAATTCAGCATGTTCGTATTTAACTTTTAGTTTGCACATGGCCTATTTGGAGTTGTCTATTTTTTAATGATACACATGTCTAAGCAATAAAAATTCTTTACAAAAGTTCTAGAAAAAAAATTATAAAATACAGATAACCCTGGCTTCACTTCGTAGTATTACATAAAATTGTTCTTATAAAAATCGGTGTAACGTAGTTTTAGTGTATGATCAAAATGGACTAACACTAATTTAAGTTATAGCACAGCTTAAAAGTAGTGCTACGTAAGAGATAATAGGTAATAAGAGATTTTTTTGTAGTCGTAATGTTTTTAAATGAAGTTAATATTACTTCAAAAACAACTTTTAGCCTTAAGAGTGAAAATGATGGAAAAAAAAAAAAAGATTTCCTAAAGTTACTAATAAGCAGAAAATAACATACTGTAATGGTCATGCCCAAAATTACGTGCAATCATGAAACAAAAATGCAGAAAAACACAGTTTATGAGCTATCGGTAAGTAATCTACTAAAAACTTCCAGTTTTCTTGTCTAGTTCAGAAATAAAAACGAAGTAACTTAATTATAACTACTTACGGAATCAGAAGTAAGTAAAATTCATTTACTAACCCAATTATTTTGCAATTTCGTGCAATTTTCTTAATATCTATCGCAATCTAATTCAATCTATTTCTTTTAATGACTAATTTAGTCTTGCGTAGCTGTTCTACTTGTATATTAAACACGGAGTGTTATTATTATTTTTTTCAGAGTTTACCTCATTTTTGTGCTGTTAAGTTTCTATTACTTTTATAGACTAATTAATATGCCTATGAATATGTATTTGAAGGTTAAAAGCACAGGAGAGCATTAATTTCAGCGTTAACACATTACATAGAGATTTTTTTCAGATTATTTTGTGTTTTTATTGTTCAGATTACATAATCTTCCTATTACGTCTGTTTACATATAATGCATTTAAATGTTAAAAACATATAGCTATGCAGCTGCTATTTTTAGCAAATATTATCGGATGAGTAGAACAATGCTATTACTACACTTACATTCACTGGCTTACATAAAATTATTTGAATCAAAACACTCTAACAGTCTAGTAACAGACCAATGAAATTTATCAACATCACAACAGCCTGTGCAAAGGAAGTATGATGATCAAAGTCAATCGTGCCACCTTTTCCATTTACTTGTTTATATAGACATATGGGCTGGGCGCCGCCAAAATTTAAGGCCGCTAAAAAAAACTTTTCAATGAAAAGTCTCCCAAAGAGCAACTTTTATTTCTTTTATTGAACCCGCAGTGGCACAGTCGTTTGGAGCTCGGTTCTCATCAGAAAACCAAAAGTGAAGCATCGCCGAACCTTGTCAGCATTTCCGAGGGTTACAACCCCTCCCGACTGGACTGCTGTGGAACCGTGTACGCCGGATAGCGGTGGTACACGAAAAATCTGTCGTAGTTCCAATACCCTCTATGTTGAAACAACACCTCTCTGTTGCCAAACCAGGTACAGATCTCTTATCTGGATTTGATGCAAAACTAGGAGACCCCATCGGGGGCGACGCAACTCCCCCCACCCAGAATAAAACATTTCTTTTATTTCTTCTCCCTTTCCCGCCTTAACTGAAACGTTCCTTAACTGTCTGGGTCTCTCACGAAACCTGAAATATTCAGGAATTCTGCAATTCAGCTTTTAAAAATACATACGCTTCGATTATTTGAAAAGAATTGCAGATAGAGATTAAATTTCGACTCTTCGTTTGCAAACTATATCTATCCGATTCGAAACACCGATTTCTCCGATTGGAAAAAGGTATATATTAAAATGTTGATAATCTCCTGTTTTTTTTCGGTGTCCATTTTTAATCAGACGGTAACTATAAATGGTCATATGTAGCTGATTTAAGTGATTTTGTTATCTGTCTTTCCCGTTTGAACCACATCATTGTACACTGAAAGGAAAATGTAAACATGTTTACATTTTCATTGTGTGCTTGAGCACTTATTCTTACATTATATAGTCAAAGCTAACAAAATACGTTGCAGCAGGCAGTGTAAAATTATTAACGCTAGAATGTAGATTTTACATTATAAAACTAACTATTAATTACTATATTCATTAACTGAATCAGCTTTTTTTGAGGGGAGCGGGAGGGTATTTCAAATTCACAGCTGCTAAGTAGAGAATTTTGAAATTCCGCTTAATATGTGTCGATTCAGAGCCGCTAAAATCCTAGCCTTGATGGAAAGCGAGTACTTTCTTTTTTTCTCACAGCAATTCCGTCCGCCACTTTAGCTTGTAAAGATGACGGAAATGCAGTGGGAAAGAAAGGAAGGAGATACTTGAATCATATATTTCTATAGTAAACAAACGAATTTTAAAAAAAGCAATACGGTCAGCTCGCGTTAACTCGAAGTCCAAGAGGCCAGACATTATACTTCGACTTATCAAACGTTCGTGTTGTCAACTTCTTATTTTGCATGAAAAAATTCCAATTTTATATTTTAAATGTTGGTAATCGATTACGTACCTTTATTATAGTTTAAGAATAATAATTTGTTAGTGTTAAATGTTAAAAAGGGGAAAAAATATGCAAGGAAAGTTTTTACGCTCATTCTAGAACCTGAATTAGTCTGCAGGGTCGAGAAAGTGTATTTTCTCTCCCTGCGAAACAAGCTAAATGGTTACGAATACGTAGTTTAAAAAAATAAATAAATAAATAAATAAATAAACCAATCCTGTTTCTTTTTCCCTTATATTCAGGCATAAAACTGAAATTAAAACTTTCACAAAAACTTTGACTTAAAGGGGAAGACTCCGAAATATGGAGATGATTTTGTGTTATAAAAATTTAAATTGTTTTGATATTTCATGAGATCTTCGAAATGAACGATTATTCGTACTTCGCTGTATTTCTTATTCACTGTATACTTCACTGTATTTGTCTTAACTGACTTATTTCATTTACATTGATTAACTAAAGCTGTCTTACTGAGCTCCAAAATATTTTTTATTTCCAATGAAAAGAGATATTACGAAAGAAAAAAAAACAACAAGCAAGAGGAACAAAGACCGAATTCATAGTCCCTGGCTGAAAAGCTCTTGCTTTCCAATATCTAGACACCTTTGTCGATCCACAACGGAGCAGGTGATCCCTATCCATTACTTCTCCAGAATTACATAACGGGACGGTAGGCTAAGGGAAAGGTGGCCAGGCGGTGCAGATAGGCAGTCAGACAATCATGTCCGGTAGACAGACGAAAGGTCGCAACTGCTTCGCGTCTTGGTTTGACAGCTCCGAAATATCAGTAATTAGTCTAACACAGGAGATGTACGCAACAGGAAAAATCTTGGGAAGTTCGACCTCAGCCATAGAATGAGAGCATAGGTGAGATAACTGTGAGAAATTGGTAGCCATGAGGTCAGATCTGTGTATTATTTTGCTCTGTCAAAGTAGGCATGGTAACATATTGCTCGCCCAAAGATAAAACGCCGGCTTTGGTGCGCTGCCAAAAAAATACATGCTGCGAAGATGGGTTCAGATGTCCAAGAAATTTTCTCTCTAGTATGTGCTGACAGTGTTGACAATTTAGCCCCTTTTTGGCTAGATTTTGGCCAACTGGCAATACGGAAGTATTTTGTAAATCGGAAATGAAATTTCAAGTGTTTCAAAAAACACTACTACCGTATAGAATTTTAAGAGTCCTTGCACATCTGAACCCATCTTTCCTATGAAACAAATCGCAGTATCCATTTTTTTGACAGCGCGCCAAAGCCGACCTTTTATCTTTGGGCGAGCAGTACAGGTATGTGAAAAAAAAAAAAATGCGTGTTTGTGTAAATTTCATTTTGCCATTTATTTTGCAAAACATTATCAAAACTGTACATTGAGGACCCTCCTATCACGAAAACTAATCGAATGTTTATGCTAACTTAAGTTTTGTATTTCTTTAAAAGTAAGTTAAAACTGCAAGATGTCATTTCAATCCATTTCGTCGTTTATGTGTGATGTATGAACAAATATTTACTACATGTTTTTGGCCATATCTAAAAACAATTCACAATTTTCAAAAAATTCAAAGGATATATATTTTTAAATGAGTTACTATCTATCATGCCCCTAAGTTTCATTTCATTCCCACAAACCGTACTTGTGTTCAGTGATCAGTAAAACTCTCACAAACCGAGAAACAAAAATAAAAAATGCTAAGTCGTTTGATCTTCCTTAGAGCATCAAACGGATAAATGTCGCTCTTTTTCTTTCCAAAAAATGCAGTCAAATTCTTTTTTGTCTTTTTAGTTGCTAGATATTTTGTTCAATATTATATATGCTGTGGAACTGACGAATATAAAGGAATATTAGAAAACTCATACATTTGCGTGCGTCATTTACTCTGATCAAATAAAAACGATTTTGAAAATATTAAATCTTTTACTATGAATTAGTTGGATGTGTAACTTAATATTGCTTGACTAATAACTGAGCATGATAAGCTCGATTTCATTACGAGTGCTTATAGTGGTGGGGGGGAGGGATTTTGATCGTTTTTCTAATTCCTTGAGCTTTTAATATATTCGTGAAAAGTCAGAAACACGATTCATGTGGCTTAATTTCGATTCATGTGGCTTAAACACGATTTTGGCCAACTGGCAATACGGAAGTATTTTGTAAATCGGAAATGAAATTTCAAGTGTTTCAAAAAACACTACTACCGTATAGAATTTTAAGAGTCCTTGCACATCTGAACCCATCTTTCCTATGAAACAAATCGCGCTTAATATGAACATGTATTCTATGCGTCATTTATTCTGCTTGAACTTTTTTAGACCGAAAATGAAAGGTAAACGAATAAATTTTGGAGTTTGCTTATCCCCAAACATGACCCTTTTAAAACTCTCTCAAGCATAATAGCCTGATAAGTTTATAATAAAACGTTTCGGCGCAACATATTTTTGACAAAAGGAATAACAAAGTCGTAGTAGTAATTTTTATTGTCTGATTTTCATTGTATTAGCAAACAGTTTATGTTTACCAAAAACGAACAGAAAATAAGTTTCAGAAAATAGAAAAGATGTTTTTTTGTTCAGAGAAAAGCATAATATTTTACTGCTCTTAAAGAAATATTTCTTTTAAAAATTTATCAAATTTTCACTAAATAATAATCTAGTAAACTTAATATTGGTAAAGAATTTATTTTATTAAAAAACAAAAGCTGAGAGATTAACTCAAAAGTACTTTTTTAACTATTACTTTGTTAAAAGGTAACAGTTTAACTTTGCTAAGAGATACTTACAGTGAAATTATTTATAACATGAAGAAGAACTTGTTCTCAATGTATACATGTATTAAATCGATTTTTTCTGTTTCATAAATTTTATAAGATGTTTTTAGTGTGCATAAAAATTCGAATATTAATTTGTATACTGCTTAACTTCATTTATTAAAGGTAGAAAAATACAACCATACCATTTTCCAGGTATATTTAACTCTAGATATATGGTTCGCATATTTCAGAAAGCCTGTATGGTAAAATTGTGTATAACACGTATATACACATATAGGGAATTTTCATGGTCAGAATGAAACTTGGAGTTTACTTTTCCTCTGAATATCTCATCCTACTTCAAAGAACGTATACAGTAGGCTAGTTTCAACAGAGACGAACAATTCTAACTTTTTTTTTTCTGATAGTGAAAAACGAACATCAGCCTTATTCACCGGTATCAGCTACATAAAATATTTATCTTCAAGTTTTCTATCTTGTAGTACGATACAAATGTATCATTCACACATACGAATACTGTTGGTACATAAGAACATGTTATGTAAGTATAAAAGGAAAATGAAAAATCCGAATTCTTAACCAGTAAAATGTTGAATAGTGTGCTACATATATGATGCAGTAATTTACTGTGTTAAAAATTTTACGTAGTCGAGTACAGTTTTACATGTAAAAGCCTTTCTTTTTAAAAATATAACTTAAAAAAAATACTGGCATATCATGGGAGGGGAATTTCTTTTTACTTTCCAGTCTATATATATAAAAGAGGAGAGTTTGTTTGTTTGTTCGCTATACGCGTCCAGACATTTCGACGGATCTGGACCAAATTTGTCACGCTGACTAAATAGGACAAGAAAAAGCTAATGCCGTAAAAATGAAATTAATAGGATTAATAGATATAAATAAATTATTCGTGCAAGGTTTAAATTAATCGATAAAAAATAATACGTATTCCACTCGGCTCCAAAATACGAAGGTGTTCCATAAATTTCAAAAATTCATTTTTAAAAAAAACAAATTTTATATTTATGTGCAGTTTTCACCGATGATTTCTGTGAGCGTTTTTTGTTTGGCATCATATAAAATTTTAATTCTAAATTCGTCGATGAGGGCGCTATAGTTTGAAATGTATTAAAAAGGACAGATATGCGCATATACAATTCGTAATATTTATTTTTCAGAAATTTATAGGTCTGAAAATAAATTAATTTTATATGCGCATATCTGTCTCTTTTTAATGTGCTTCAGCCCAAAGCACCCCATCAGCGAAATTTTGAAATAATATTTTTACGATGGAGAGAAAAATATATTTTGTGCAAATAAAAAACCATTAGTGGAAACCACTTTTGGAAATAATAACTTGTCTGTTTTGTGAAATTTTGAAATTTTTACCTATTTATGTGACGCTCTATTCTAAAAGATTGGCCGTTAATGATTGCTGTTCCAGGTGTAGATTTGATACAACTTCCAGCAATACAGGTCGTTTGAATGACGCATGCCATTTCCTACAACAAAAACTAAACCATAATGTTTCGTATAATTTGCGCCGACATCACATTTTTGGTATCGTACTTTGAGGATTTGTTAGCAAGGTACATATTTCACAAAGCAATGGACCAGACATACCCTTCTTTAAAAGATTCTAAGGGCTGAGGAAGGATACTGATCAGACAAAATTTCTAACACAGGAGTCCAATGCAGATATTAGAGAAACATTGAAGGATGATATAAGTGAGATTTTGTAGTACGCAAAAGTAAAATTAAAGATAATCTACCCCGTGAAGACTTCTGAGAATTCTTAAAACTTATTTTAATATTTATAGGGGAGATATTACCTCGAGGGGTATGTTTCCTACAACCTGGAGAATACCGTTTAGCCAGATGAATGGCCAAAAGAACATATTATCTGAAAATAAAGGGAGCAATTTAAATTAATTCGAGAGGAAAACGCTTTAAAAGGTGTTTCTTGTTTTATTATCAAATATTATAGAAAAGCATGGTTTTCGGATAAAAACTCAATCGAAGTTGCTATGAATAATATTCATACCTAAAAAACACGGGTAACTTATCAAAATGACGGCTAGTCAGATGCGGAAATAGATAATACAAAGTTTATGAACCATTTATGGTATTTGGGAGACGAATGCGTTGTTCTAGTTCTATTTGTCTTGAAGATAAAAAGAATCTATAGCTAAAATAATGGTGGTTGAAAAAGAACCAAATGAGTCCGAAGATTTTAGAAAGAACAAATTTTAGTTAAATTAGATGATTAAGAATATTTTCTTAATAAGGATTCGCAAAGAATCAGGAGTAAATCAGCAATTTATTTTGATTGGCTCAAAATACCAAAAGATTTTGTGCAACTGGATCACGTACAATAGCAACATGAAGAAAACTATTTAAAAGAAAGAGAAAATTGCAAAGTCAGTACAGATTGTTAATACTTTAATAGAGTAAAGTTAACTCAAGAATTTAACTCCAAGTTTACAAGACGATTTTCAGAAAGAATTTATTTTACAGGCAGTGCAAGGTTATCCCAAGAAATATCCAACATTCAATCGGGAGTCGTTAAGGATCCCATGCAATTGAGATATCATCATAATAATTTTATTCTGCTGTTCTTAACTTGCAGACCTTTATAGTTATATAAAGTCTTTAAATCTCCAATTTTTAGCTATATTGGATTATGAAATTAATTTGATAAATCTCTGATAAAAGGATATTCTACATAAAGTTAATACTCAAGAATTTAGGAAAATTTTAAAAACTTTTAACATTCAACGTTCATGGGGTACGTGTTCTTGACGTCCAAATGAGTTCAAAATCTGGGCACATTATTTATTAACGTATTGAAGCAGATTTAGGGGGGCCTGCAATTTGATTTTTAAAAAGAATCCATATAAATAAGAACCCCCCTAGGCTAGGTCATACGGGAAGAATGGAGCCAAGCAGAATAGCAAGAGGGCTTCTTAGGGAAAGTCCCATCGGGTTGAAAACCAGACTAAAAATTAGATGGTGAGCTCAAGTGGAAATGGACTTGAAAAGACCGAGCATTACTTACTGGAAACAAAATGCTACTAGCAGTGTACAGAGAGAGGAAAAATCTTAATTGACGTCAGAGCTCTTCAAAGGATGTAGCACCAAAGATGATAAGGAATAGATGCGAGACCAGACAGAGATCCGCGGTTTGTTTTGCAAGACGAGGAAAACCTACTTTTCGTCTCACATCTATCTTTAATAACCAACTACAGCCACCTTTGCAACAAACTTTAGTAATTAAGCGAGGCTCGATTCAATATTCAGAAGCAGCCTCTTCATATGAACATAAATCATGAAAAAGAAAAAAATATTGCAAAAAAAGCAATCTTCAAACTTTATTGATATAAAGTCCAGCTCATGTATTCATAAAATAAAACTGTAAATATATAGATTCAAAACTACAACCGCAGGGTAAAGTGTATTTACATGATCCGAATGAAAATGAGATTTTTACCTTTACTTCGAGTATCTCATCCTATTTTAAAAGTATTCGAAAAAGAAGATTCAACGGAATCCAGAAATTTCATCCTTTCACTGTTGATTTATGGTGTCTGGTGCAGAAGTGTAAATATATGGCAGACAGTGCTCAAATTTTGCTGATAGGGAAGAAAGTCTATCATATTGTATTCCCCAATAACATCCGCATAAAATATTCAGTTTGAATTTTTCCCATCTTGAAGTAAAATATGAAAATGGCGCTGATGCGAAGAGCGTTGCAGTATAAGAGCTCATGGAGCGTGAACGGTTTTTGTGAGTATGGAACAAAATGTAAAATAATCATTCTAAACATTACGTCATAAAATACGAAAAATATATCGTGTAATTAAAATAAGATTGTTGTTATCAGGTTAAATTATTAGTTACAGTACCGTTTATTTTCATTAATATTTAACCCATTTATGCCTAGTGTCCCTTTTTTGGGACGGAATTTTCGCTATTAGTCGAAAACGTTATTTAATTTTCCTAGCCTTTATTCATGAGTATTGAGCCTCACCTCTACAAAATATTTTAACATGACCAAGTAGGATGTTGATATTTTGATTTTTATGCATAAAGATTTTAAAAGAAATTATCCCTTGTTCAAGAAGTTGACATCAGAAATTTATCTGTTATTTCTGTTATCAGTAAAAATCGAAGAAAGTCGCAAAAATATCCAGGCACAAATGGATTAAAACTTGAGAAAAAAGAAAGAGCAAGACTTATTTTTTGCATTATCTACATTGTCAATTTCTGTGCGTAAATGATTTTTAAAATTAAAATGTGTGTAAACAGGTCACGCACACGCACACACACACACACACACACACACGTGCGTGTGTGTGTGTGTAGTTTTTAGTATACACGTAACATACCTTGGATTCGCAAAGATTATTTTAAAATTTGATTTTGCGTAATTCACATAAAAGTTTCTTGTCTATGTCCAGTTTACAAACGGTACCTGGAAGATCACATTGTTTTTGAATATAGACGTGAGCTTTCGCGTCTGTCTGCCCATATGTTTGTTCGTTATAAGCACCTTGTAACAATCCCACAAACCCTGAACTCTTTTTCCCCTCTCATTCAGACATTAGTTCATGATCTCCCTTCCTTCCTCCCCTCTCTCTCCATATAGATTTTTGTTTTACGACTGACTCGTTGCAGCACTGGTTACGAAGAGGATGTTTTGTGGAGGTTCTAATATAATTTTGCAACGCACGCTTCTACCTAAATAAATGTTTGTATTGCGGTGTATATATTATGTGTAATTATTTAGTAGCCCCGAGGTTATGAAATATGTTTTAGTTATGATAGTTGCGCGTTATAACCTTAAACTGGTCGTCGTAGTTGGAGCACATCGGTACACTGATTAAATAGCAGAAGAGACGGTTTTGCTCGGAAAAAAAATAATACGATTATTATTATCTTAGTTATTTTATGTGTTGTGCCTATTTCAGCGATTTTTCATATGTCATTTCTAGCACAGAGGCTCCTAAACTGTGGTTACCTGACATCTGGAAATCCGCGAAATTGTAGGAAAAAAATGGTTGCACGCAGTTCAAGAAGATTGTATAACAAAGTTACAGATAAAGCACTGCAACATTTGATTCCGTTCAATACAACAAACATATTTACGATATAATGAAATCAAAGATTAGAAACAAGCCTAATGTAGAAATGGACCTCAGAATGCCATTCCAACATAGCGTGAGAAGATCGTTCTGGTTTCAAGAAAACTACTGCACCCATCTCATTAAGTAAAAACTATTTACAGAAAACATCATAAGATCTATTTTGATCAATATTTCACTAAGAAATGTTTGTATGAGCTTAATGTCTTAGGATTTGTAATCGTTAAAAATCTTTTTCTGCTATTTTTATACTTATTTAAAAGAAAAAAAAATTCAGTATACAAATAAAATTGTCTTCTACAATTCACAAGACCATGAATTAAAAATAACAGCAGTACATTCTTACCAATAACAATTAAAAATGCAAATGAGATTATTGAGACAGAAATTAAGTCTCAAGAATGAAGTAAAATGCCTAGGGTTAGGGGCAGGATAGGGTCTGCAATAGTCATGCTGTTCAAAAGGGATTCCCGGACTATATGAGTTCAAGAACCCCTGTTCTAGCAAGATTAATTTTTACCCATTAACTATGCATAAATATATATATTTATTTTTTTTATTTGAAAGTCTAGAAAATGCTTTTCAATAGAGCAAGCACTGTTTCAACGTCGTACTTAAATTAGTTTTCTGTTTTTTGTTTTTCTGCTTTCTTTTAGCACTTGAGTGTTATTAATTTTACACAACAATTTTTGTTATTAATTTTAGACAACAATTTTTGTCGTACACAAAAGAGGGCGTTTCACTTGGAAAGATAAGGGGGGGGGGAATGTCAAGTGTGGCCAAGGTTCGTGAATTTTCCTTTTTCGTGGGTTCTCTCGATTGATTCTCTCGATTTGAATCCAAAAATAAGTCACCAAAACTGAACCCAGCTTGGCGATATCTTCTATATTTGGCAAGAAATTGTGAAACCCTACTGTTTATTTTTATGGTAATACTAATTAGTGTCTAAAGGGTGTCTCATAATGGCAGGAACAAAAGTAAGACACATATTAAAGAATCAGAATCATATAGCATTGTGGGGTCAGAAACGCCGTTTTCACTTGCCTGTTAATAATCACTTTGGCAAAAGTATTGAAGAGTTCGTCTAATTTCTTAACCGTGTTTCAGAACCAATGAGCTTGGTTTTAAAATTTGAACAACGAAATAAAACAGAATTTTTAAGTTGCCAATTTTAGTGACTTGTTATATGTGAAACATATATCAGATTTTGGCGAACAGTGGTTGAAAAGTTCACTATTATTTCAGCACTTGTTCCAAAGGGATTATTAGCAGGTAAGTGAAAACCAAATATTGCTAAGAATCCTTATTATGTACCCTAACTCCCCTTAAAGTTTGTTCGAATCATTATTGGACACCCTGCATATTGATGTAAATAAATATGAAATATAGTTGGAATATCCAAGGCGAAAACTGTAAAACAGTTTCAGTAAGCGATTTTAATATACATTTCAATTCTGAAGAAGTGTTTATCGAACAAGAAAGACAAATATGGCATACTCATGGATTAGAATACTCTTTCCAACCTAATGGAAGAAGGAAAACAAATAAGGACGATGCATGGATTTGATACGCTTTTAATATATAGCACTTTAGTGCATATCTTATAAATAAAAATGAAATTCTGTTTGTTTGTTTGTTTGTTTGTTTGTTTGTTTGTTTGTTTGTATGTTTGTGGATTTGAGTTGTATACAAATCCACAAAAATGGACCTATCAGCCTGAAATTTTGCACAGATATGTAAAATAATATAGAATAAATCATAGTCCACTTTAAAACTTTGAAAGTCCACCCGTTCCCGGAATTTAAGAGATTTTTTATGTACTCCACGCAAAAAGTTTTCCGTAATTGTAACCCCTGTAGTGAAAAAAGTGTGAAATAAGGATCGTGGTTGCCATGTGTGGCGATTTTGCCGAATAAGATGTTTTAAATTCTCAAAGTAAAAATAAAAGAATAATAATGATTTTTTTTGTTAGTTTATATTCGTAAGGTTATATTTTTTTTAATTATAATATCGTGTGCATGGGAAATCGGAGCAGGAATGAAATGTTTAATACGCAAAACAATAAGAATTGAAGATTTCCGAGGCTAATATGTTAAAATTTTTTAGTTTGGCGAAAAAATAAAATGGCTAAAATGCCGAGAAAGTGAGTTCTAGCGGTTTGCACAGTTTCCGGCTCTGCGCAATTTACTGAGAGCTTAAGGAAACGGATTTTTGAAAACAAGTGGTTTTATTAGAATACAGCGTTAAATTTTAATGATACGTGCGAAAATAATGCAGTTATTAAGGGATTTCAAGCGATCTATCTTCAGCATTCTCGCGATTTTGAGGAGGATTCTAACGCTTGGCGCTATTTATCGTAATTTAATCGTCTGCTATTTGGGTTATGAATACACCTGCTTATAAGTTTTTGAAATTTTCATTCAGTTGGAATTGTGCATTTTTCTGAGCAGCTTTGCTGCATCTAATGTATTACATCCAGAAAAAAGGATGTTAGAAATATCAATTTTAATTTTGTTTAATCACACTCATGAATAATGATGCACTTTCCAACTTAATGAAAGAAGGAACGAAAATAGGGAAGACCCATGGATTATAACTCTTTTTATATATAGCACTTTAGTGCGTATTTAAAAATCTGAAAGTGTGTCAGATTTTCTATGATTCTAGCGCTTGGCGCAATTTAATGAGAGGGTATTTTTAAAAACAAGCGTAGGTTATCTTATAAATAAAAATGAAATTCTGTTTGTCAATTTGTTGATTTGGGTAGTATACAATTCCACAAAAATGGACCTGTCAGCCTGAAATTTTACACAGATATGTAAAATAATATAGAATAAATGAACTATTAAAACTTTGAAACTCCACTTAAAAGCGTTTTCCTCCTGAATGGTTCTCTTAATTTCCGTTCCCGGAATTTAAGAGATTTTTTATGTTCTCCACGCAGAAAGCTTTACGTAATATTAACCCCTGTAGTGAAAAAAGTGTGTGAAATAAGCATCTTGGTTGCCATGTGTGGCGATTTTGCCGAATAAAATGTTTTAAATTCTTAAAGTAAAAATAAAAGAATAATAATGATTTTTTTAGTTTATTTTTTTAGGTTATTTTTTTAATTATAATATCGTGTGCGCATAAGAAATGAGAGCAGGAATGAAATGTTTTATACGCAAAACAATGAGGATCGAAGATATCCGAGACTAAAATGTAATTTTTTTTAGTTTGGCGAAAAAAAAAATGGCTGATAGGCCGATTTTTAGAGAGTGAGTTCTAGCGGTTTGCACAGTTTTAGGCTTTTTGGCGCAATTTACTGAGAGCTTAAGGGAATAGCATTTTTGAAAACAAGTGTATAGGTTTTCTTAGAATACAGCATTAAATTGTAACTATCCGTGCAGAAATAATGCAGTTATTAGGGCATTTCAAGCGATGTAGTTTCAGAATTCTCGCCAATTGAGTACATTGATTTAACTTGGGGGAAATCCGCCAAATTTCAGAAAATTGAAATCTTCGCATTTAGTACATCGAGGTAACGATGAATAAAACATGTTATAGTTGATAATTTAAAAAATGCGGCTTAAGGGATTCCACTTTTCAAATAAATGACTGGCGGTCGAACCATTTCCCATTTTGATTGCTGCTAAGTCAATGCTTCGAATGATTCCCTGAAAAAACTCTTGCAAAATGGCGTATGCTGGCACTTTGGCGAGGCTTAGATTTGAAACTGGATTTTACTTGAGACTGGTATATACGTATAATAAGACTGGTTATAGATAAAAATGAATGTTGGTATGTGTGTAGGAGGTTGAAAAACTCCAGCACCGTTTCACCGATCACCATGATATTTGGTTCACCTAAGTCTTTTATCATGGAGAAGGTTTTTATGCTATCCGTTTTCCTCTAACTTTTCACTAGGTGGCGCAGCAGAACGTCGAATTCTATTCCGTTTAGCCGTTTGCTATGCGAATATCGTCCAACCAATTTCGATGAAATTTGGTACACGCGAATATTAGAACACGGAGAATATTTTTCACTATCTATTTGCTGTAACTTACCGCTAAATAGCGCTGCAACGCATCAACTTTTATACGTTCGACCGATCGGCTTAAAATTTTTTATACTTACACATTTGAGAACGAAGAATATATTCTAACTGCGTTACTTTTGATGTTACTCACCACTAGATGGCACTGCAATGCATTATTATTTTAACTCGCCACTAGATGACGCTGCAGCAGGCCAAATTTTTGACCATTCAAACGGTGGCTATGAAAATCAGTATACATAGCTATTTGAACAATGAGAATATTTTGGCGTTATCCATTTTGCTATAACTCGCCACATGACGGCGCTGTAGCAAATCATTACTTTAATTAACCACTAGATGGCCCTGCAGTGTATCACTTCTTGACTGTGTGAATGATCGCTATGAAAATAGGTATACATAGATATTTGAACACGGGGAAGAGTTTGGCACGATCCATTTTCCTATAACTTGACACTAGATGTCGAGTCAACACATGAAATTCAAGACTATTCAGCCGAGTCGTCATGAAAATTCGTATACATCGATATCTGAATGCGAAGAATATTTTTGCCGTATCCGTTTTGCTAAAACTCGCCACTAGATTGTGCTACGCTGCATCGCCTTCTGCACCGTAAAAACGATTGCCTTGAAATTCAGTATGCATGATTATTGAACACAATATAACGCGATATCCATTTTGCTATATCTCTTTATTACAATAAATAGTAATCACAACAAATATTAATATCAAAAAGTCCATTCATTCCCGTGCGAAGAACGGGTACTTCAGCTAGTTTGAAATAAATATAAGTGTTTAATTTTTTTTTTGGGGGGGGGAGGGGGATTTTTTTTATGTCGCTAGAAAATTCTATTTTTCAGAGAAATTTCTCTTAAGTGCTTGTATATTCATTTCTCAATGTACTTCAAAAACTTGGTAATCTGCCGGAATGAAGAGTTCAATAGCAATTTTTTTAATGTTTTTAAATAAATACACATTCAGATTTCTTGCACGCTAGCTGCTTCTTCAACCTTGAATCTGCGTCTCTTCTCCAGAATGAGTTTCGTGGGCGACCACGAAACAGAACGGTGGGAGTGGTATAGCTGAGTGAGAGATTGATGGATGGTTGTGAGAATGATGAATGCTTTTATCCAGAATTTTTCGAATCGCAAACTTATAACGATATTATTTTTCCTTTCTTCTTTTAATTATTTAAGAAATACTAAATTTCATCACTACTTTGAAATTTCGTTTCTTCTTAAATTATTAGTTAGCCATAAAAGTTATTTTGCGATTTTTTTATAGCCTTATTAATGGCTAGAAATTCTGTAATAATTTATGTTGTAGCTAATGTTTAAAATAGCAGCACTTATGTGTATTATTTTTAATTACTATTATTTTAATTTTAGAATAAAAGGATGTGGCGCATTCATTATTATTTTTCAGTTAAAAGATTTAGAATTACATTTTAATTTTATTATTTTTGATAAGCAGATTAAACGATTTTTTGGTAGTTACATTACATGCAGTTTTGAAGAATCGCCCATGTATGCATGAATGTATATTTTTTAATTTATATTCACTTTATGCATTAGTGTTTGTGAAAATAAGCCACAGGATTAGAGTAGCAGATATCAGTGAAGCATTCATCACAACATTCAGTATCGGATTCTGAAAAAAATTGTACGTTACAAATGTGATTCAAAGTAATAATAAATATCATCCCTTAAAAAAACTTTTTTAAACATCCACCAAACAAGTTGAGGGTTTCATAGGGGCAGTTTATGAAATTCAATTGAACATTAAGACACAGGCATTAGATAAATCATGAAACGAAATAAAATATATCTTGAAAATCAAATTTCATGAATATATGTTCATTGATTTCATGTATTGATATAATGCAGACGGATGAGACATAGATAAATGAAAAGAATATTGTTTTCACATAAAATATATATCAATATTTATAACCTCAAAGTCGAATACATTTACATGATCCGAATGAATATGAGATTTTCTACCATTTTCTTAAGTACTTCGTAACATTTCAAAACTATGTGGGAGGGTAGGTTCCACGAAGTCAGTAAATTCTAACCTTCCTATGTTGATTTATGGTGTCTGTTGCAGAACCATAAGCGTGTGGCAGACAGTGCTCAATTTTTTGCAGATAGGAAAAGAAGAAAGTCCATCATACTGCATTCCCCAATAATACTCGCATAAAATATTCAGTTTGAATTTTCTCCGTCTTGAGGTAAAATATGAAAAAAAAAAGAGCGAATGCAGCTATCACTGTTCTAATGCTAGCGAAAGGCGTATTCCAGTTGCACGGTAGTGGAACAGAAATAAGAAATATTAATCCGTAACCTAGGCCACAAAATTTCGAGAATATTACGGTAAATATAATTAGCTTTGATAAAATAATCTAGTAATATTTTCTACCCATTAAAGAAAGTTCATTAAGATATTAGTTTAAGAAATGAATGTACACATTCATTTTTACCTCAAATAGAAAATGTTTCATTTTTGTTTGAAAATGATGTTTCCTTGATTTAAGTGATTGGGCAGATCCAGGGGGTGGGGGGGGGGCTATGGCGCGTTCGCACCAACTCCATTGAGTGCACTTAAACCCTCTACTAAACCCATGTTTAACCTGGTCGCTCTCATCATCTGGTCTTGATCGGAGCGTTCAAAGAACCATAATGGGAATCAATATTACTCAGAGAAGGACAGTTTTCTCCTTGTATCTTTTTAAATGATGAGAGTGAGCAGGTTAAACATAGGTTCAATATTAAAATACCCAGGTACAAAACAAAAAAATATTACTCACTTCTGAGCTAATTTTAAAGCTAATAATATGCTTCATCCTATTTATGGCCCCTCCCTTGAAATTTTTCTGGATTTGCCACTTCTTGTTTTAAAGTAAAGGAAATTATCCGTTGTAGTAGATAATATAAATAATAATTATCGTAATCCTCAGCTATTGCAGGTAAATATCTTAGAGTCAATTATATTTAAACTTTTAATAAATTTAGTTTCAGTATTTACTTACATTAACAGTTGCAAATCATCAAAGCTTGAATGAATGTGAAAATGATTTCGTAATATATGACAGGTGCATGTAAAGTTCAAACTTAGCGGCTGTCAGAGGACTGTGTACGGTGTATAGGTCTTTAAATTGTGTTTAATGAAATAACTTTATTTATTAACACATTAGCACTCAGCCATTTTCATCCTATGCTCCAAATTATGATGATCCCTGCAGTAATAAATAAATTTCCGATATTAGTGAGGTATAAGAAATGTATTTCTTTTTCTAAAGAATATTAATAAAACGGTGCAAGATTCGCATTTACTTTGCTACTGCTAAGTGTTTTGTAAAAATCCAATTAATTATTCACAAAATAAAGATCGGTAAATTAATGAATTATGTTCTTTTTGAGACGGTCTCCAAAGGTAGGGGTCAGTGGGTTAGAACATTCGGCGAATGTTTAAAACAGTTTTTGAATTTGGTTTGCCAATCTGTATGAAAGTACTCTAATGCCAATTAATGTGCATGAGTTTTCCGAAATTTCAATAACATTGTTAACGTTTACAACGGAAAGTTCCATATTAGAAATTGCGTACACACCATTTATATATATCTTTTATGAAGGGGAGGGGGGGGGATTCAGGAATATTTCCAAACTTCCCGTCTTATGGGATTTTGAGAGAGAAAGTTTATCGAGATCCATGGCTATTTTAGGCTTTCATCTCATTTGTTCTTAAATACAAGTTCATCTTCATTTCAAAGTGCAATTTTACACCATTACATTTAGACAAAAACAGCCATAGGTTGGGTTATCATTTTTAAATTCTCAAAAACAGGACATGAGAAGGGAGGTGGGGGGAAGCAGGACATAATGACAAAAAAAGACTGACAAATTGAAATTTCTTACCCTGTGTTTTATATTTTTCGGATGAGGTTATCTTTTTTGAGTAACAGGAGTTTAAAATAAGTATGGAGGAAATTTTGCACAGGAGAACTTCTTAAGTTTTCCTGTGCAAAATTTCCTCCATACTTACTGTATGTTATAATACTTTTTACTGATTCCAGCTGCAATCGACTTCGTTCATCAGATCACTGGATATTCATCAATGCAAACACTTGTGCTACATTCGCATTATGGGAAATTAAGCAAAAATATACGCATATTAAAAGAATTTTTTAAAGGAGCAGCCAACATTCGCTAACTTTTCAAAAAATGTTCTTATTAAAATTGTATGCTGCTAGAAATATGCTTAATACTACAAAATTTCCTTCACATCGTTAGATTCTCCCCCATAGCAATGCATTTTATTATTTTTCAATTTAGTTTTAAGTAGCACTAAAAAGGCAGGGCATTTACCTACGTTCGAAAAAAAAGCCGTCGGGACGCTCATAAACCGTTAAAAAAAAGCAGGACATATCCGGCAAAATCCGGACGTCTGGTAACCGTCGACATGTTATCTCAAGGCTTGCAGGCAAGCGGCAACGACAAGTATGCAAACCTTCGCAGGCACGAAGCTTCCGCTTTTTTGAGTTAATCCAATGTAATATTTTGGTACGTTGTCTCATTTTTTTTATTAATTCACAATTCAATAATATGTATGCAATTAGATTTTTGTTGGAAAGTTTTTTGTAATGGTTTTATTTCTCTTGTTATCATACGAATGAGATATATCAATCTTAATCAGTTCATTAAAAGATTGAAGCAACATGTAAAAAGTTCTACAGTCGACTCAAATTACAAGCTTAATCAAGTTTTAGATATCTAATTTATGAACTTCTTCGTTAAGAGAAGCATTCTAACAGATAAAAATATTATTCGGTGAATTTAGTACTCCTCTAAAGATTAAAAAAGAGAGACTTTATAAATTAATTTTTAAAAAATAATTTTATGTTTGTTACAATACTATATCTTTGATCCCTTTTCCAGTTTTTCTGGTAAAACAAAGAATAACATTTCCGACATCATATAAAGGAAATTCAAGAATTTAATGAAACATTATATCTCGTTCAGAATGAAACTTTCTAAAGCTATAATGATTACCTATTAGGCTTTAACTAAACCAGTTTAAAATGTCAAAGATTTGAAAGAAAAAAACACGTGTATTCATGATTGCAAGCATACATTTTTTACTCTTACGCTGTATTTGAATGAGCTAATTTAATTGGAACACACGGTGCTTAACAAAAAAGCACTTTCGTTTGATATGAAAGCAAAAGCACGAAGATCTAAAGAAATAATTTCTTTCAATTTTCCTACCAGTAAATTGGAAATGCCGTTTGACTTTATAAAAGTACAGACTGAATAAACATGAAGGCAATTTCAAATGACAGACTAATAAAATTTATCAGATCAAAAGGAAAGCTATTAAAAAGAAGAGAGCGGGGAGAAATAAGGCTATATATGGAATTAAATGACGTAAACATGTTTACTAAAGTCCGTAAATAAAAATCAAGCTCCCTTTCTTCAGAGATGGTTCCTTTTGATTTCTCCTTTAATTTGAAACGCATGTGAATAAAAGCTTACAGTAATTTTTATACTCGTATTTTATTTTTCCAATTTTAGTTCATTTAAAATGTCACAGAAAAACATATTTTTGAATTAATAAGAATATTTTCTTCGAAGAATAACTGAGCCTGTTTGTGGTAACTAGTTTTGGTCTTGCCGAAAATCACTGGCTAAGCAAGGTGACTGTAGCTTCCAAAATTTTCCTTTCGCTAAATTAATTTTTTAGTTTAATTCATACCTCATTTAACATTGATATTTGTGTTCGTACTTTTAGAACTAAACTGCCCAAAATAATTTACTATTTTTTAATAAAATATTAATTTGAATTATTATATTAAGATTCAAAAAAGAAAAAAAAATGTGAAAAGCAACCTAGCCAAATTCCGACGGAAATTGATGCAGAAAAATTTACATAGCTGTACAAAATTTCATATTTTTACGCTCAGCAGTTGATTTTATATTAATTAAAATGTCTTATTTTGATGAGTTAAGGAGCTATATATCAATTTATAAAGTGATAACTCAGTGAAAGGTATGTTTAAAATACTTATCTATCTATATATATATGTGTGTGTGTGTACGAATGAATGGTGGTACTTTAGTGATGTTAATTTCATTTCGAGATATACCATCTCTTTTATTTTAGAAAATTACATTCAAGACTCTCTTTTGCTATGTTTATTTGTTTATTACATGAAAGTTACCAGTGTTTATTTCCTTATTTTACCTTTTAAAAAATTCATTCTTCAACTATATCTCCGGACCGCTATTTCTCCGGAAATTATCATCGAGTTAAGTTCGAGAAAATTTATATTTAGGGTAATTAGAACGTTTCCTTTATTTTAGTAAAGTCAAAATAGGATGGTGACGTTTAAAAAAATCGAAGTTGATGAATAATTAAATATGCAAATTTCAAGAATAGCAGATTAAAGTATACATTATTTGTGAACGAATGGTATATATAACTTCGTTGTACGAAGAACGATGGCCGAATAGAGAACAAGTGCGCCTTTTTTCTGCAACTTTACCATTTATGAACGTCATATAAATGGATTCTAGAGGCAACAAATTACCCAAATTAGCGAACAGCAGCAAGATAATGCCAATAATAATTGAAAGAATATAGCCTTTCCTGTGTGTTCTTCTTAAAATTGTTTTCGCGAGTACTAGTTATTATAAAATATGTATAGCTACAAAATAAATAAATAATCGAAAGTAAACAAACTTTTCGGATACTATAAAAAATGTGAAAATTGAATTCAAAAGATGTGAAGATATAAATTTAATAATGTGGATAGAGGTGTTGGTGCCATAACTTGCTTTTATTTATTTATTTAATTATTTCTTTAGCTCACTATACTACTAGACGAGGAATGTTTGTTTGTATGTATGCCCGAGCGATTTCGGAAACGGCTCTAACGATTTTCTTAAAATTTTGCACTTGGGGGAGGGGGGGGTTTGAGGTCCAGAATACATTGAATTGATTGAATTGAAATCGATTGGCTGGAAAAATACTTTAAATGGCTCAAAATGTAAAATTTATTGTTCTGGAGGGTAGCGCCATCTATTGATCGTTTGTGAAACACAGTGTTGCTTTAAAGGAATTCAATTATTCTTCATCGCCTGCATTTATTATTGAAGTGTATAAATACATACTGCTCATTGCAAATGGTTATTATATACAAGCATTAATAAATAGGGACACACAAAATATTTATGGTCTGTTGTCGATAGAATCAGAGCAAAACAAGACTAATATTTGCTATAGAAGTGTATAACTACAGATTTCTCATTTGCCGTCCAGGCGGTGTAGTGGCTCAAGAACCGATCTATTACGCCTTGGGTCGGGGTTCGAATCCCGGCATGGGCATGGGCGTTGTGAACTTGTCTATCCCTTCATAGGGGTAATGTTGGCCACCCATTGGGTGCCCCCATAAAAGAATGGCCACAATACTTTCAGGCAGATGTAGTGGCCAATGCCTAATCGGCAAGTACCCGCCCGTTGAAAAAAAAAGCATTTCCTATTCAAAATGATAAACCTAGAATTAATATACAGAGACACACAAAATGTTCCCGATCTTTTGGTGATAGTAGTGATACAGAAGAAAATTAATTGTTATTACTAACGTTTTCAACTATGTGCTCGTCATTGAAAATGGTAAACGTTGAATTAATATGCAGGGGCGCACAAATTATCTCTGACCTTTTCAAGTCTAATTTTTGCAGTAGCATTACCAAGAAAATTTATATTTCTTATAGAAATATATAACTATATACTCCATTCAAAATGGTAAACCTAAAATTAATATACAGGAACATAAAAAATATTTCTGATATTTTCAATTATATTGGCGACATTAGTAGTACAAAACAAAGTTAATATTTATTATTGAAGTATATGACTGCATACTTCTCACTGAAGATGGCAAACGTTGCATTAATATATAAGAATAAAGATCATTTACGATGTACAGACGGTAGTAATAGGGAAAGCAAAATTGATATTTATAATTGAAGTGTGTAATTAGTTACACACTTTCCCTTCAAAGTAATAAGCCTTGCATAAATATACAGGGACTCACAAAGTATTTCCTGTCTTCTACTTTTTGTTGCTGGTAGTAGTAGTTCAGAATAAAGTTAATGTTTATTTGTTTATTACTGAAGTGTACCCCATTCGAAATGGTAATAAATAGGGACACACAAAATATTTATGGTCTATTGTCGACAGAATCAGCACAAAACAAGATTAATATTTGTTATAGAAGTGTATAACTACAGATTTCCCATTTGCCGTGCAGGCGGTTTAGTGGCTCAAGAACCGATCTAATGTACAGGGACACACAAAGTATTTCCTGTCTTTTATGGTATACTGGCGATAGTAGTAGGACAAAACAAAATTAATATTTATTGAACCGAACCGAACCGAAGTGGGGTTTTAATGGAGTTCCTACACGGTAAGTGTTTACCTCCAGTGTGAGTAATTCAAGTGTGTTTACTTTGTGATCATGTGTTCTAATTAATATTTATTGAGGAACTTCGTTTCTGACGGAGGTCCACCGACAGAATACGTCTTTTATTTCGCCGGTTTGTAACTAACATAAAACTAAATGTATTTTCGCATAGATGCTAAGCCTATAGGTACAGTCAATATTTTTCATGTATTTTATTGATCCATAACATATGAATTTCGAAAACACACGGACGTTTCAGTTTAACAGAGTAATTTAAATGAAAATGGCACCTTTTGCAGTGATACACAGAAAGAAAAAAAAATTCTGTGACGTAACATTAAAATTCTGAGTATTTTTATAACGACACCAGGTTAAATCCTTCTTTAACCCCCATATTCCGCGAAGTTCGCGATAAATATTCAAATGTAGTTACCTTGACGATTTTTGCTTTTAAGTGACAACCGTACGGCAAATTTACGATGAAACGATGTGTATCTTTCGAACTCATTGATTGATTCAAAAATTGGGCTCGATATCAACCGAAATTCAAATTATTTTACATCTGATCAGACATAAGTTTTATTTCACATAGTTTTGATTTCACTGCAGCAGACAATTTCAGCTCAGTTATTTTATCATCGCTTGAGCAATAAATCTGGAGATTGAAATCTGGTTGCTAAGAGAACTTAAAGAACTAATATTTTTTAAGTAAATTTTCAATTCTAAATTACTCGTGGACTACAATGGGTTATTTTGTGTAATATTTGTATTACGATGTATTTTACATTCTATCGTGGTTAGACTTTTTTTTTCAGCACATCCGTTAATTCTATAATTGTCAGTGTTTAGGTTGTTATAAACTTATTGTAAAATAATTTTATTTTATCTATTCTGAAGTTTATTTCACGACTTCAAAGTGTGCTTTTATACAAACTTTAATAGAGTTGCAATTTTTTAAGTGTGCGAAATTATGGAAGAAAATTATATGTTATATTTATGTAAGGTCATAGTTCTATAACGTCTATATTTATGTAAGGTTGATTATGCGTTTATAGAATTTATTTATGTAAGATTTATTCTCTTTGAACTAGGAAACTATATTTTTATTCAAGCACTATAGAGATATTTATAATTTCAATCTTAAAAGAATAACACAGATGTTAACATTTTAGTACTACACTGCAAAAAAAAAGTCTGTCAAATTTACAGAAAAAAAACTGTCAGACAGGACGCCAGTTTATTTTAGTATATTTAACAGAAATGTTCTGTAATTTTTTACAGATTCTCTGTTTATTTTACAGAAAACTTCTGTGTGTTTTACAGAAGTCTTCTGTAGTTTTTTACAGATTCTCCGTTTATTTTACAGAAATCTTCTGTATCTTTTACAGAAGTCTTCCGTAATTTTTACAAATTCTCTGTTTATTTTACAGAAAAAGTCTGTGTGTTTTACAGAAGTCTTCTGTAGTTTTTTACAGATTCTCCGTTTATTTTACATAAATCTTCTGTATGTTTTACAGAAGTCTTCCGTAATTTTTTACAAATTCTCCATCAATCTTACAGAAATCCTCTGTGTGTTTTACAGAAGTCCTCTGTAACTTTTTACAGATTCTTCATCTATTTTACAGAAATATTTTGTGTGTTTTACAGAAGTCTTCGTATATATATATTTTTTTTTTTTTTTAGATACTACATCTAATTTACTTAAAGTCATTTTTCCAGATTCCCCGTGTTTTGTCGACGGTATATTTCTGTCAATGTAGCAGACTTTAACCATTTTTTTACAGCTTGATTTAAGGAATTTACAGAAAAAAACAGTTTATTTATGAAATATATTTTGTATTTATAACAACTTTCTTTTGTTTTTAATAATTCAATACCTTACTTAAAATTACTTAAAAAATTTACTTACTTACAATTACTTAAAAAATTCAGTAATTTTATCATATACTAGCTTCTTTCGACGATCTTGGTCCTGTTAAGTGTTAAAATATTCTGCTACGAAATGTTAATGAAAATAAATTCTTGAGTATGTTTTGAAATCATAGGTGACATTCATTATTTTCAATCAATTCCATCCAAGGGCATCTTTTAAAATTAAGTAACTGTACAAAATAAAATATTAGTGTTGAAAAAAGAAAGATTTATAAGAACGATTGCTATCAATCAAGTAAAACCAAAGTATCAATCAAAGAAGCTGATTTCAAATGAATCAATGCATTTCAAAGCACGAAAATTTATACACAAATCAATGGATCAGGGGTGGGAGTGATGATGTTCCAAGCATAAAATTTAAAATTTATTTTTTAATGCTTTCAAAATTATTTCTTGATATTATCAAGTATCCATCAATTTCTATGTTTATGGGGAGGGAAGCGTATCAGTTTGTCATGTCAATTGTTCCTAAATAAATGGGGTATTTGTAGGTTGGGGAATTTGTAGGTTGGGGTATTTGTAGTGTTGGGGTATTTGTAGTGGTATTTGTAATGGTTGGGGTATTTGTAGTAAATGAAGTTAGTGGAAGTATTTACTGTAAGGTTTATTTTTTAGGTGATTGTAGCGTGTCATTGTAGTTAAAATAATATATATGTTTGCTTCTAAACTATTGATTAATGTAGTGATGGCGTCGTTCAAAAAAAATACTACATGTATAGAGTGAAACCTCTGAAAAATAGCTACGTTTGGTCCCATAAAATAATGACCATTTTATGAGACAACCGTTCTTTGGAGGTTCACAATAATGTTAATTCAATAATCTCAATTAAATTCTGTAAACTTCTAACAGTGTCTGTTTTAAGAGATGACCAGTCTTCGGAGGTGACCGTTAGTAGAGGTTTTAATGTATATACATATATGCATCTTATTTTTCAGAAATAGTTTTTAGGAGTTTAAATTTACTCTTGCATGATGCAAGAGTATTCTCTATATTATTCTCTATAGATTATTCTCTATGCTTAGATTTTTGTAATATCCATTAATAATCAAAGAAATGCGTCAAGAAAAATTGTGAAAAATTAGATTTATTTTAAGAAAAAAAATACAGTATTTATAAAGTATTTACAAAGTACAAACAGGGGAATATTTACAAAGTTTATTGTTTATAATTTTATAGATTTGCTCTCCAGTATTCATGGGTATTTCTTAATATATAGTTAGTGGTCAATTAGCTCATATGCCGACATTTTATTAAGTAAATTGAGAATTTTCATATTAACGGCCTCACGTTTTTTCACATCAGGATTCTTCTTGCATCCTCTGTTAGCATTTATTTCAAGCAAACACCTAGAAACAAAGTAATTTACTTCAGTGAAATAAACACATTTAAAAAATCACATTTTACTTTTGACTCATCTATAAACTGAAATTTGTTAGCACAAGCTAGGAGCATAATAATTTTACTTTTCAGCATCACTTGTTGTAATTCCCCCTCGACAAGCACGTAGCCAGGGTAGGGGAGGCTTGAGGAGCTACAACCCCCCCCGAAAGTTCAGATATGTATGTTTATATACAGGGGCGGATTTAGGGAAACAGGCTCTGCAGCCCCGCGTCCTCTACAAGAGAGGGGCACCCAAGGGGCCCCATAAACACAATCCACCCAGTATTCTAGGGAAGGCTTATATTCTAGGGAAGACCCTTATTCTAGAGAAGGCTTATTTCAGTATTTCAGACACTTCAGTACTAAAATACAAAAAATTCCAGTGTATTTTAAAAATGATCACTATGCCGCGCCTATGTCGGAGGGTGGGGGGGCTCTTTCTTGCACCTTTCATAGGACCCCATGATACCTATGCTTAAGTTATAGTATTTGAATATTTGAGCCTCCCCGAATAAAAATCTTGACCATGGCCCTGCCCTTCCAAATTAAAATGTCAAAATTACCATCTTGTTTTAAAATAGAAGACAGTATGCATCATTACTATTGAACATTCGAAATAAATTTACATGATAAAATATTTTTACTACATTTAACAATATGCTTAATTTTCGTCAAATCTTTTTGAAAAAATAATGAATAAGAAAAAAGAATCAAATTTTCAACTTTTTAAGAGGGGAAAGCTCAAAATTTTAAGCATTCCTCTCTTTTTAAATGTAAAACTTTTATAAAGAACTGCTTACAGAGCGATCAGATCTGCGCTAATTTTTAATTACTTTCTTACATATTTCAACTTCGAAAAGTATTGAATAAAAAATTTCTATTTATGTTTAGTGTACCTGATTCAGGATATTGGCCACGGACTACACTTATGATTCGAGATTTTGAAATTTAAAACGTTGATGATCAGACTGTATAATAAGCAAAATATTTAAAAAATACTTTTATAACTAGGCACTGATATGAAATGGTTTTTAAATTTATGCTTTAAATAAATAAACAATTTATCTTGCACAAAGCCACACCATGGCACAGTGGTTATATCACTGAAAATGGTAGACGGCCGATGTGTGAAGGTCCCGGGTTCGGGTTCCATCGCACATCCGTCGACCTAACCGTTCGGTGTTTTTCGTGGTTTTCTCCGAAACTTAGGGTAAATACGGGTTAGGACCCCTTACAAAGACCCCGCAGAGGGTAACTCCCTTGTTTTGTCATTCGGACGAGGATTTACAAGTGGACTTCGAGCCAAGCACACAAATCCGAAATACATGTTCACAAAAGCAGCAGCTAGTCACTATAGCGCAAGCGGATTGCACAGATGTGTGCTTCGAATGCATATACACAAGTTCATATACGCAATATGTATTCAGTTATCACGAGCAGGCACGTATTCAGGGAACATTTTGGGAGAGGGGGGGGGGGAGTCCAAACCGTAAAAAAGGCAGAATTTTTCACAAAAAGACTATCATTATAGTAACAAAAATCAAAATTTCAGGTAGGGGGGGGGGGAGTGTCCGAACTCCCAGGACCCCTTCCCCCCTCTCCCCCTCACCTCGTTAAATACGTCATATGAGTTTGCAGATAGTTTTGGATTATGTGCGCAGATAGCTTTTTCTTTTATCTGACTATGGCTGTTAGTAAACTGAAATTGTATTTATTTAAAAGAAAGAAACGGGATTTGAGGCAGTGGAACCCCCCTCACAGAGTAAATGTTAACTTAAAATATAGTGAATAAGAATTATAAAAAAAAATCTAAACATCCCTGCTTAAGAATTTAAAAAATGAATACATAATATTTAAATAAAATATTAATGCCATTGAAAATTTCACAAAGTTATGACAAAGACTGCCAATAATGACCAATACTAAAGCTGTTCCGATCACCAGAAACCAAAACTGCCATGTTTACTCACGTAACAGTCGCACTTTTTTGCCAATTTTTCATGTTGAAAGTCCAGGTGCCACTATTATACGGTTAAAATCTTACTATATAATATTGTAACTCTAAAGAGCTATTTTTTCTGCTTCAAAACGGGGGTGCGACTATTACGCGAGTAAACACGGTATTCTGCATCAAATGACGATAAACATTGTAAAGATTTTTAAATCTCCCTGATTTAGAAGAGATTTTTTGCAGAATTCCCTGACTTTTCCAGACATAAAATTTCCCAAATCCCTGAATTCCAAGTCGCCCCTGAATATACAAAAAACTAGAAAATTCCCAATGTAAAATTACTTCAAATGAAAATCTAGCTGTTTATCTCATACAAATGAAAAATTACTTTTAAAACTGAAGAAAATGATTATTGTTTTTGATAATGACATAATTTGTAGAAAAAAGTTAATCGCAATGTTATGAAGCTAGAAATATTTCTTTGATAAGATATACTACTCGATATTAAAATTGCTGCACTGTGTGTAGCATGTCACCTTCTTGGTGTTGCTATTTTAATTACCAGTTGTGTATTAATAAAATAAAAAAAAAACAGTTATATGCTATATGCATATAAATTTCACACTTTTTAAAATATTGCTATGTGGTTTGATTTATTTATATGTTTACAAAATTGTAGTTAACAGTATTTCATTAACTTTGAAAAAAAAAGTGTATAACTATGCTTCTTTGATTCATTTTTACTAGGATTAAGAAATAATAGTATGCAATATGGAAAAAGAATTGCAAAGTGTGTACAAATTTAAAACTACATAACAAATATTACAAGGAAATTATAAATAATTTGTAGATACAATTCTTCTGTTCTTTTATACGTTAAAAGGTGAAATATATCATTTCTTTAATTTGGTTTACCTCATAAACTTGATTGAGATATATCCATTGATTTAAATTATTGACGGCACTTACGCGTTAGGAAACTTTAAGATACTCCTAGAAAATCAGAATTCTTATTGTAAGTATAGAAGATAGAAATTTATAAGTCTGGGAAGTGTATATATTATATTTGATGTGAAATCCCCCAGAGCACACATGCACGGGCGTAGCCGGTGGGGGATATCGGGATATATCCCACCCCCGAAATTTTTGGATTACTGATGAAATTCCGTCTATTTATACTCATATCCCCCCCCCCCGAATCCCCCCCCCCAGTTCATATCCCCCCCCCCCGAAAAATTTTCCTGGCTGCGCGCCTGCACACATGCACACTAAAAACATCATAAATTGCTCGGTGTTAGACGACTGTTCAAGTACAAACACTGAAAATAAACAATATATTTATCACAGTGCCACGATGTTTAAATTCAGCGATATTCTTTCACTTACTGGAGCACTGCAAACAAAATGATTGCGAACAAAAACACTCATTCCAAAATATTTAACATATCGATAACTATATAGGAAATGCTAACTAAAGTTCTAGGACTAATTAGCAAGTGCAATGAATATAAACAAACACTATAATAAGTAAATAACTTATGAGAAACAGTTTATGAGTAGTACTTAACTTGTTACATGAAGTTGCTATTGTTCATTTCCCCCAAAAAAGAACAATTCCGGTACGTAGTTGTTGTGAACAAGTATATCGGATTTGTGTGGTTGGCTCGAAGCTCGCTTATAAATCCTCGTCAGAAGGACAACACAAACAAGGAAACCTCCCCGAAGCTCACTCACCAAACGTAACGAATTTAATCTAGTCATAAGTGCACACTTAAAGAAACCTAATGTGTAAAAATTAGTTGCTATCTCCTAAATTAAAGCTAAAATTAATTAATAAAAAATGTGTATGAGCCGACAGAATAGAGCCTCTATCGCTACTTGGCGCTTTCTATTTTCTTTTATAAATGCTTTTACAAAAAGATGCTTATTTAATAAGCATTTTAAGTAAGCGCATGTCAGGATTCATCTGCAGCAAAGATTCACTGAATATCCCGCAGAACATATGGTGGGGAAAAAATCAGGCCGGTAACTGGTTCCGTTTTTGAAGAGGGGGGGGGAGGGGAGGAAATTGGCCAAAAATATTTTTTAAACAAAAAATCTATGCATCCATAGGAGGTTTAAGCGTAGCTTTTTAGAAGAAGCTTAGCTTTTTAGCGAAATAAGAATTGAAATAAACAATGGTATTAAAAAAATAATTTTTAAAAAATTGTAAGGAAATTTTTTTGGAGGGGAGGGGTTCACCCTATAATTCCCTCCCCCACCCCTTTGATTTGACCCTGAAAGAAATATATTATTAAGTTGTTTCATTAACACAATGTCAGAAAACTGCTGCACTTAATTTTTTCCGAATTCCCCAGTTTTTTCGGGATGTTCAATATGTAATGGCTATAACAATCTATTGTCTTTACTTAAAATCGGCATTGTAGTGTAGGAATGTGTCACTGCATTTTGTGATTGAATCTCACTTTCTACTTGCTTCGATCCTTTATGTTCCAGGGTTCGTCTAGAAGGATTTCTAAATTAAAACCCGACTGATCAGCATAAAAATTTGATCGTCTTTTAACAACGAATCCTTTATAAAGACATTTACATCATTTACGAACGCCTGCGTTCATTTCTTAATGATTTCCTTTGACCGAGAGTTTTTCCGCAAAACAAATTTTGTAACTTTCCTGCTCACAATCTTATTCTTTTTTAAAAATCTGTACTGCCATCCTTTAGATCCGCGGAATTTCAGTCCTAATTTGAATGCGTTGTCCTCAAGTTTCTAAATCACAATCATGTACATTTTTCTGTAATTTTCTTGCGCGTTAGAAGTGTTAAAACGCATATTCTTAAATTTGATTTAGTTTATATTTATAATCTCAATTCTTCTGAATTTGCTTTTCCCACAGATATAACTGAGTTTTATTTGTAACAAATTTAAAATAATTTTGAACACTCTGTAAACTGCCGGATTTTGCCGCTATTGTATCCCGCCTGTATTTTACTGCAGTCTCCTTATCTTTTCAAGAAATAAATTGCTTATTTTGCATGATGTCCTCACTGTACATGAAGTCAATGCTTTCGTTTTCTAAACTAGAAAGTATAGGATCTTCAGGGGTATCGAGCAATAAGCATTACTCATTTGCTACCAAATCTGTTGCATTTACTTTCTGATAATTTTGCAAGCTTTCAACAATTTAATTTTTCAGACTTTTTCTTCGTCTGTGCATGGAGACAATGTCATATTTTTCGAAGAAAATTCCGCTTAAAGCATAAAAACAACATTAAGTATATTTGCTCCATAGTATCATCATGTGGATAAAAAGAATAGAATTAAAATAAATGCCTCACTTATGCGTAAACTGAATTTGCAGCTTGCAATGTGTTAATACAAATAAAAGAAATTACTTTCTTCAGGGACTTTCAGAACTAAAATAAAAAGATTATAGGACTTCAGTTTAACTAGTAGAAAACGAGATTAAGCTACTTAAAAACCCAGTACGTTGAAATATAACACGGTATAGCAAACACTGATTTATAAATATTTCGAGTACATACTCGCGTGAGCGTTTCAACTTTTCGGCCAATTACCCCTGTCACCAAATACTAGCTAAAGGGTTACAATTGGCGCGATTTTAACTAATTCTTAACCTTTAATTTCTCATAATTCTATGAGGAGATGGCAGCTAATTTTCACACGGTACGTTCCTTTTAGTTTGTACTTCAGATTGTGTGAAATTCGTTCCATTTGGTGAGTGAGCTTTGGGGAGGTTTCCTTGAAAGAGGGGAGCCCTCCGTGGGGGTCTTTCGAGGGGGACCTAATCCGTATTTACGCTAACTTCCGGAAAAAACCACGGAAAACTCTGAACGGTTAACGGTCGATGGACGCGCGATGGGACCCTAACCTGGTACTTTCACACTTCGCCCGTATACCATTTCCAGTAATATAAACGTTGTGCCATGGTGAGGTGAACGGTATCGTTCGTTAGCCGACCCAGAGCGTCACCTCCGATCAGTGTTGCCAGAAACTTTTGCACATAAATCGCAAGTAGCTGAAGAAAGAGTCGCTAAGGTGACGTCATAGAATGACGTCAGATCAAGTGATGCCCTGCACTGCTTAAAATCATTATGCCGATTTGTCTGGTTGGTCCATTGGTTTCGATGCATAGTTTTACACATAAAATCCCCCCCCCCTCCCCTCACCCGTAAGTCGAAAATAAATATATCAAATTCACAGGTGATTTTTTTCGTTTCTTTTTGTAGGTAAAAAGTCTCGAATTCACAATCAAGTTCCATAACTGTTCTATTTCCCATCATTGAACGCCAAGGACGGATTAAAAGGGAAGACGGAGGGGTAACTGCCCCCCCCCAAAAAAAGAATTCAACCTTTTTAAAAATATTTTCTACAAAAGAAACCATTTCCCCCTCCCCTCAATGTTACATGCCACTTTTTACCAAAGAAGGCCGACATTGTTGCTTACAATGAGAGTAAATGCCCCGATCTGGCACAGCATCTTGCAGCCAACACTGAGGAGACTCAGTCACTAAGATTGCTCTTCTGAGTTCGGGTTTCTACTCACAATAAGAGTAAATGCCGCGCTGCGGTCCAGCATCAAGCAGTCAACAATGAGGAGACACAACAGTGACTGAGATTCCTCTTCTGTGTCCAGTGTTTCTAAATATGTGTCACCATTTAGTTTTCAAACGTGATATCTTCATGTTTATTCAAGTTAAAAAAAGGTGATTAGTTAAAAAAATATTAATTATACATCGTAATTAAATCATTAATTTTGTTTTTATTGAATGACTACTGGAGATCAACAAAACATAATAATATATTTAGTTAATTTACTACAATGTTTTTTGATAAAAATTATTAAATTTTTACTATTAAGTATTCATATCTTTAGCAAGTCCATTTAATAACATTATGTATATTCAGGGTGCTTTCTGGATTTTTAACATACTTAAATAAATCAATTAATAATCAATTAATCTGTCTAATTACTTATTGCTTTAACATTAATTATCCTAATTAATCATGTGGCGTGAACATTATTCACAAACACTAAAGTCCTTAAAAATTTTCTAAGTTATTTTAAATGTCCATTTTATGGAAATAAAATAAGAATTCTTACATTTTTTCATGTAACTCCTTTTATTCTTGTGGTGGGGTTTCCCTCCCAGTTAAATATTACTGTATTAATAATTAATTAATAGTAATTAATCTAATTAATTAACGTATTGCTTTATATCTCGCTAATTACATATTGATTTAACATTAATTATGTCAATTAATTAATCTAATTAATTACGCGGCGTCCACATTATCGACAAACACTAAAGTACTTAAAAATGTTCTAAGTCCAAACGAGCCGGGTTAAGCCAACGCGCCCAGTGAACAAAATCCGTACATAACATCAAACACTCACCTGAACCTACGTATGCAGCTGTAACTAAATATACCGTCCCTTTTCTCCAGCTCCAGCTAATGACACGTAGTACAATGTCTTGCCGTTTTAATTGCGCCGGAGGCGAAATGAGCCTCAAGGTTGAGCAATGACGTCTTCGTCTAGTACGCATGCGCGGGTGAAGATAAAACAGAAAAAAAACTGTTTTTTCTTACGAACAGACTTATTCTGTAAATAATACGAGTAATTTCTGTACGTTTTACAGACTTTTTTTGCAGTGTATATCCCATTATGCTTTAATGCAAATATTTAGCTGTTTTAAGATTTTGAGTGGTAAAATGATATTATCTATCAATTAGTTCCATCTTAATTCTTTAAAATGTAAAGATACATTTTTCTTTGACGAACGTTATCAAGCACACTTTTAAAAAAATAGCATTTTACTATTAGTGAAATATATTTCGCTATGAGTTCTGAAGAACATCCTCTAAAAAGACTTCTTTCAACTCTATCAAATGTTCCCAGAAGCCGTCAGTAGGGGAACATCTGAAGGAGGTTAAACATGAGACTATCCACTCACTCAGCTAAGAATCCCGTTCCGAGTAGCTCAAGAGACTTTGCCCCTAAAAAAGGAGAAAATGTTCCGACATTCGTAAAATCAAGTCAGGAGAAAAGACGGCCTGTTTCAATAAGTTAGCTGTTCTCATGAGTAACATCCAGGATTCTAACTCTCGGGTGACTAAAGATCTTGAAGCAAAGCAAAGAAATGACCAACCTGCTGGAGAAACGTCAAAGACGTTTGATTCAAACACACATATACGTGTAGATCAAAAACGAGCAGTAGAAACATATGATCACCGGCAGCAGCGTTTGTCTCTGATGCGCGAACGCACTCAAACACAAGCACGTGAAACAGACGATCACCGGGAGCAGAGTTTGGAAGAACAACGCAGAATAGCTAGACGTCGACAAACACCTTGGGTAAACCGTCTAAAGAAACTTCCACAAATGCGGATTCTTCCTATCATAGTTCACAAGCTTTAAACATTCACCGTGCAGTGTTAGTGCAGCGTTACATTTTCCTGAAGAAAGAGCAAACAATCATAGTCACAGAAGTTCCTTTGTAGACTGCTGTTTGTTTGGTGGTATTGATGTAGGACATCCTGAATTTCCCAATGAACTGGTACGGTTGTTCCTTTGACGTCATCCACTTTCCAGAGAATTTCATAAAAGAATTCGGTTTGAAGGCCGCTTTGTTCACAGAATATGACGACCGAACGATTAACGATCGAGGTGTTTACAGCTACGTTGCAAACAGTAAGTCTGTTATAAACTTACTCATTTGGCAGCTCATGCAACTCAAAATCCCAACGGAGAACGTTCTCAATACGGACACATATATTTCTGAGATAATCAAGACGCTGTTAAAAAATGCACGAACTATCCCCATGGTAACAGCGGAGATTTGATTGTTAGACTATGTATTAAGATCTCAAAAACCTTTCGTGGGTGGCTTCATGATAATGCGAGAAATAAAAGCTAATGCAGTCTCTCCTATAGAAGGAAACGAGGCATCTTGCGTTAAACTACTTTTTGCTCTATCCTGTTGGCACCAATCATGGAAGATTTAAAATTTCTCTTCAAAACAAAATATGAGCCATTGTAACATTGAATGCCGACTAAATTTTTTTCTTATAATGAATGAATGATCTGAGAAATATCATGAAGAATATTGATAACCTTGTCGAGCCATTTACGTACTCACTTTTTTACCCTAAAGGAACTTTTGGATTCTGAGCATGGCTTGGTAGCAAGATACTTTTTATTTATTTCCAGACTTGAAGTTAGAAGCCTCTTACAAGTCCTTGTCTAATAAAGTGGACAGCATAGTAAAAGTACAGGGTGGCCATAATTAAACTGCAAGTGTTCAAAGGTTGCTGGAGAGAAAAAGTACCGAGAATATTCCAGTGAAATTTGGTATCTACACGTTTCAGAACATGTGCAAGTCAAATATGCAAAAAAAATCGTCATTTTCACCCGATAGATGGCGCTGTACCGTATTTCAAAGCTCGCCGATGGTATATACAACTTCCAAAACCGATAGAGCATAGTGACATTCTAAGAGGCATATAAATAATATAAAACATCATTTACAGTTTATCAAAATTCCATACAATTCGCTTCAGTAATTAAATGTTTACAGTAACATGTAATCAAAAATTAACACAAATTAAGATCACAAATTAAACAATTCATATAGACGCTTTTGAAAACAATTAAACCATTATTTATTATAATGGACACTCATTGGACCTCTTCTTAATCGTTTCATACGCCGGTAATCTTTCAGAGTAGCTGAATAATTGCTACCATTCTGATAGAATATCTTCACTAACAATGCACGTTCCTTCTTATTCAGAGTCATGATTGATCATTACTCAATGTGGTCTTGCTTTTACACTGTTCGATGGGCTTAAAATTTGCATATATGACGTCCATAAGCATTCAAACACGATATAGCGCCATCTATCGCATGAAAATGGCGATTTCTTTTTTTGCCTATTTGACTTGCGCATGTTCTGAAACGTGCAGATACCAAGTTTCACTGGAATATTCCTGGACTGAAATCTCTCCAGCACTCCTTGAACACTTGCAGTTTAATTATGGCCACCCTGTATTTACCAGTACACATAAGAAAGTTATAACAGCCATGTTTTAAGTGATATATAAACCAATAATTTAAAAATATTTTGAATTTCGTTTGTTTATACCAGACTATTGATTATAAGTTTGATGAAAAGAATTTTATAGATAAAAATATTAAATTTTAATTTTAAATTAGTTTTCCTCTCAACTTAACTTCTTTCATTTTACTCTTAAAGATAATATAAAAGTGAAAAATTCTTGCATCATTTATTAACTATTTATAAATAAAAATGTTATCCTAGTACATAAAGAAAATTTTATTTAAAATTTACACACAAAAAAATTGGCTATATATTTTAATTTACATCTTTAAATTTAAGTAATGCAATTTAAAATATTTAATACTAAAAGGAAACGGGAAACTAAATAATCCTCAGAAAGAACTCTCTTGTCTCTAAACACCTTCCGTTTCACAAACATATCTATCAAGTTGTCGAGAAAAATTCCTTGGGAAATGAGTTATTGCTAGGAGAAAATAATTATTATAAACTACTCATAAATTTACTTCAGGTAATCTTTTCAAAAGAAAAAAAACCAAAAGATATTTTAAACGAGGTATTAATGCCGGATTATTTCCCTTGTGATACATATGCGAAACTTTTTAAGAAATTTCTCATGTTGAACGCTTTGTTATAAAAGCTGTGTCTAATATTTATTTCTTAAGGGAAAATAATATAAATATGCATTTTTATTTTATATAAATTGTCACATTGAGGTATGGAAATACGCATAATTAATTGTCTTGAAATTAAATTTGTTTATTTCTCCAAAATAATCTATTAATCTCACAGTCTAAATTACTAAAAATTCGATATTTTGGGGATTTTTTTTACTTTTCATATCACGAGTAAAATAAAAAAGAAATGTAAATAATGCTAAACGCATCGACTATGAAACGCCTTTAAACGCAAAGTCTTATTCATACATATACTAACTACTACACTGTGAATAATTGAAGAAAATCAGACGAGCTCAATAAAATACTGCATTCAATTACCTCCCATAGGCCATAATGTATTGGAGTCCTTTTCTAGAAGTTTCTCTAGAAAAAGGTTTTAAAACCATATGTGTGCGGTACCCAAAGGAGAAATCAAAATCAAAATATTTTAAGTTGTTTTAGTAGCAAAAATAAGCATTTCGTATCAATATTTCTAGCTTAATGTTTTCTACTTTTTTAAAACATTTTGAAGAGCTATCTATACATTTATATTTTACTTGTCTCTTAAATTTCTTGCACAAAACCTTTTTATTTATTAATCCAATCAGCTTCTTGACTCTCAGTTACCTCTGATACCAAATTTCACAGGTACTGTGAAATTTGGTATCAGATTGCTGTTCACATATAGGGACTGTATAAAGATTTGCCTAAGCTATGATTTCTCTAACTAAGCACCTTGAAAGAAATATTAATAACAAAGCATTTTTCTACCTTTTTACTATAATAATTCATGACATTCATGTACATGTAGGCGCCAAATAACTAGTAATTCTACTAAAACTAATAATTGTTAATATTTAATGGCGGGAAGGGGATTCTCACTAGCTCTTCAGTGAACTCCCTGTAACCCAAACATATGACAGTCATATTTTTGATGCCAGTTTTAAGGGAAAGACAGGACAATCAGGAATTTATTTATCTATTTATTTATTTTCGAGCAAAATTTATACGATGGCGTTGTAGTCGTTTCATTGCATTCATATATAGAAGACAGGTAGAAAAAGGAATTTTTAATCTTACAGATGAAATTCTATTGATGTTATTGGCTTTTCGTAAATTGAGTTGTAAGAAGCTACAGCAAAAAGTTGAATACTAAAACAACTGAAATGTCGTATGTATGTTATAAAAAGATAACTACAATCTCTTGAGCTACTTTTTAAAAATTGAGTCTGATGAATTACAAAATACATGTTTAAAAACAGTCGAAATTAAAAATTATGAAGTTTGAACCCTGTACAGAAAAAATGGCAGTTGGATTCATCTGAAATTCAGTGTGCTTCAATTTTTCAAAAACCGAAGAGATCAACTTTTTTCGGAATTTTGTAGAAAATAACTTGTTTTTGAATGTTTTTTAGTAGATTTTCAATAGTGAGACTGAAAGATCTACCTTCTAAATTTCTCCGAAAATAATTTGTGCCGTTTATTATAATAGCACTATGCTCTCAAAATCCAGTTCTTTAGTATTTGAAGAAATATGAGACTCATTGAGAACTTGCGAGAATTCATCTTACAAGGCTCGTTCAGATTTCATTTTAAAGTGCATAAAAAATCATGAAGGAAAATTCGCTTGCACTTTTTTGATGCAACGGATACTTTTTGAGAATAAAGCCATTCGTAATATTAAAGAGGAGTTCGGAATTTTCGGGCATGTTAACATTTTGGAGAAAATAATTTGTTTTTAAATTTTGAATTTTAACATTTTATCAGTGTTCTTTATTAGATTTTCATTAGTAACACTAAAAGATCTCCATTCTAAATTTCCCATTCTAAATTCTCCATTCTAAAAAAAATTCTAAATTCTAAAATTTCAAAAATAAGTAGTGCCGTGTTCTACATTAGCTCTCTACTCCAAAATCCAATTTTTAGTAAAATGATAGTCAGTGAGACTTCGAGGGTTTTCAACTTATAATGTTCGTTTGAATTTCATTTTAAAGTTCATAAAAAAATCACGAAGAAAAGTCACTTGCACTATTTTGGTACAACGGATACTTTTTGAGAAAAATACTTTAGAGGCATCCACAATATCAAAGAAGAGTTCAGAATTTTCGGGAATGTTAACATTTTGAAGAAAATAATTTTTGTTTTTAACTTTAAAATTTTACTATTTTATCAATTTTGTTTAAAAGATTTTCATTAGTGGCACCAAAAGATCCATATACTAAATTTCCCGAAAACAAAGCATGCCGTTTGTTTATATTAGTGCGCTAGTCTCACAATCCAATCTTTGTCGTTCCGAGAAAAATCAAAGTCATTTAAATTTCGTGAGTTTTCATCTTCTAAACTATTTTTCAGTTCATTTTAAAATGCATGTAAAACTATGAAAAGTCTCTTGCACTATTTTTATACAACGCATACTTTTTGAGAAAAATGCTTCGGCGGCATTAGCCAGTGCTGCCAGACTTTCTGAGACATTTCCCCTAAACGTGATCGGGATTCCCCCCAAATTTAAAATTCCCCCCAAGTGTTAAAATATATATATATATGGTATAATAAATTGAATACTTTAATTAAAACATAAAACACCGTATATTGCTATGATCATACTAGAAAATCCTTAATTGCAATTTTGCCTAGGTATAGATAGTTATTTTAAATTAAATACAGCAAAGTTAATAATACCTATACATACTATGCTCTGATCTCAAGTTTACAACAGGAAATTCTAATCATATGACTTTGAAGTTTGTTGCTTTTTATATGGAACCGACTGGTGACCAGTTTTCACTGATTGTTTGGTTGGTGAAAAGGGGGGAAGGGAAGTAGGGAGAACAATATATCGATAAATCTGAATGCCATAGTCATGCTAGAGAGTGATTTTATGGAGGGAAAATTTGAAATTCATAAATTGTAGGTACTAGTAATTTTATGTAAGATCGTAATATTTTATACTTAATATTTTATAAATTCAGTTATTATTACATTGGTCATTGACGTTCCGTCGGCACAGAGATTAAAAAATATTTTTTTTTTTTTTTTTGGGGGGGGGTGTTCCACAATTAGCCATAACTCGATAGAAAAGTTTTTTTAAATTTCAAAATTACGTTTGGGGAGGGTTTCATATGTTAATCTTCGTTAAATCGGTTACATACAAATAATTTTAATTGTTTTTAAAGCAGAGTAATGGTATTTATATTATTAACTAGCCGCCTCCGGCGACCAGTTGGTTCGCCATCTAAATAAATCTTGTTCGGAGAGAATCCTGTTCCTCACCGGCTTCCTTGGCACTGAAATCTCTCAGATTCTGAATGGAATTTAAAATTAAGATGGTTACAAACAGCAGCGGCCCTACGGTAAGTGTCGCCCCCTGCTAATATAAAAAAGATGCCCCCTTTTAAGTTCTACTTAGATTTTGTGTTCGAAATGACGCCCCTTCGAAGCCGGCGCCCAGATGCGATGCTTACTGTGTCGGGCCGCCCCTGGTTACAAAAATAAGATGGTTAAATGATAAAAACCTACAAAAAAGAACAAATTATTTTCGTCCTATATAATTCTGAAGAGCTTCTGGGTATATTGGCCTTTATCGAAAAACGGAAAGGAAAAAGAAAAGTAAGAAAATCTGAAACACTTTCAGATTTTAAATACGCACAAAAGTGCTATATATTAAAAGCTTATTATAATTCATGGGTCTTCCCTATTATCGTTCCTTATTTCATTAAGTTGGAAAGTATATCATTATTCCGGAGTGTGATTAAACAAAATTAAAATTGGTATTTCTAACATCCTTTTTCTGGATGTAATACATTAGAAAAACCTCGGTTGTTCAATCCTCGTCAGGGGGAGACATACACCCACCCCCTGAACCCCTTAATTTTTTAGTTTCATTATTGCCATATTAAAACGATATTAATTGACCATGTCATTTTATCTGGCATCTTTCGAGTATTTCGCCTGGTAACCCTATGTTGAAATTTTTATTATTGTAACCTACTTATAGAAAAATACTGGTGATGCATATTCTACAGCTTACGAAATATTGTAACAATATATTAAAGCTGTTGGGAGCTAATAGTATTTAAGTATATGTAAAATTATGTGGCATACTTTTATGTCGCATTTTTGGGACACATTTTTCATACAATTTTCAATAAAGAGGGGTGATAGATAAAATGACATAGTCATTAATAGATGGAGAAAAGCTGCACAGAAAAATGCACAATTCCAACTGAATGAAAATTTCAAGAACTTATTCTCAGGTGTATTCAGCAGACGATAAATTACTATAAATTGCGCCAAGCATTCCTGCTCTGATTTCCCATGCACACGATATTTTAATTTAAAAACAGCCTTACAAATAATCTAGACCCAAAAAAATATCGTTATTCTTTTAATTTTACTTCAAGAGTCTGAATCATTTAATAAACTTGCCGAATGTGGCAACCTAGATAAGCTTAATCGTCGCTTTTCCACTGTGGGGTTACAATTACGCAATGGCGGAAAGCAAAATTTTGCCTTTTGCGAAACGTTTTTTATCGATATCTCCTAAAATAATTCGAATTTTGAAAAAAATCGCTTCGAGGTGTGTCGGGACCTGTCATGGAGAATTTCCTTACAAAATTGGTAGCTCTACAATCACCCGTCTGCGAGCTACGCGAGACACAGACAAACAAACAAACTAACTAACTAACTAACTAACTAACTACCTAACGGACAGTTTACACATTGCTTTATTCATATAGATAGATTAAAATTATTATTAGAAAGGGATCAAATACGATAGGAGGCATGAAATGAGTCTGCTTATACACATACATATCAAGATATCCAATTTATAAATAAACGGAATTATTATTCGGTTTATTTGCTCAGCAATTTTTTATACATATCAATATCTTTTGTATATGCCGATATCTCAATTTGAGCGCATAGCACTTTATTATTTGGTAATTCCATGTCGATAGTATCCGTTCAGGCAGTTATCCGAAACTTGCTCCTGACGAGACACAACTACCGTAAGTACCGCTCTAACACTATGAACGCTTATAAAAGGGGTGTCATATGTCATTGATTTTAAACTCTAATACGTCCTCCCTTCAATGAAATCTTCCGTTAATTAATCTTTAATATTCGTAAAAGTGGCACGTTGTAACGAGATTTCACTGTACCAAAATTTTAATATAAGAGCTTTTCATGATACAGGTACAAATTGAATATGCTTTAACGGAATAAATAACGAATGCATATGCTCTAATGACAAAAATACAGGGTGTCCCAAAACGGCGGTAATACGCCTTAATTCTTTATCTGTTATCGAAAAGGGGACAATGTAAATTGAAAAAATGTTCAAAATAAGGTAGGAAAAAAGACTAAGCAGATGTTAATCTTTAAAATTATGATTATCTTTAATCTTTAAAATATATCTTTATGTTAATTTTAAAAACTTACGCTTTTTAAATTTGGATACAACCCCTAAGCAAAAGTATTCCCAATTAGTAAAATGTGCCCCCCCCCCATACACTAATGAGGTGATGTACAAAAATTTCAATCCTTCATCATAAAACTTCTCAGCGATTCATTAAACAAAGAGGGACAGGGTTATACTTGAATTTGAATGTAAATGGTTACTTCTAGAGTTCAAAAAATTATTTTCTTTCGTAATTTCAAGACGTCAACCTGAAACGTTATCATCTTATGTGATTTCTTTCCCTTCAAAAGCCATTTAAAAGTGGTTTAAGTCAGCATATATTTATCTTCCTGTAATTGACACGTTTTAAAATATTTGACGCTCTGTTCTCAAATTTTATACATCAATCCATAAGTGTATGGGGCAGATTTTACTAACAGGGAATTTTTTTGAAAGGGGGTCATATACAAATTTAAAAAGTGTAATTTTTTGAAAATTAACTGGAGTATTTTTTTTCTTAATGGTTTTTTTTATAGTTTCTTAATGTTTTCCATCGTACTGAAAATCCCAGAAAACTCTCTCAGAAATTACATTCAGATCACAGTATAGCATATCATAGACATTTTTTGAGTGTGTGTGTGGGAGTATAATTTTTCCTTACTTTGTCCTTTACATCGGTATTTATAAGTGTTATATTTTTACCGAAGAACGACATTGATCGCCACACTCAAAAGATAAAACCCTCTTTTCGTTTGGAAAAATCTTTGAGTCTGTAAAATCCTTCAGAATACCTACTGCTTCTGCAGTGTGATTCCCCTTTCTTATTCGGAAATGGAAAAGGAATGTCGCCAGGACAAAAGTGACAAGAGTTAAATTGGACTTGGCCTTTTTTTTGTTGTTATCAGGAAAAAATGGCAGCCTTCAAAAAGAGAAGAAGGCCACATAAGTTTTTCTTGTATAAAAATCTGTAGCTAGGAGATAGAAATTTATTTATTCACGTAGGTGGAACCTTTTTTTGCCGTAGGCTGCATGTTAAGCACAATGTGTAATTTTGAAATGGAATTTTAACCTGATATAGAACATTTTGCAAGGAATGCTTGAAATATATCTTATTGTATAACTTTGTTAAAGCTCAGATCTCTGTTGGGTTTATGGATCCAATATTTATACAATGCAAGTCTCAGAGGAAAAGTGAACTTTAACGAGCATGAGGCCTAATATATACCATGAAAACGAGGTTTGGTAATCCGAGCTTAATCACTTGATATGTTTTGTTGCGCCCAATCCGCGTACGTTATCCGTAACATTTAATTATCAGAGGTTGAATACAACATATAATAATTTTAATAAAAAGAAAAAAAAACAGTTTATAATGTTTAGATTTCCCCTGGAAAAAGAAAAAAGGAAGAAATTCGTAATAAACTCAGAAGAAAATTATTAGATTTTTTTCCCTAGTGCTAGCGCAAATTTTATTATTCGCCAAATGGTTGCATTAAGTGAACCAAACTTATGGGCAAAGTCATTAAAGAGAAGGGGAATTTACACATCGTTTCAGACGACCAAAATCGAGAAAACTAGTAACCGTTCCTTCAATAGAAAACAGTGTGTGCGAGTGCGTGTGACTCATATGAAACACTAAACTCACTAGAACATGGCATCAAACGTTAAACTGAAGCATGAAACAAATGTTTTCGACTATTATGGAATGAACGGCCTAATAAATTATTATTTTTGAGGGCATTTGTAGGCGAAATCTGATACAGCCAAGAATCAACTGGTTGTTAAAATCAGGAATCAACTCGGAATTAAAATCAAATAATTTTAATATTATTTAAATGCAAGCTTCTGTTTCTTCAGAAAAATTACAGAAACGTGCATTTTAACAATTTTTACTACAGACTTATCAAACTAAGACAGTTTTTATGTACCATAATTTCATACAAATAAACGTATATTGTGCCGTCAGTAAAAATTGCTTTGAAAACACAGATAAATGGTCCTGAGAATGCCATACACGTCGCATGACTTTCAAAAAAACCTTCAAAAAAATTTTTTTATCCTATCACCATGTCAACCGAATATTCTTTATTTTTTTTTGGTTTACTATATTTCAGCAATTCAAAAGAAGTTTTGATTTTAGAAAGTCTAACAAAGAGGGTGACTTTCTAAATCCCCTCTCTAAGCCTTTATACCTGAACCAGAATAAGCGTGCATTTTTTTTAACATATATGGGCTAATTCCAAGATATATTGATTTGTGCTTTTTCCGAATGCTCTTTAATATTGACATAATTTTTCCAGGATGTTCTATTAAACTAATTTCATGGGGGTTAATAGATTACAGATTTTGCTCTCTGTTTAATGGCTCTACCTAACAACGATCTCTTTTCTCTTTTTTTTTTAACGCCTCCATAAAGAGACCTTAATTAATGAAGTACCTCTTAACAACGATTTCTACTTAAAGACGATATTTCTCGGTCACGGCTTCTACGACGTAGAAAAATTCCTATTTTAAAGACGGAAATATTCTTGTTTAACGATGAATTTTTCTCTTAATTTATACATACGAGGTGAGTCATAGCTTCAAGTCGTCTGTCTGTTTTTCTTAAACTTCTGCGTGGCTCATGGATCTTTAACCCACTACACGTCATATCAAACGGCCAAGGGAATGTTCTTGATCGACCACCGACAACTCCCTCGTACACCCCCATAAAGTTTAACGTTCTTCCTCCAAACATTTCTTAATTTATAACCTTTAATGTTAGCTTCTCACCAACTAATAGTGTCGTTGGCTGACCCAGAAGGAAGGCACAGGGACCCTCTTGCCGAGATACTAAGTTTAGCGAATAAAAAATTGACTTCTTTTGTAAACTAAAATCATTTATAAGAAAGAGAGGATGTGGGGGGGAAAGTAGTCCCCCCCACACGCACACACACTTCAGAATTTATTTTTCTAGATTCACCCTGAATTGTGCTAGTGAATTGTAAGCATTAGATTAAATATACAGGGAAAATGCTGTTTTAATTAATTCGGAAAAACTTTGATTTTTAAGAGCAGCTAGAAAAACGCGAGACGAGACGTGAGAAGAGACAGAGTCTTGTCTCGCGCGAGATTTCTCGCAAGAATTTCTCGTCTCGCATAAATTTACGATACTAATTACTTTTCAATCAGAATAGCGGTGCTGCATTTGATGTGGTATACCATCCTGAGATGGGAGGGTACACTTTGCTTGAAGCCCCTACGGTTTAACTTACGTCTCCTTTGTTATCGTTGGTATACTATCAGCACTCTACAATACACACAAACACGTAACATTTAAAATTAGGAAAGAACGAGGGATATACAAAAACACACAAAAGAGAGAATAACAGATGCTCAGGCATATATTTGCCCCCAACGCCCAGACACGTGGTTGAAATATCCTTGTACCGATATTATCCTCAATCCTCAAACTTTCCCAGATGCAGTGGCGTAGCGGAGGGGTGGAGGGGGGGGTGGCAGAGGGAGCGTCCGCCTGAGTGGCAACTTTCTTGGGGCGCAGTTAAATCCCTATCGTTGAGAAACAACCCTGGTCACAAGTCTTCTTTGTTGTCTCTTCTTTTTGATGGTGTGAATTAAGGAGTTAAACCCGGGTTCCAGATTAAATATGAAACCCATATCTCAAACACTAAAACAAGAGGGGAGATGAGCATGCTTCACTATCATTATCCCGTCCCCAATTGAAACTTTTATGAATTCACTATCCGAACATTGTGGCAGCTTAATTATATTAAAATTTTATTTGCGAGACATGTCCTGAGTTCTACATCATTTCTAACAAAATTCAAAGCTTTATATAATTTCAAAAGCAAATGAAGCTAACATCAACCATACACATTTACATAGTTTCGGAAATAAATAAATAAAAATAAAAAAATTTTGGAGTCATGTTACATTATATATACGGATTAAATCTGAATTTTTATCACTTTAAATGCACATATAAGTTAATATGGTGGCTAAGGTACGTACTAAGATGGTAATATGCACAACTAATTGTTATTATTAATACTAATTTTCAATAAAATTGTATTAGTGTTATTAAAAATATGGTAACAAAATCGCAGTCCTTAATTTTGCAAGACTCGCGAGACGTCTTGCATCCCGTGCGAGACGAGATAGGCAATTAATTCCTCTGTGAGACGCGAGGCGAGAAAGTGTTTCCGAGATGAGACAGAGGTTTACCACAGCGAGACGAGACCAGACAGCCATTTTTCTCATCTCGCGTCCATCCCCATGCACAGTAATATCTATATATGTTGTTTGACGGTGACCTATAATATACATACCCAATTTGAACTTCTTCGAATGCTCCATTTAGACACTAACTGATTTTAAATGATTTGCGTCCATAGACCGTAATGTATGACAATTATTTCTTACAATCCCGTTAACAAACAACCAAGTCCACATACAACAAAATCTATGCAGACTACGTGACCGTGACCTTTTATACATGCCCGATTTGTGCGCAATTTGAATGCACCGTTTAGACTATAGCGCACTTAGAGGAACTTCCGTCCATTGGCCATAATTTAAAAGAAATTTTCGTAGCCTGTAAAAAAACTATATACATACCAAAATCAATAAAGTGCTATGCAAACCAAAATCAATACCAGTTTTGCGACGCTGGTTTATAACATGTATACCAAGTTTCAGCTCAATTGAATGCACCGTTTAGGAGCTATTGTGCTCACTCACATACACGCAAACATACACACACACACACATACATATATCTCGTTAAAAATTGCAAAAATAAATTCAGAAGACCTCAAAACGTGTATATATACCAAAATCTCAAAGTCGAATTTTTTTCATGATTTCAACACTTTCCTTACATTGTACTACATGTTCGGAAAGTAATAAAAAAATGGAAAATAACGCTTTAAAGATAACTTGAACTAAAAATGTAATATTATTTGAAAATCAAAACATTTAACATTCTGAATGCTCTGTTTCAAAGATTGTTAAAATCAAAGTAGATTTTAAAATGTTGATATTTTTCCAATCAATTTACCCAGAAAGAGCTGTATATATAAAACTACAATTCGAAATTTTAACTTTTAACTATACATGAACAAAAACCCTTTGAAAAATATTAAATGTCTTTTTAAATTGTTCTATTTGAAGTTAAAAGCCTTTAATAAATGGAATAGTGAAAATAAAAACAACAGTTTCGAATTTTACCAAACAATGTCGGAAAATTGTTCAAGAAAAATAATCAATGATTTGAACTTATTTGAAATAAAATGCAAATTCCGAAAAGAAATATTAAGGCCTGCTTCGGAGCACTGGAGCACAAATTAAAATAAGCTAATTGCATCACACACTCAAGCAATTCAGTACGTGTCCTCACAAACTGCACTACACATTATAATAAACTGTAATCCTGTGTCTTTTACAAAAACTTCAAAAAAAATATTCCTAAACAAGGAATTGCTTAACAAAATTTTCCGAAAACAGAATTGCATTTTTAAGATTTTTTTCTAGAAGCTTATCATTTTTTCAAATGTATTATACAGCTTGTTAAGAAGCATCCTAAAAATTTTCACTATCTGTGTTCGAAAATAGCATTATTTTCTGGGACTAGTCTTACTAAAAAAGAAAAAAAAGTTTTGGCAAAACTTTCGTACGAAAATGTATGAAAACACTGACATAAAGGGATATTACTAAAATTTTGCTGCAACACAATTAATGTTCATAAATTTAAACTTTCCAATTCTCTCGGTGACACATTTGACGTTTATTTGTGAAATAGAAGTAAAAAAGAAGATCTGATTCGATTTTAACAAATTTTAAATGGAGTATTCTGTTATTTTTGTAGAAACTATCAGCACATAAAACTTTTTCCTCTATTTTTATTGTTATCTGAATGACAGCTATTAAATTATCTTATGAGCACGAATACTTGTTTGACAAAAATATAAGTTTTCATATTAGTAATGCATTCTAACACAAGCAATTATTAAATTCCCTTGCTAGATTATTTCCATCGGGAAATCTGCCACACATAATATGATCATCATGATAATTCAATCGTAGTGCTCGCACTTCAATATGATTATATACAGGGTGTCCCCAAAATAGCGCCTAAACTCTGCACAGCCAGATTCCTCGTTGGAAGTACATAAAAATTGCCTAAAGAACTGTATCTGTACGATCCATAGTTTTCGAGAAAAATACGAAAAAACGAAATATGACGTCACATCCGATGCGATCAAAAACAACTAGAAACATTAAATTGGATACTAGATTACATATGGGGGACTCGGTTTTAATGCCGCTACAATCAGGCACCTATGGATTGCTTTCAATAAAAACGATTGAAAGAATTGATCTATCGAGTCCTAATTACAACAAATAGTGATTCAGTCCCTCCCCTTCGTGCTGGTATATTTATGTGGGTACCAGATGGAACGTAAGCAGTTGGCCATTACACTGCGCAAGCATGCAAGTCTCGATACGCACGGTGGACATTTTGAGAATTATTTTATGAAATCATACGGGGGAAAAAAAAAAAAAAACTATGTTCATGATTCCGATAAAAGCTCTTTTCGTGCACCGGAAATGACGTTTCTGCTTTTTTCTAGCACTTTTCTTGAAAACTACGGGCCGTACAGTTATGGTACTTTGGGCACTTTTTATGTACTCCCAACGAGGAATCTAACTGTGCAGAGTTTGGGCGCTATTTTTGGGACACCCTGTATTTTTAATGCTAGTATATTACTACCTCGGCTTGCTACGCGATTTTCAAATCTCGTCGATTCGTGTTTTGTTTGCTTTCAAAATTACTTCGGTTTACGATTTTAATAACATAGTTTGTTACCCGTATGCATTATCTAAGACTTGATAATGAATATTTTTTAAAATTCTTGTTGTATTTAGTCTCCAGTCCAAATTAAAAATAATTTGTATGTGTATATTTATATGCGAAATTTTCTTCCGACTTACGCGAATTCGACCCGCGATGTTATCGCTCGATTTTACCTATCGCGTAAGTTCGGGGTATTGCTATTCTATTCCATTCTATTGACATGACAGTCTCTTGTGGGAAACGGCCTTCCAGAAAACCTTCTTCCATTCCGACCTCCTCCTGGCCAAAGTTCTCCAGTTAGTAACACGTAAAAGCCTTAAGGTCTTCTTCCACACCATCAATCTATCTTAGCTTTGGATTACCCCTTCTGGTTCCTACAGGTATATGACTGAAGAACTTAAAAGTTAAGGATGAGGGATCCAATAGCCAGATATGGCCTGCGAACCTCAGATGAGCTATCTTTATGAATTTAATGATATCTGCCTCCCTGAATAATCGATATCGTTCAAAATTATGTCTTCGTCTCCAAAGTCCATTCTCGTACACAACACCAAATATTTTTCTAAGAACCTTTCGTTCAAAAATGGCCAGATGTTCTGCCTGTGTTTTAGTCAAAATAAAATCCAAGTTTCGGATCCTTAAGTGTGAGCACAGATCTTATGATTACTTTATATAACATAATTTTAGTATTCCTTTTAATGAGTTTTGATTTTAAAAGATTCCTTAAACCATGGAGACAACGATTAGCTGCCATAATACGTCTTTTCATTTCAATGCCTATATTATTTAAAGTGTTAATGCATGAACCCAAATAAATAAAAAATTATCAGCCACTTAAAATTTATTATATCCAGTCTCTAAATATCTACAGCTCACTGGAAACTTAGTAAATGGCACATATTTAGTTTTATCTCGGGGTATTGCTATAGTCCTCAAATTAGCAATACAGATGTTGTCCTAAAAGACATTAAATTTCTCTTACTAAAGTATTTTAACCCCTTCCAGGCTCATTTTAATTAAGGATTATGGATCAAAAAAGTCAGCTTTTATGCTTTTTTTCTTACATACATATCTTTTTAAACATAATAACACCATTCGCATACAAAATTTCGCAAAAATTTATGTGAAAAATCTCAATAAATAAATAACTTATCTGTAAAGTTGGCTTTCTATCATCATTAGACTTTGGGGTCAATTCATATTAACTAAACATATAACGCATAGAATAGCTGCTTTTAAGTGAATAAAAAAAGCATTTGAAGCTAATAAAAACACAAGTGAAATAATTCGGAAAGCTGATTGTCAGTGCAAATTTTCATAGTCCCCGAACTACCTTCTGGATGAGCCAGGATAGTATATTTCGCCTGGCCGAGTTCAGTTCGGTAAAAGCCAGGAAGGGGTTAATTCTCGAATTTAAAATGTTCTTGTATTCATTCTCGATTTTCATGAGTAGGGTAAGGTGTTGTAAAATGGGTTGAAAACAAGGTTTTTTTTTTAAATTCATTGGCTGTTTTCTGTTATTAATAATGTTAAACATGCACCTTTTCGTGTCACTTTATATGCATTCATCCCTTTCACACCCGAAAAGTTATATAACTATATTAATTTTAAATACAAAACTATTAAACTACATTAAGAGTTGTTTTTTCCATAAAGGTGGGGTAAAATGGGTAATATTTTTTTAAGCCAACGATATTAATGCACTTTATCAAATTTTATTTATTTTCCATCATGACCTACAAATGTTAAAATATCATGGTTACGTGTTAAACTCAGGTTCTAGATAAACTTTGTATTGCGGCATCTGATTGTTGAAGGGTAAGTACTTACCCTATATTTTCAGAGATTAGTAAGCAACATTTACACTCATTAAAAAGTATATTAGGAGCATTTGGAAACATATTATTAACTATTCTTAACTGTATACCCGTTTACCACACCACACTAAAACAGAAATAGAAAGAAAAATATTCTTAAAAATTCTCTCTTTTTCTCTGATAATAAGTTGTTTAGACCTTTCTTAAATTGAAAGTAATTAACATAACTTCTCAAATGAATGTATTAATTTGAAAGTATTCTTCAAAGTATTTTGGCGACACAAGAAAAAAGTATGGACTCGATAAGCAGATAAAAGCTAACATTTTGTTTCCAAGTGCAATTAATAAACTTTTAAATGAGTGCAAATCTTGCCAACTTAAATCGGAAAATATAGGCTTAAAAAGAAATATTTAAAAACCATTTATTTATATTTTTGATCAAAAAGAAATACCTTCCTCACCATACCCTATATAATGATATGGGAAGAGAAAACATCTTTTTTTTTAATAAATTTATATTTCGAAGTATCAAATATTAACAGAATATATTTCTTCTTTGGTATTCCTAAACAAGCTTCTCAAATGTATCCGAAACTTTTTAACGTTATGTGACTTCCATCAAACAAGTTCTAAAAAGTAAAACGTATTCAGGATCCTGCCTTCGGCTATTTTATGTAGCAATGAATGACACGTCTATCAAAATATCGCAAGGAAGACGATGAAATTAAATTACTGTAGCAGGAAAACTGGCATTTTAAGCCGAGCTCATAAAATTAAGTTAAGCGAAAGATTTTCAAAGTGTATTTTTCCTCGAATAAACTGTAAATAAACTTTCAGTGCATACTTCCTCTTAATGTAAAGTGCATCTGAAGAATGGTAGATGCCTGTGGATTACGTTTGGTTGGATGCATTATAATTTAAGTACTGTTCTATATATTTTTTAAATTCATAAAAATTCAGAGTTGCCAATGCACGTTGGATTATTATTAGCTGTATGTTTATAGTTTTATTAACTTTTTTAATTAATTAATATATAAATAGCTTAAAGGCTATTCAGAAGTGTAAATCTGAAATTAAAATTTGCAGTCAGTCTAAATTTATATGCCTTACTGGCTCTGTCTTTTTTAGAATTATTTAACCCTCTGATCTCCACGTTCTACCATATCAATTTTGACCTTTAAGATTTTTTTTCAAACTATTTCATTTTACTGTACAGTTGTAATTGTGAAATTATGTCTTCCAGTATAAATTTATATCTTCAGAGAAGCTTATGCAACTCAGGCTAGATAACATTGCAGGTGTCCAAACAGTGCCCAAGCTTAATATCATAAAGGATTTCTCTTTAAAACAAATTTTAAAATTTTAATTTCCGCACAGAAAATCATTCATATAAAGTTTATATTACGCTTCGAATGATTAATCTTTGAAAATAAAGACAATTCATAGAAAATTTCAACACAGTCTTAACCCAATTTAATATATGCAAATACAATCTTATATCTGGGTCGCAAAATTCAGAAGTGGAAAGCATTTTTCAAGACATTTAAAAATATTTTCTTCCGCTTTTACTTCGCGAATTCAAACAATGAAGCTGTTTCTATTCATTTATTCAAAACGTTCTAGTTTATCCCGTCTAAACAATATTTTCACTGCAGTAGATTGTCAGGAGGAACTTCCATTTGTCTACGAAGATAGCAATTCTAACTTTATTCTTTGTGTAGGTGTCTAAGGAAGTAGCATGTCTCTTTGTTTGCTCTCAGAGCACAGTACTTATATGCTTCGCCTTAACCCACACACCTAATTTTTATTTGCTGCTGAATTATTTTGTAAGACTATACGCAAATTTTAAATATTTCTTTAATAAATTACATTTCTAACCTCGAATTTTATGCTAAATTGTTTAAGATTCTTTGAAGATTTCGTGAGTATGCAAATAATGAAATGTCTAGGCACAAACAGAATTGAATATGGGTTTGGAATACCGTCATTCAAGGTAACTTGATCCTCATTTTCTGTATTTTCATTTGCCTCTCGTATGTTTTAATATTATTTTTAGACTAAATGGAATAAAATGAAAGAATAAACCCTAAATTTTAGCTTAATTTGTGTAGATTTATAAATGCTGATAGTCAAAGCAAAAAATAATAGGTAATTTACCCGGTGTAAAGTTACCTTGCCATTTGGATAACTTTGAACCAGTATCAGAAATTGAATACCATAAAAAGACCTTGAGATTAAAATCATTAAAAGGAGTCGTATGTCACGAAGGTTATGAGCAGTTTCGTAATCAGTTTCAGGGAATTTTGTAGTTAATGAAAAAGAATTAGCATTTCCAAGTGTATCATTAGAACAAGAAAAAGTAGTAGTAGCCCGAACATACCTGTAAGAATCACTAGATTGAGCATAAATGAGGAAGCTTGATACCTCCAAACGATAGCCATAGTTGTGAACCGTGTATGCGCAGATCTGAAGTCATTTAAATATTAGCAGTTTTTAACGCCTTCCAACAAGGTTGGAAAGTGTTTGATTTCAGTTTGTCTGTCTTTCTGTCCGTACTCTAACTTCCGTAAATATGCATCGATTACGACAATTTATGTATGTTATTCCTATGCACTGTACCATGCACCCTATTTAAAATGATGTATGTAGCATTTATAATTCTTCTGCAGGAGCACTCAAAAGATTTCTAATACATTACGCTCCATGGGCAGTCTCTCTGTAAAGCATATTTTAGAGATATTCGGCTATTTGAAATGAAACAAAACTAATACATGTTATTAAGGATTACAAGATAAAGCTCCTCATCGAAAATAGTGTCTGTATCATTAATAGTTCTTTTAAAGAGACACTCAAAATAATTCCAATACATTACGTTCAATGGCAGTTTAGAGACAGGCATCCGTTTAAAGCACAATACTATCCTACTACATAATATTAGCTAATAGTCTGACGATGATCGTGCGCTCCTTCAAAAGCTGCGGCTAAAAGTTCCTAGTACTGGTGACTTTATCGTATTTTAGAGATATCAGGTTTTTTGAAAGGAAATTAAGTGGACGTGATATAATGTTATTAAGGCTCACTAAATAACGCCTAAGATTTAAGGACAGTATATCGCTAAATTTGGCGCAAAAATTTTGTTGTGTCATAAGTGTTTTATAAACGATACGTCCGGCATGATTTATTTTACATTGTTATAGGAATATCTGCATTTAAAAAAGTGCATTCACCAAAATACTTTCCAGCTGACTTACTTTATTTTCCAAAATAATGCTATTAATTTTCCACTTAATATCGACGACAGCCAAATCAGTGGCGGAAAGGGAGGGCGTTTTGCGCATCAAAAACGGTCTCGGGTTCAAATCCCGTTAGCCCATGTATGTTCGATTTCAGATACTGTGAGGTAAATTTGTACTTTGAAATAAAGATGATATCACATACTTAAGAACGTCTGAGATGGAGGTCTCAAATAGCCATAAATCTCGTTAAACTCTCTCTCCCAAATCCAAATACACAAAGTATGCTCTGATAGTATACTCTGTTAATTATCCTATCCGATATTCCCGTTCTATCACAAGCAACTAGTCGACTTGACAGTGATATTCTCATTTGGCCTGTCTTGGTGGCCAAATCAATAAAGGTAATTAATTATCACTTAATTAAAAATTAGTATTTTGATGAAAACGAATTAAAATCTTTTTTTAGAGGGCAGTACAAATATCCGCTTGAGTTGTGGAACCTCAAAATGGCAATATTTTGAACTGATATTTTTAGACAATTTGTTCTTGCCAGTTTCGCACCGTATAATGAATCCGGCACGTATTCCAAAAAAAAGGTTTTTTTATCCACCCTGTACACGTACAGGCTGGTCAGACCTTCATAAAAAAAGTCCATGCACGAAATGCTTTTTTAAATATTGCAGTGATAAAATACTGGATATTTAAAATAACGTAAGAATTTGCAGCAAAGTAACTTACATAAATTTAAAAAAGAATCAGAACGATCATCGGCGATACAAAAGGTCCACATTTTCTCAGCTGCAAAAAGTTTCCTTAATCTCATAGTCAGGAAAGTAAAATCTAAAGCAATAATAAATAATAATAATACTCAGAAACTCTTGTTTAAAAGTTAAAATTAAATAAGAACTTTGTAAAATACCACACGTAATTAAAAAATACATCCAGAACGATCATTTTGGGTGGATCGCAACTATTGTAAGTAGTTTCAAATGGACGACAAATTTTGAAGGTGAAGTTTAAAAAAAAGAAAAAGAAAAGTTATTTTTTTTTCTTGATCACTCAACTCTGGGACCCTTGTGAGGAAAATTTAATTAAGATAGAATACTGAAATCCAGCTAATTGCGATTTCATTGTTTTTAATAATGTGTGGCACCTGATGAATTTCATGGCCTTTCGCAGCGCATTGTTCATCTATTCTGCCATTTTCTGTATTTGATTGTGCTTCGATTTACCACAGGTTGTAGTTTTTGTTATTCTAGTTACTATATATATATATACTGGGTATCTCAAAAACACTGACCTGGGCATTTAATTTTTTTGTGTAGCCTATTTCTTAAATATTGATCACAGACATGGACAATAGAATGCAAAATTACGTAAAATAGGTACAGAATTTTGTTTTATTAAAATTTTGAGGATATTAAATCTAAATAAATACAAAATTTACATTTTTATACGGCCCCCGTACAAAAAAAAAAAAACTATGAAAATTGAACCCATGCATTAATTAGGGGATGTACAAGATTTGAACATTTTATCCTAAATGTGTCGGAAATATGAAAACATGCTGACTTAGACCACTTTTCACTGTCCCTTGAAGAGAAAAATTCGTATCGAATGATCGTGCTTTAGGGGTCGTACACAAATTACGAAAGAAAACAATTGCTGCATAACTACATAATACTTCTGATATTAATGATATTGCATATCTTCTCACCAACTTAGTTAAAATATATCTCCGAACCCGTATTTATGTATATGTACACATGTAGATAGACAGATATCACTCTTTCTCTTTGAAGCCAATAAAGATTTTAATTTACGAAATATCGTAAATTTTAAATTCTCAATTTTTCTTTTAAAAAAATACAGTTTCAATTATCACTTTACTGGTTATTATGGAACATTTTAAAAATAATTTTTCTTATAAATGATGTCTTTGGTTATTAGAATACTTGATTATTTTAGCATTCGAGAGTCACTTATTGTATCGTTAAAATGAGTTATTAAGTAGTTTTCTTTAATTATTAATTAAAATGCAACATATGAAAATTTTAAGAAGTACACTGAAAGCCTAAGTCATCTATTATTAATATAAAAGTATACTAAAGTGCATGTTTTCAGCATTAATTAATTTTTATTGAAATGAATAAATGTCGAGTGAATATAATTAATGTATAATTTACCCAGTCCTTATTAAATAACCATAAAAGGGAGGGGAATTAATAGTTAATGCTGCAGTATTTATTTATAATAGTATGCTGGTTCTTAACTGGATTTCATTAAAACAAGAAAATCAATAAAAATTAATTTAAAGTGAATTTGAGTATACTTAAAACTATTATTTCCGAGTTATTTAATAGTTTCTTTTTATTATTTTCTTTAATTCTGTGTTTTGTTTATTTAAAAATGCAAATGCAAAAAATGTTCTGAGACATTTGTTCTGCTTTTATGGCAACATTTCTTTGCATTCCAAATAACAATCTTAAAAATTCAGTAAGAAAGTCAAGTTATACTGAACTCATAGATTATAAAAACCTTTCTCACATAAGATCCCATATGTATAATAAAACAAATTAAACCTAGCATGTATAGATTATAAGACGTTTTCAACACAAGAGCTTATTATTGTATAGTACAGGGTGTCCTATATGATTGGGACAATTTTTAAGGGGAATTAGGGTACATAATAAGGAATCAGATTCGCATAGCAATGCGTGGTCAAAAGCGTCTTTTTCATTTATGTGTTAATGACCACCTTCTGAAAAGTGTTAAGTGTTCGCCTAATTTCTTAATCGAGTTTCATTAACACTTGGCTTGTCTCGCAGAAATTCATTTAAGAAACGAAATAAAAATTTTAAACTATTAATTTTAGTCAAGTGCTTTCTGTGAAAGAACCAATAATTTTTGACCAGCCATGGTCGGTAAGTTCGCTATTCTTTCAACACTTTTTCTGAATATATAAGTGACCAGTTATATGAAATTATATGAAGGCGAAGTTTCCAACCACACATTCCTGTGTGATTCTGAATCCTTAATCGACTGAGAATTTTGTAAACAATACCAATGACTGTTCCATCTTTTGAAAGCAGCTTTCCAAAACTAAAGCTGCTTAATAGTCCAGTCATTTGGTAGTTTTACCTGGAAAGTTTTCCGGGAGTTTTGAAAATGGGCAATTTTATAGATTTCGATATGCTCTTTGCGAATTTCAACTTTGCTCCCTCGTATCTTTGCCGGTTTGCCGCTCGCGCCGCTATATTCGAAAAATGGCGCCCAAAAGCAGTATTTTGGCAATATCTCCTTTCCAACTCATTTCACGAAAAAAACAATTACAAAAAAGGAAACTAGAGAAAATTTCCTACAATTTATGTAATTACCTTTTTTTCGTAAAATCAATAGTTTTGGCGTACGAGCGCCGCAAAGTGTAGTTCAGTATGCGTTTTGGCCAAACAACGCATTTCCACACCACCTTCTAAGGTAGAGTAAGAGGCGGTTTTTTTTTTCTTTTTTTTTCCGTGGTATCCCCAGTAGGCCTAATCCACGTGCATTTAACTCAGGGATGGGCAAACTACGGCCCACGGGCCAAATCCGGCCCGCAGATAGAATTTTGCAGGATGTGTTTTTGAGCGAGTTTGGCAGCTGAAAGACGACATTGTGTCTTTCTTCCATGAGAGATAATGTTCTGCGGAGTGCAAAATGTAAGAAGATACAGAATGGCTTTCGGACTTTGCATTTTTCACAGATCTTCTTTGTCATATGAGCAACTTGAATGTCAAGATGCAAGGGAAAAATCAATTTATCGACGATATCTGGGCCCATCTCAAAGCTTTTAAACTGAAACCTAATCTGGTTTCTGCGGGTAGCTAGCTAAGAACGATTTCTCTCATTCCTCGAGGTTAAATTCAATACTCTCAATAAATGAATAGAAGCTTAAGAATTATGAAGATGGCTTGAAGGAACTGCATTTTGAGTTCGAACTCAGATTTCAAGATTTCAGTGCCATTCAAACAGAATTGGATATTTTTACCATGCCTTTGAACGCAAATTGTGAAACAGTGAGGTCAGATTTGCAGCTTGAATTAATTGAGTTGCAATCTAACGATCATCTCAAGCAGTTGTTTCTAAATATGCCAAAGTTAGAGTTTTACAGATCATTATCGTTTTCCAAATTTAACAGCTCACGCTCAAAAAATCAGTGCTATGTTTGCTTCATCTTATATATGTGGACAAGTGTTTTCAACTATGAACCTTAGAAAGAATTCTTTCAGAAGTAGACTGACAGATGAGCATTTAGCCTCGTTCCTTAGAATGAGTACATCTCACTTCGAACCTCAATATAAGGAACTTTTAAAAATGAAATAGCAATTTCATTCATCTCATTAACATATTTAAATTGTAATACTTGTATATTGTCTTTAAAATTTGAGAAAAATTTATCCTGGCCCGCCAAACTTTTTTTTTTTCGATTTTTGGACCGCGACCGAAAAATTTTGCCCAACCCTGATTTAACTAATCCAAAAATTAGCGCATTCTCCTTCGCTTCGCTGTTCTTGATGGACCAGAAGTTGCAATTTCATTGTCTCTAGTACCGATCGAAATGTCACAGCCCCAAATTTCTTACACATCAGCCGCGATGGGATTATCAGTTTCATTGCAATCTTCTTCGTTATCGATTTCATCATACATTTGCTCGAAAATAGTCTCCGATTCTTCCTCTTCATCGCTATCTTGTAATGGAACTTGCGAGTTATCACAGGTACCATTGCAATTCGTGCATATAACCAACACCTCCTAGATATAAAAAGCCTAACAACTGGTACGTTCCCAAGCTTTTACGTCATCAGTAGGCCTTCAAGAATGACGTCATCACAATTTAACTCTCATAAAGTAAAACTATTTAAAATTTCTGCTGAATTTACTCACGCACAACAGCATTTTACTGATTTGAGGTAGAAAATTTTAATTTTACGGCAAAAGGCAAGTTTTTAACTGTAACTAATTATGTAGTGTAATAAAGAAATAGATCATATCATAATGAATTGTTTTGCTTCACAAAGGTATTTTATTTTTTATCTTTAACTTAAGTTATTTTCTAATATTTGTAGCATTCAGCAGAAATTGTAAGTAGTTTTACTTTATGAAAGTAAACATCCTGCAAAATTCTATCTGCGGGCCGGATTTGGCCCACGGGCCGTAGTTCGCCCATCCCTGAGTTAAATGCACGTGGATTAGGCCTACTGGGGATCCACGGGGAAAAAAAAAACACCGCTTACTCTACCTCACAAGGTGGTGTGGAAATGGAAATACGTTTTTTGGCCAAAACGCATACTGAAATACACTTTGCGGCGCTGGTACGCCAAAACTATTGATTTTACCAAAAAAAGGTAATTACATAAATTGTAGGAAATTTTCTCTAATTTCCTTTTTTGTAATTGTTTTTTTCGTGAAATGAGTTGGAAAGGAGATATTGCCAAAAAACTGCTTTTGGGCGCCATTTTTCGAATATAGCGGCGCGAGCGGCAACGATACGAGGGGGCAAAGTTGAAATTCGGAAAGAGCATGTCGAAATCTATAAAATTGCCCATTTTCAAAACTCCCGGAAAACTTTCCAGGTAACCCTCTTTTTTTTTTTTACCAAATGACTGGACTATAAAACATACTTAAGATTAACTATGTGCCAAGAAATAGTTGAACTGTCTTTATTATCAATAGAAAAGGATATTGCGTGTTCCTGTTCACTCAATTACACTGATTTAATTGACGAATTTGCGAACAAAAAGGCCCGAAGAATTCAGGATCAAAATACGGCATTAAACAATCTTCTAACGAAAATTAAATACATTATATGGTTTTGATTCTTCCGCTGAGTACAGAGAAAAAGCTGGTACCCGGATTAAAAAAAAAAATAAATAAATAAAAAAACCTGAATAATGAAACTCCGGGTATCAGGCTAATAAGCGGGAAAAGCATGTTTAGAAGGTGAACTTATTATAGCAGATGAATTATATGAGGATTTTAAATACACATTCCCAAATAGATTCTTAATTGATAATTAAAACTTTTCTAGAACAACTCTCAATTTTTGAGTAAAAAGATAAATAATGGGAGAAATAATATGAGCTCTTTTATTATGCAATATTAGAGGACTATATACTATGTAAAGTTTCAAAGATTTGAGAATCGTCGAAGAGATTTTCTTTTTTATCAGTCATTCTAAATGTCATGAATATTTTTTCGTAATGAGTGAACGCATTATACATGCATGAAAGCATCTATGTATATGTATGTATGTGTGTGTATGCATGCATCAGTATATAAAATGAAAATGTGTACAGGGCCACCGACTTTGCCTAGTGCCGCCAAATCTCTAGTCGTGCCTGCGTGTTCCCATACATGTGTCCATTTTGCTTAAAGATGCTAGACTGAATGAGTTAGGGATGATTACTCTTACTTTCCTCTTCACTCAAAGTATACGTTCAGACGTCTAGGGATGGATGCGTGACAAGACAAAACAGAGGTGTACGTACAGCTGCTATGCGAGACAAGACAAAACAGAGATATGCAGCTACTATGCGAGACAAGACAAAACAGAAATATTCAGTAGCTATGCGAGACAAGACAAAACAGAGATATGCAGTTGCTATGCGAGACAAGACAAAACAGAGATATGCAGCTATGCGAGACGAGACAAAATAAAGATATGCAGCTGCTATGCTAGACAAGACAAAACAGAAATATGCAGTAGCTATGCGAAACAAGACAAAATGGAGATATGCAGCTGCTATGCGAGACAAGACAAAACAGACATATGCAGTTGCTATGCGAGACAAGACAAAACAGAGATATGCAGCTATGCGAGACGAGGCAAAATAAAGATATGCAGCTGCTATGCGAGACAAGACAAAATAAAGATTATGCAGCTGCTATACGAGACAAGACAAAGCAGAATTATACAGTTGCTATGTGAGACAAGACGAAACAGAGATATGCAGCTGCTATGCGAGACAAGACAAAACAGAAATATGCAGCTGCTATGAAAAACGAGACAGTCCTTTTTCTTGTATCGCATCCAGCTCTGTGACGTCCATCAGTCTTCGTTTTTGTCCTGTAAAAATACAAAGTTACTTTTTGTCGATATTTGTATTGAGATCTACAGAACGTTTGCTCTATGAGAATGACCTTCTGCAGAAACAAATTTAAAAATAAGTGTTTTTACTAAGAGCTATTTCAATTAACGTACAGCTACATGTTCAAGAAGAGCAAAACAGAGGACATGAAAAATTAATTAACGTACTGAGATCACTTCACTTTCAACACCTTTTTCTTAGAAATACTACAATATACTTTATGTTCTAAAATTTCATGTTAAGAATGGGAAGAAAAATTAAAAAATGTTGTGTTCATAAATAATAAATGTCTTAATATAGAAGAATAACAGAAAATTAAAAAATTAATTTAACAGAACACGTAATACTAGACTAAATTCTAAACGAGTGACAGTTAATTATGCATCTATGCAGGAAAATTTAATCTACAACGAAGGCATTATAAATGATTCAAAAGAGACTATTAAAATGCATTTTGCCTCATGAATAATTAATAAGAATTCTGAGTGAATTACAAAAACTTGGAAATATGACGGTCATAAAACTACATAAATGATTTGTTTTATTACTCTCTGAATTACAGTTTTCCGCTACACAAGTTAGATGTATTCAGTTTGACTAAAGGCTGAAACCTCATAAATTAAGTTACAAGTTAAGCGGCTTCTAAAATAATTTGCCTAATGCCTTTACATTAGAAGAAAGATGAAATATTTTAGTTTCCGAGACAAAATGTTTGTGTATTTTCTTAATATCAAACATGTAATTTAAAATATTGGTTTAAGAGGTTGAAAGCGTCTTATGTGCCCGCATTGGTTGTAATGAAGACCTAAGGGGAATAATATAATTTTTATGCATTAAATACAAGTAAGAGCTTTTTTAAGATACATTTTATTAGAAAATTTATTCCAGCAGAATTTCTTTTAGCAAAGAGAGGGGGAGGGCAAAGAATACGTTTTTATGGTGTGTGAGTGTGTGTGTTTTAAGGGTTTGTCGATAAAATTTGAAATAAAAAA